>PISW01001812.1:191362-239802 GCA_004023785.1 Mungos mungo
GAGGAGGAGGAGGAGGAGGAGGAGGAGGAGAGAAAGAGAAAGAGAATCCCAAGCAGGCGCTGTATGTCAGGGCTCGAATCTACAGACTGTATGATTTGATCATGACCTGAGCCAAAACTAAGAGTCAAACACTTACCTGACTGAGCCGCCCAGGTGCCCCTGCTCTCAGATCTTTGAACAAGCCCTTCCTTCAGGTCAAAGTCCCAGGTCCTCAAACCTCACTGCCTCTGAGAGACCTTCCCAAGCTGCCCAGCCTAGGGTGTCTGCACCCACGGCCCCCCTCCAAAGCATTGCTCAAGGCATCAGGCCATTTATCACTGTTTGAAGTTACCTTTTCATTAGCAAGACAAAGTTCTCCCTCTGTCTTGCCCACCACTGTTTTCTCGAAAAAACAGAACAGGATCGGACACATGGTTGATGCTCAATAAATATTTGCCAAATCAATGAAGGAACAGTGAAAATAGGTTTACTGCCTACAGCTCACTTTTCTTTTCTTTTTTCACTTTAAAAGTAAAGGAAGAGGGGCACCTGGGTGGCTCAGTCAGTGAGGCATCCAACCTCAGCTCAGGTCATGATCTTGCTGGGTTCATGGGTTTGAGCCCCGCATGGGGCTCCTAAAAAAAAGTCAAGGAAGAAAGAATCTTATTTTTGTTCGCTGGGGTCCTGTGAGGAACAGATGGCATCCTCAGACTGCAGACATTCCAAATGCAAAGACTCTGCAAAGTGGGACAGTTTAAGCCAACAGGGGATACTGAAGAGACACCCTGAGCCATCAACAGTGGGGAGCCGTTCCCATTTCTAGCTGAAGGGTTAGGAGAAGGAGCTGTTTGGAACCCTGCAAATGCCTGGTGCTGCACGGGTCTGCTTCAGGGGGGCCTGGGTGGCTTAGTTGGTTAAGCATCCAATTCTTGATTTCGGCTCAGGTCATGGTCTTGGTTTGTGAGTTCGAGCCCCGAGTCAGGCTCCACGCTGATAGCATGGAGCCTGCATGGGATTCTCTCTCCTTCTGTCTCTGTGCCTCCTCTGCTCATTCTCTCTCTCTTTTTCTCTCTCAAAATAAATAAACTTTTTTTTTTAATAAAAGGGACATCACCTCTGCAAAACCATGAGTTGGAAGGTGGGAGAGCTGAGGGGATTGTCTTTCTCTCCACCTGCTCTCTGCTCTGCTGGGTCTCCTGCTCCCACTGACCACACCCACAGGCAGGGAGCCCCACGGGTGCAGCTCGAGAGATCAGCCTGCTAAGGGCAGAGATCAGAGAGATGGAGGGCAGCTGTGTAGCGGAAAACAAAGAGAAGACATTACCTAAGAGACACATTACCTAACCTGCGTATAGAGTATATTGGTAAACGCTCAACACAGCAACCACTGCTTCTGAATGGCCAACATCCCAGCGAGAGGCACTAATCCTCAGGGAGACCAACTGGCCCTTTGGCGGCAAATCAGCTGGCTTGGATCCCTCCGGCCTGGAAGGGCAAGCGGTGTGTCCCTCATGGGGACAGCTCGCTCTTTCAGGTACGGGCTTGTCTTTCCTGTCTGCATATAGCCTCCACCAGCACCACTAACCTCCCAGACTGCCCAGTCCACAGGTGTGGGATCCCGTACAACAGAACATCGGAGCAGGGGGCCCACTTTACAGTGTGGGTAAGCCCTTGACCTTGGAGTCCACTGGTTGTGTTGCGTCCTGCACCAGCCGGGCACAGCCAGGCTCAGAATACTGGAACTGCCTTTCAAAGGTGCGGGTGATGGAGCGGTGTCGCTTTATCCGTGGGGGATATATCGAGACCCGCCCCCCCCCCCGCAGGGGAGGGGATGCCTCACACTGCAGGTTACCCCAAACCCTATAGATGCTCCGTGGTTTTTTCCTGTGTATACATTCCTGTGATAAAGTTTAATTCCTAAATCAGGCACAGCAAGAGATTCACAACAATAATGAAAAATAGACCAATCCTAACAATAGGCTGTAACAAAAGTCACATCACCGTGGTCTCCCTCAACATCTCTTATTGCACTGTGCTCACCCATCTTTGTGGGATGGTGTGAGATGCCACAGTGCCCACGTGATGAGATGAGGGGAGGTGAGCGGCACAGGGCTCTGTGACAGTGTACGACTGACCACCTGACGGTACATCAGAAGGAGGATCTTCTAGCCTGTGCCGGAGCGCAGATGACTGAACCCCCCAGACCATGAACCATGGATAAGAGAGGGCTACCGTCCTCTGAGAGGCTGCAGGGCCACCTTCAGGTCGTGGCGCAGGCATTAAATTAGGGACTTCTACATGATGCTGTGTTCCCGATAATACAGGCATCTCAGGACCGAGGAGTAGAAGCGAGTCGCCTGAACGCACCATCAGCCCTCATGACTCACTGGGGGGTTTTGAACTTGCTGTCCACACAATTGTGGGTCCTGCAAGTCTGGAGATCTTTTTCTTTTTTTAAGTTTATTTATTTATTTTGAGAGAGAGAGAGAGAGAGGAGCAGGGGAGGAGCAGAGAAAGAGGAGAGAAAAGAGACAGAATCCCAAGCAGGCTCCGCTCTGCAAGTGCAGAACGCTATGCGGGGCTTAATCTCACAAAACGAGAGATCCTGACCTGGGCCGAGATCAAGAGTGGGATGCGTAACCGACTGAGCCACCCGGGTGCCCCTCAGAGGGGTCATGCCAAGGGACCATTCAACCACAAGCTCTGGCTGCCACCCAGGGCACTTTGAGCTCTGTGCCCAGGGACCTGAAGTCATCATTTTGGTGGGGGAGGTGACCCTGGCCAGCAGGGAGAGGCGGGGTTTCCGGTGTACAGTGGGGGCAGGGAGGAATATGCCGGGCGCCTTGTGGTACTCCGCCTCCTTGTGGCCGGAACAGCGGTGTGCAGCAATGCGGCCTGGTCTTTGACAAGGGCTCAGATGCCTCAGAGGAAAAGGGGGGTTATAAAATATTTTATTAAAAATAAATTATTGGGGTGTCTGGGTGGCTCAGTCCCTTAAGCGTCTGGCTCTTGGTTTTGGCTCAGGTCATGATCTCATGGTTTGTGGGATCGAGCCCCGAGTCAGGCTCTGTGCTGAGCATGGAGCCTGCTTGGGAGTCTCTCCTCTCTCTGTCTCTCTCTCTCTCTCTCTCTCTCTCTCTCTCTCTCTCTCTCTCTCTCTCTCTCTCTTTCTCTCTCTCTCTCTCTCCCTCTCTCAAAAATAAATAAACTTTATAAAAATAATAGTAAAGGCTCCTGGGTGGCTCAGTCCATTAAGCATCCAACTTCAGCTCATGTCATGATCTCATCATGGTCTGTGAGTTCGAGCCCCACGTCAGGCTCTGAGCCCACTTCAGATTTTGTGTCTCCCTCTCCCTCTGCCCCTCCTCCACTCGCAGTCTGCCTCTCTCTCAAAAATAAATAATAAGAAAAGTTATATAAAAATAATAATAAATCAAAAATGAATTATTTGGGTCAGATAGGGCTGATAACCACTGCAGATGATCATAAGTAATGTTAATAGTGAAATGTTTACATATGTTCAAAATGTTAAGGCAAGGGTACTGAGCTGAGGCATCTGGGTGGCTCAGTCAGTTAAGCGTCCGACTTCGGCTCAGGTCATGATCTCACGGTTCGTGGGTTCGAGCTCTACATCGGGCTCTGTGCTGACAGCTCAGAGCCTAGAGTCTGTTTTGGATTCTGTGTCTCCCTCTCTCTCTGCCCCTCCCCGATGCGCTCGCGCTCGCGCTCTCTCTCTCTCTCTCTCTCTCTCTCTCTCTCTCAAAAATAACGAAACACAGGGCCTCTGCGTGGTTCAATGGGTTGAGTATATGACTTTGGCTCAGGTCATGATCTCACAGTCTGTGAGATCAAGCTTCACGTTGGGCTGTGTGCTGACAGCTCAGAGCCAGGAGCCTGCTTCGGATTCTGTGTCTCCTCTCTGTGCCCCTCTCCCATTCGCATCCTCTCTCAAAAATAAACATGAAAAATTTTTTTAAAAATAAAAACACATTTAAAAAGTTAAAAAAATAAAACTATAAAAAAGAAATAGTAATACTTTTAAAATTAAATTCCTCTACTGATGGCATATTCTTTTTTTTTTTTTAATTTTTCTTAATGTTTTATTTATTTTTGATACAGAGAGAGACAGAGCATGAGAGGGGGTGGGTCAGAGAGAGAAGGAGACACAGAACCGGAAGCAGGCTCCAGGCTCTGAGGTAGCTGTCAGCACAGAGCCTGACGCGGGGCTCGAACCCACGAACATGAGATCTGACCTGAGCCAAAGTCAGAGGCTTAACCGACTGAGCCACCCAGGCGCCCCTACTGATGGCATATTCTAAGTGTCATTTAGGCCTGTTCATGTCATTCATTCAAAATCATGCCTGCCCATGTTGTCTTTAACTAAGAGAAAATCAAGCAGCTTTTAAAAGTATGGGATGTTTTAAGGTAAAAAAAAAAAAGTAATTTTCATTTGTTGTTTTTTTTTTTAATTTTCATGTTTATTCACTTCCTGAGAGAAGAGTGTGTGAGCTGCGGAGGGGCAGAGAGAGAGAGGGAGACACAGAATCTGAAGCAGGCTCCAGGCTCTGAGCTGTCAGCACAGACCCCGACATGGGGCTCGAACTCCTGAACCAAGAGACCATGACCTAAGCCAAAGTCGGATGCTTAACTGACTGAGCCACCCAGACGCCCGAGTAATTTTCATTTATATTTCTAATTGGAAACATTTTAAGTCACAGGGTGGGTGGGGTGGCGGGGGAGCATGAGAACTGCCCCAAATCTACAATTCATCTTGAATTCATCTCATTGCATGGAACTGCTGCTAACAGTATCCGAAAGAACCAGGCCATTGGGAGGCTTATCTCAACCGATATTTAAGGTGCTTTCAAATCTTCATAATTAAATCTACGTCTTGGTCTTTTAATTATGTATGATTTCCCCCAAATTGCAATAATTAAAACCAAACTAAATCCAGGAAAGGAGGGAATCTAAGAAAATGTATCTGAACAGTAGAGATTCTTGACTGGTAAACAAAACAAAATTTCTTTGAAAATCCTATTCCCTGTGACATTTCAGTGAAATGTCACAATAAAATCTACAATTTTAGGGGGCCAAAAATAGAATTCTTGGTAGCTTAGTACTTTCTGGTGCCACAGAGAGGAACAATTAACATTGTTAAAAAAATGTTTTTTAAAGTGGGCGGAGGCATCTCAGTTAAACCATTTACAGAAAATAGAGTAACTGCTATTTATTAGCGGGATCACGCTATGCCAGCTAATCTGCTAGATGGGTTTTTTTTTTAAGTTTTTTTTAAACATTTATTTATTGTTGAGAGAGAGAGACAGAGCACAAGCGGGGTAGGGTCAGAGAGAGAGGGGGACAAAGAATCTGAAGCAGGATCCAGGCTCTGAGCTGTCAGCACAGAACCCGACCGGGGGATCGAACTCACTAACCGTGAGATCATGACCTGAGCCGAAGCTGGACACTTAACCGACTGAGCCACCCAGGCGCCCCTATATGTTTTTAATGACCCGATAGCATAGATGTTACCCCCAGGAAATTCCAAGGAGCAAAGTAAAGTTACTTTAAATCAGTTACTCTCCAACACAGAGAAGACCTGGATTGACACTGCGGCCATGCTGGTAAGAAATCGGAGCCCTTGGGGCGCCTGGGGACTCAGTCGGTTAGGTGTCCAGCTTTGGCTCAGGTCATGATGTCCGGTCTTAGTTTGAACCCCGTGTCGGGCTCTGTGCTGACAGCTCAGAGCCTTGATCCTGCTTCAGATTCTGTGTCTCCCTCTCTCTGTTCCTCCCTCTCTCGTGCTCTCTCTGTCTCAAAAATAAACATAAAAAAACTTAAAAAAAAAAAAAAAAAGAAAATGTAGCTTGTTAAGCAGCACTGGATGTTTACATTTAAATTATTTTATTTGTACCAAGTTTTGTGGAAATCACAAACTTCAAATTGGAAAGAATTTAAAAACTCAGTCCACCTGACAAAGTGTGTCTTCATTCATTCACTCATTTTTGTCAGGTAAGCTTTAAAGACTGATGTGTGTCTACCTACCTAAATTTTTATTAAAAAATTTTTTCAATGTTTATTGTTAAAAACATTTTTTTAATGTTTATTTTTGAGAGAGAGAAACAGAGTGAGAGTTGGGGAGGGGCAGAGAGAGGGAGACACAGAATCTGAAGCAGGCTCCAGGCTCTGAGCTGTCAGCACAGAGCCCGACGCGGGGCTCAAACCCACAAACCGTGAGATCATGACCTGAGCCGAAGTCGAACACTTAATCAACTGAGCCACCCAGGCGCCCCAAAACATAAAACGTTTTCAAATGACCATGCCATTGAACTATGTGGTGGTTGAAGCTACATACCAAGTACTGAAGAAAAATGAATAAATGGAATCCAAGCAGTAAAACTTCCTATTAACTCTTACTTTCCATTTCATCCTGAGTCATTTCACAGTAGAGCTGTGAACAAGAATCAAACTGATGGCTCTTGATTCAATGAAGTGTGCTTTAAGCACAATCCTGGAATCTAGGAAACCTGAGTTTAAGTCACAGTGTAAACACAACTGGAGAGACTTGGCTAGGCCACTTCCAGTTTGTTAAGCATCTAGCTCAGGAATACTCAGAGAGATACTTTTCAATTTTTAAAAAACTCTTGTTTTAGAGAGTGTGTGAGCACACGTGAGTGGGGGAGAAAGACAGAACAGGAAGGAGAGAGAGAATCTCAAGCAGGCTCCATGCTGAGTGGGGGGCCCTACGTGGGGCTCAGTCCCACGACCCTGGGATCGTGACGTGCACCAAAATCAAGAGTACACTAAACCGACTGAGCCGCCCGGTGGCCCCTATTTTCAATTTTATGAACTATAGAACTTCGTGAGGTAATTTGCCGCCAGTTGAGTAACAGCAGGAGTCAATTTTATTCATCTGCCCTGAAAATTTTGATGAATGTCTGAATGAGTAAAATACCTAATAAGTAGTAGCAGAAAACACTGCAAATAACCTGTTTAGCTACACTTTTCAAAATGCCTCATAAAAACCAAGTCTTCAAAATGGACTGGATTGGAAGGTAAGAACTGAACCCATAAAATGCCCAGAAGTAAACACAGGTGGTCCTTGACAGTCTTCTTGGTGGTGATTTTTTTTTTACTGTTTTTTTTTTTTTTTTGAGAGACAGAGAGAGAGACAGAGACAGTGTGAGCAGGGGAGGGTCAGAGAGGGAGGGAGACACAGAATCTGAAGCAGGCTCCGGGCTCTGAGCTGTCAGCACAGAGCCCGACGCAGGGCTTGAACCCACAAACTGTGAGATCATGACCTGAGTGAAGTCAGATGCTTAACCCACTGAGCCACCCAGGCGCCCCTTGGAGGTGATTTTTTGGATTCTTTTTTTTTTTTTTTTTTGCAAGAAAACCAATAAACAAGTGGGACTCCATCATACTAAGAAGCTTTTGCACAGCAAAGGATCACCAACCTATTGAATGGGAGAAAATACTTGCAAACCACATAGTGGATGAGGGGTTAATATCCGGTATATGAAGAACTCTTACCACTCAAAGGAAAAGAAACAGTCTGATTAAAAACGGGCACAGGACCTGAAACATCGCCAATTAACCAGACAAACAGAACTTTAGCTTGTATGTCTTCCCCAAGAAGACATACAGATGGCCAACAGACACCTGGAAAAGATGTTCAACATCGTGAGTCATCAAGGAAATGCAAACCAAAAGCACAATATCACCTCACAATCTGTTAGAATGACTATTATCAAAGGCAAGAAATAAGTGCTGGCGAGGAAGTGGAGAACATGGAACACGTGTGCGTTGGTGACAACGTAAGTCAGTACAGCCACTATGGACGATGGTATGGAGGCTCCTCAAATAATTAAAAAAGAACTACCATGACCCAGCAATGCCACGTCTCAGTTATTTATCTAAGTAAAAAGAAAACGCTAGCTGAAAAGATACGGGGACCCCCATGTTCACTGCAATATTTACAATAGCCAAGATAGGAAAACAATCTGTGTGGATAAAGAAAACATGATACACGTGTGCACATGACTTACCAGCTATTGAAAAAGAATGAAATCCTGTCATTTTGTTTGCAATGGCAAACAAAACATGGCTGGACCTTGAGGCATTGTGCTAGGAAGCCAGATAGAGAAAGACAAATACTATATGATCTCCCTTATATGTGGGATCTAAAACAAACAAAAACCACCATTAAAAATTTTTTTTAAAGGCCCGGGGTGCCAGGGTAGCTCAGTCAGTTGAGCATCTGACTCTTGATTTTGGCTCAAGTCGGGATCTGAGGGTCTCGGGATCAAGCTCCTAGTTGGGCTCCTTGCTGAGTGCCTGCTTCAGATTCTTTCTCGCCCTCTCTGCCCCCCTGCTAGTGAGCTGCTCTCTCTCAAAACAAATAAGCACTTAAAACAACAAACAAAAATCCCCCCCCAAAAAACTAACTTAGATTAATGGTGGTTGCAAGAGGTTGGGGGGGGGGGGACGTCAGGGGGTGGGCAAAATGCTTGTGAAAGGGGTCAAAGACACAATTTCTAGTTCTGGCATGGGGACATGGTGTACAACATGAGGGCTATGGTCAATACTGTACTGCATATTTGAAAGCTGCTAAAAGAGTAGATCTTAAAAGTTCTCATCACAAGGAAAGATTTTAACCGTGTAGTGATGGATGTTAACTAGACTTGGCGATATATATAAATATTCTGCACCTAAAACAGGTCAATTATACCTTAGTTAAGAACTTTTTAAAATACTTATTTATATGGGGGGGGGCAGAGAGAGAGAGAGAGAGAGAGAGAGAGAGAGAGAGAGAGATTGAGGGAGAGAATCCCAAGCAGGCTCCACACTGTCAGCACAGAGCCCCACTCTGGGCTCAATCTCATGAATCATGAGGTCCTGACCTAGGCCAGGACAAGAGTCAGACACTTAACTGACTGAACCATGCAGGTGCCTCTGAGTTTCTTCAGGTAAAGATCTGTTGCTTTTAGAAAATGAGTTCAGAAGGGTCTGCGTGGCTCAGGCAGTTGGGTGTCCAATTCTTGATTTTGACTCAGATCATGATCTCACAGTTCACGAGTTCCAGCCCCATGGCAGGCTCTGGGCTGACAGTACGGAGCCTGCTTGGGATTCTCTGTCCCTCTCTCTGCCCCTCCCCAACTCATGGAAGCTCTCTCTCAAAATACACTTAAAAAGGAAATGAGTTCAGAAGCACAAGGCTAAAGCCCTAGGAACCTCAGAACTCACAGAAGGGAAGGTTGGCAATAGATTCATAATGATCCGAGGTACCACCCAAACTACTAAAATTATTTCTTCTATCTTTAGTGAAATTTCACTTTAATTTCCAAATTTCTAGAAATTATACCTAGGTATTAGCAAACATTTTCTGTTCAGAATGTAAATAATTCAGAGAAGAGAATGTGGGTTAGCAATCATTAACTTCTTAGAAATAGCGTGGATATTTTTTTCTTCCTACATCTTAAGTTCAGCTACTCTGAGAATTAATTTCTGATGGAGAAAGTAAACATTAATTTGGGAATTGGAAGCACTTGTCGGGAAAAGGCCAGAGGCTTAGGTAATACGGCAGCACTGGCAGAATGGAAATAGAGGGGAAAATCTCCGTAGCAAGATTGCTAGGGTCAGGGAAAGCCTTTTTTTTCCCCCCTACCAAACACTCCTTTAAAAAACTTTGTCACTCATCGTCAGAGAAATAAAAATCAAAACTACAATTAGCTATCGCCTCACACCTGTCAGAATAGTTAAAATTAACAACTCAGGAAACAACAGGTGCTGGTGAGGCGTGGAGAAAGGAGTCCTTACGCTGCTGGTGGGAATGCAGACCAGCGCAGCCGCTCTGAACAGGATGGAGGGTGCTCAACAAGAAAACAGAACTACCCACGACCTAGCAATTACACTACTAGGTATTTACCCAAAAGATAACAAAAATACGGATTTGAAGGGGCACATGCACCCTGATGTTTATAGCAGCACTATCAACAATAGCCAAAAGTCAACTGATGAAGAGATAAAAACAGAAGGAGTGCCTGGGTGGTTAAGTGACTCTTGATTTCCACTCAGGTCATGATCTCATGGTTCGTGAGATTGAGCCCAAGGTTGGACTCTGTACGGACAGTGTGGAGCCTGCTTGGGATTCCCTCCCTTTTCACCTCTCCCAGCTTGTGCCTGCACTCTTTCAAAAAAAAAAAGAAAAAAAAAAGGGCACCTGGGTGGTTCAGCTCAGTCAGTTGAGAGTCCGACCCCGTTTCAGCTCAGGTCAAGATCTCATATTTCGGGAGTTTGAGCCCCACATCAGACTCTAAGCTGATAGCACGGAGCCTGCTTGGGCTTCTCTCCCCTACCTCCACCCCCGCCCCAATCCCATTTGTGCTCTCTCAAAATGATAAACCTAAAAACAAAATTTAAAAAGTGTGTGTACACACAATTAGCCATAAAAAAGGATAAAATCTTGCCATTTGCAACATGGATGGAGCGAAAGAGTATTATGCTGAATGAAATATGTCAAAGGCAAATACCATACGTGGATTTTAAGAAACCAAACAAATGAACATAGGGGATAAAAAAAAAAAAAGGAAAACCAAGAGAGAGTCTTAACTATAGAGAATTAACGGATTACCTAGAGGGGAAGTGGGTGGGGGAGACAGGTTAAATAGGTGATGGGGATTAAGGAGTGGGCTTGATAAATGTTTATTTTTGAGAGAGACAGAGCGTGAGGGAGGGAGGGGCAGAGAGAGACAGAATCGGAAGCAGGCTCCAGGCTCTGAGCTGTCAGCACACAAGGCTCCAACTCATGAACCATGAGATCATGACCTGAGCCGAAGTCAGACACAACCAACTGAGCCCAGGCGCCCCTAAGGACTGCACTTGTGATGAGCATGAAGTATTGTTCAGTGTTGAGTCTAAATTCTATACCTGAAACTGTATTACACTGCATGTTAACAGGAATTTAAATAAAAGCTTGGGAGGAAAAAACACCCTTGTCACATAGAATACAGTTGAACTATTTTATGAGGGCACATTTATTGCATCAGAAACGTAAGCATTAATTGATGCAGTGATCCTATGGTAAAATTTCAGCTTTCTTAAATTTCTATTCAAATTCAGGAACGTAAGCCTTGTTACGCTGGCCAATGCCACCTGTGAATGTCAGGAACCCAGCCTGGTTTTGCTGTTTGTCGTATGAGAAAATTCCATGTGTTCTGTTTCATATACAGACAACTCAAATCTTAGTGTAATGCACTTATAAAATGGCAATACTTTTGACATAAATACCAACTTGTATCTCAATAATCAATTATGGATTCTACAACAAAAAAGATTTCTACCTGGCAGTTCTTGTTACTTACTATATTAAGTAGCATTTACTATGTAGTTTCTTCCTCTTCTTTAACGTTTTAGAGCGAGCGCCAGTGCAGACACTGGGGAGGGACAGACAGAAGGGGGGCCAGAGGATCCAGAGCCGGCGCGGCTGCCAGCAGAGCCTGATGCGGGCTCAAACACATGAAGGATGCGATCAGGACCGCTTGGCCCGAGCCAAAGCTGGAACCTTAACTGAGTGAGCCACCCAGGCACCCCTACATACAGTTTCTAACATGACAACAGGTTAACAGTAAGAAAAAACACCTACAGGCAAACAAAAACTATCATGTTAACCAACCAATTACGGCCTGGAAATTTTTGCAGAGGTTTCTTCCCGTGTTTTCCAATCAAATCATTCTTTTGCTCCAGTAAAGATGAACACAAATATAAACTGCTTAATAACCTTAATTCTCAAAGGCTGGGTGAAGTTTATTTACTTACTTCATTTGATATGGAAACTGATGCTAGACAATTTTAAGACTCCTCACGATTTGGTATTAAAAATTAATCCTCAGGCATCAGAATTCCTGTTTCTACGTTTGTGACTTTCCACTTAATCTTAAAGGAAGTGTGTACGTGCTCTTATCAAGCAACCTGTCATGACCGACAAACTGGGCGCCTTTCCATGAATGCTACCTCTCCCCACTGACATCAACCAAGAAGACAAAACACAATTCTTAAAATTTAATGAAATTCCAACAGTAAACATTTCCTATGGGTTTTGTTTTCCAATACCTGCCTATTTAGGAGTTAATAATACTTATTACCTGTTCAACAATTACAGAAAAATCTTTAAAGTTAAGAAAAGTTCTGAATTTGAGGTATATAAAGAATATTCATTAAGAATAAAGTAGTCAAGATTTCCTTTTACTAAAAAAAAAAATCACTTCAAAGAGTTGACCTCCATGTACAAAAGACAGGATCAATCACATTTATCACTGGACACAAAGAATATTCCAAAGGTCTTTAAAAATGGTAATTAATCTCAAAAAGAAAAATTAACCTTAACTTGTATAGTTCATTCATTATCAAGACCATACTTGCTTAATAAGGTACTTATGCTACCGATACAAAACATACAGTATTTACACTTAACTGTACAAAATAATTTAATGTTTACAAAAATATTAGAATGTTTAGAGTTGACTGACACAGTCTTAAGTAATCTCTTCTAGAGAAGCATATAGGAAGACCACTGATATCCGTTTCATTTCTTTTTTAATAAGTCAAAGAAAGGATGCTGCAAGGCTTCATCCAAGGTAATTCTTTTCACTGGATCATATTCTAACATTCTCCGTACCAGGTCAAACAGTTTCTCGTGTTCTTCGTCATGAGAAAGCATAAATTCCTGGGGAAAGAGATATTTTTGTTTAAGGAAGAGATTTAAAAATAGTTTTTAAAAAAACACTTTTTTTTGACCTTTATAATCTTTTTTCTTTTACCTTTAGTGGTTTGCAGCGTCTCCTAACATATCTACCAGCAGAACTATGTTCATCCCAATCTAGCTGGTTATGGTGAAAATACTTGCGTTTTCTGTAAGAAAAAAGTCCGAATCAGTAACAACAAAAGAACCACATGTGTCCTCTGATCTCACTGGGACAGATGGAACCATGAACACAGTCTATCTATATCGACACACACACGCACACAAGTTTTTAAAATTCCAGCACTGACATACCGGATCAGACTTATCTGTAACCCATCTTCCTTAACCTTGTACCCTCTGAGGTTCCTGTGGCCCCACCTACGTGGTTCGTAAATACGACACATGGAACAGTGACAGCTTACGGATCCACTCTCATAAATTTGGGTTTCTCTAGATCTGGAATGGCGTGAAGCTACAGTTGCCAACCACTCTAGCAGCCTGTGCAAAGCGCACAGCTAGCTAACGACAGTATGGACATACAAATGTAGACTGCTAGGACTCCAAAATCAAGCTTCATACTACTCTAAGTATTATGTTTATGCCAAGTTAGGAAAACATTTCTGCAAAGTTTAACTCGAGTGTAAAAAGACACTTTATTAGTAGTTCACAAAGTAAATACTGCATTACTTTTTAAAAATCTGACTTTATGGAGGAAAAAAAAATTCTAAATCTGAAGTTCTGGCACAAGCAATAACAAGAAAGTTGGGTTTTCTGTAATATGAACCCAAAAGGTTTTTAATCTTAGAGCATACCTTGTTTTCTGAATCATGTGTGTTGGTATGGGTCCTAATATTCGTTCCATCATTGCCAGGTGCTCTTTACTATCATGAGTCTAAAACACAAAGGAAAAAGAAATTTAGCATTGTCCCCTCCCCTACATCCACAATAAAGGAAAACACAAGAAAACAGCGCTGACAGAAAGGACCAGATTAGACAGCTGCGTAGTCTGTACCATCCTCTGACTTCAGAGATGGAACAATACTGAATGAGGTCTATTAGCTCGTTAAACCAATAAAACTAAAGTCTGATATCAAACAGTAAGGTTCCGTATAGCAAGTGGATAGACAATTTAATGTGAAGCTGAACAACTTCCCTATTGCCATTTCTTGCAGTGTTTACTGAAGAACGACTAGGGAACAGTACCAGAAAAATTCTCCTCATTTAGTCAGTTGCTGACCCCAAACTGACTTCCATTCACCAATGAAGAGCCGTATGTTAACATTTACTCTTCCTGGACAATAAAAATCCTCACAACAATCCTGAGCTCGCTATGGGGGACATGAGTTTCAAAGGAGTTAAGATACTAGCTCAAGGTCATACAGCTCATAAATGAGAAACGGTAAGCTATGGATCGAAGCCCAGACTCCTCTTCTTCAGTCATACAGAACAGAGCTTTGGCTCAAGTGGAAGAAGGAAAACTGGCACACTTACAGCTGGAACAGCAGGCTCCTAGATTAGCAGTTGGCCAACGTTTGTAAAGGTCTAAATGGCAAATATTTTAGGCCTGGCTGGTTATAAATGGCCTCTCTCATGTTATTTTGTTTGTTTGTTTAAAAACAGGCACCAGGCAGAGTATCATCTGCCAACTCCTCAATCTGAAGAGCAGAGGTTTTTAAAGTAGCTATCAAACTGTTCCCAGCACATTGGTTCCAAAATGTTAAGTCCCTAATTCATGACAGGAGTAAGTAATACTAGCTCCACACTTTTATTATTTTATTTTCCAAACCAATACAGCTTTTATTCCATCTTTACAATACCACACATAAAGGGGCGCCTAGGTGGCACAGTCCGTTAAGCATCCAACTTCGGCTCAGGTCACAGTCTCACAGTTCACGAGTTCAAGCCCTGAGTTGGGCTCTGCGCTGTCAGTGCAGTGCAACTGGGAGTGCCCTCCGCCTCTCTCTGCCCCCACCCTATTCATGGTATCTCAAAATAAATAAATTTTAAAAAATATGTAACACAAAGAAGTCTGAAAAACCATGTAGCATCTTGCTATTCTGCAGCTGGACAACTTAGATCTTCATAAGCCTGCTCAACAGTTCCTTTTTCAGAAACACAGATACCACCCCAAACTGTCCTGACATCCTTGGTTTTAACTGCTGTGGCTTGCTCAACCAAAGCAGCTGAGTTTGATACAAGTGCAATGTCATTTCCTTCAAGAACTCGTCTTTCTGGGGTTGAGAGATACCGAACAAGCAACACCTGGCCTCGTCTGAACCCTGCAGATCTATTTCTCACCTGAGAAATTTTGGATTTCAACGAGAAACCATTCTCCTGTGTAACAGTGATGGGGAAATGAGCACACACAGACCTCATCTTCTAATGGAAGCCGGCGTAATGCCCTTGATCGTGGTCTGTACAGACAGAAAAGAACTGGCTACTCTTCGCACTGTTTCCACACCATTTGTCAACCTAGAGCCTCTTCTTTTTCTTTCCCAGGAGACGGAGTAGGTTGAGATGACTGAGGTCCCTTTGCAGGGTTCCTCAGGGCCGTTCACATTAACAGTGCATCCCTTCAGAGCGATGTCGACATTTTCTGGAATGTCAACGGTCTGACTGCCGAGAATGGCATTCATTCTCACAAGAGATGCAGCACAGAGCTAGCTCCATATTTTTAAGAAGTTCCTTAGTTGAGTATTTTGGAGGGCGGAATTCAAAACAGAAACCTTATCTCAAACCGATGTTAATGATCTGCACTCAAGACCTCAGAGTGATCTACAGTCACAGATCATGTGAAGTAACTATTTTGTGCGTCAGAATGAAGAAATCATGCACTCTGCTCAACTTTTTCTCGGCCCCCTGCTTACAAGACCAGATGCCACCAAGCATGAGTAGTCACCATGGTTCTAGGTATCAAACTTGTGTACGAACCCAGAGTACTTTTAACAGGATCCCTACGGATTAGAGCAGAAGTCTGGTGACAGGCCCCACAGGCAGTGAACACACATTCTACAACAGCCACCACCTACCTACATGACCCTCACTTGTCATAGCTTCCTCTCCACCCTGCACTACCCCCAACTTCAAATCAACCTCAAAAGCAGGAGCCAGAATCCACCGTATCTGCACCCCTGACCCCCGCAACAAATCACAACTTTGATCACATTACAACCCTCCTTCGAGTTCTTTAATGGTTGCACAACTCAGATCTTCCAAGATGATTAGATGTCAGCTCTGAGGAGAATTATAAGGGAAAAAAGCAGAGACTTAAATAATGTTTCCTATTCTTTGTTTTGCCAAATAAGGACTTTAATTTTAAAAAGTTAACTACCAATAATTATTATCATCATTCCATAAAGAGGACATTTTAGGACCCAAAACAAAAAGGCTGAAGAGATCTTCTCTAAATAAAGGCCAGAATGACAAACTTAGAAAACCATTTTCACTTTGGATTAGTCCACATTCTGGAAATCATGAACTTTTGGGAAACAAGTGCCCTTCTATCCAAACGAGTCCATGATGAGTCAGTCCCTGCCTGCTGACCTCTTTCCCCATTTACTCAAGACAGCCTGACAGCACTGTCTACTGTTCCTTGACTACAGCACGCTCTTCCATGCCTCTACACGCTTCCGGGTACACGACCTTCTTCCTGAGCCGGCCACCACGCTCTCCAGTTTTCTGACGAACCTCTCATCTTCCTTCTGGCACTGGCTTAAATTCCATCCCTCCTCAGTGACCCCTTTTCTGAGGAAAGTTAACCGTCCATCTTTCCTGGGTTCCCACTACACTTTCTACATTGTTCCACAAGAGCAAAAGCCGTATTACACTAAAAGCTTTCCTAAATCTGTCTTTTGCATGACTTCCTGGAGGACAGAGATGTTGTCTTTTTATCTTTATACACTTAGTGCCTTAAAATGTGCCTACAGTGTCACAGTGAAGTATAACTTATTGTTCCTAAATTATTTTATAAAAAGGACTGATAGTCAACATAACCAGAATAGAATAATAATTGGCCGCAGTAATGCTAATATCAATTTATGCAAGAGCGCAACAAAAAAAATGAGAACACAAGACAATATAAACCATGTGATAAAAACTCCAATCGCATGCAAAAAGAAATTATGAACCTTCACCAAAAGCAGTATTTCATCCAACTATGGTTTTAGAGAAGAATGACCATTCTGCATATATAAGGGGTCCTTTTATTTCAGAGAGCACACGAGTGGGGGAGAGAAAGAGAGGGAGAATCCCAAACAGGTTCCACACTCAGCACAGAGCCCCACATGGGGCTCAATCCCACAACCCTGGGATCTTAACCTGAGCCAAAATCAATAGTCAGATGCTCAACAAAGTGAGCCATCCAGCCGTCCCATTTTATAGAAGTTTTAATCTTAACATTACAGCAACTTCTCTTTATTTTTTTTTACAGCAACTTTTCAAAATAGAGGTCCACATTTTAACATGCTCTTAATATTGAAAATTATTTATGAAATGGCATTTACTACACACCTGGAAGACTGTGAAACCAAGGTAATATTCGATAAGAATGCAGCCTATGCTCCAAACATCACAAGGTTGAGACCAACCTAAAGCTGTAAAGACAAAAACAAACACTTTTACATGCAACAATTCTTTACTGCCAACATAGCGTATCCCTTCCCTACATGGGGGCTCTCTTTACACAAATAAGATGGTAAACTCAGGGTTTACATTTTAGTTTTATATAAAATGTTACTCAGTATGCTCTCACAATTCTCCATATCTTTATATCAAATTAGTGTTTTAATCCGGGGAGGGGGGATTTTATGTAAAATAAAAGAAGGATTAAAAATATTTTCCAAGTAAAACTACCAATTTGTTCAAATATTCCATATTCCCTGAGCTGTATGCAATGAAGAGCATTGTTATCCCCAGTTCATGGTTCTAGGAAAATTTACATTTTATTATAGCAAATACACGTTGACAATTAACCTCAGTATTTAATTACTAACCACTTCTCAATTTATCAGCGTAATGCCAGAGTTTACTTCTTGCATTAAAACGACGACGACAACTAAGGGGGGTGCCTGGGTGGCTCAGTGGGGTTAGGTATTAACTCCTAATTCTGGCTCAGGTCATGATCTCAGAGTATGGTTCATGAGATCAAGCCCCACACTGGGCTCTGTGCTGACAGCATGGAGTCAGCTTAGGATTCTGTCTCCCTGTCTCTCAGCCACTTTCCCACTCATGCGCAGAAGTGCTCTCTCTCAAAGTCATGAGTTCAACCTTTCCTTTGGGCTCTGCCCTTGGGCTCTGTGCTGGGCGTGGTGCCTGGTTAAGGTTCTCTCTCTCTCTCTCTCTCTCCAGCTCTCTCAAAAACACCCCCAAAAAACCTATGATTTCATATAAACTATACACAAGGATTATAAATGGGTATTATAAGCAGTTTAATTATAAGCAAAATTATAGAGCCATTTAAGCTCAGAGACGGATCTCCTTTTATCTGTACTTTTCAGGCTGTCTGTACAAGATTATATATACTTTCTATATATAATATAGAAACTTTCTCCTCACAATTCTCAATAGCAATACTATTCAGTAAAGAATAAAATACAGTCTTAAGCCTGTACTCAACTGGAAAGGTGAAGAGTAAATCATACAGTTGTTTTAATTTTTTAAAGGTCAAATATTTAGTAAAAGATAATATATAAATAAAACCTACTTCATATTTTAAGTATTTTGAGAGACAGAGACACACACGCACGTGCACGTGCAGGGCAGAGAGAGGAAGAATCCCAAGCAGCCTCTGTGCTGTCAGCAGGGAGCCAGACTCAGGGCTAGATTTTATGAACCGTGAGATAATGACCTGAAATCGAGGGTTGGGCTGCTTAATCAACTGAGCCAGCCATCCAAGTGCCCCAATAAAACCTACTTTAAAAGACATTTTAATTACTTCCAGTAACATCACAGAATTTAAAGAAAAAGGAATAAACAAAAATAAACAAAAGCCTTGACTATGATTTGGTTGTTTTATCTATTCACTTTTTATTTTCCCTCGTCATGTTTGTTAACCCTCACAAGTGCCATCATCTGAACAAATGGGTAACTGAGCAGGAGTCTGCCTACAGCGACACACGACAAAATCGGTAACTGATAGATCCCGGACCTGAAATGAACATCTCTCTTCTCCAGCCATGCCTATCCAGCTTCCTCCCAGGTGACTGTCACCCTCTGCCACACATCATTCTACATCATCCCGTTCTCTGGTCTTCGTACTCTTTGGAATTCCCCATCGTTCACTTCTACCAACTCTCCCAACCTCAGGTACTACCAATACCCAAGACATGAGACCAACTGCATGACTGCATCTCCCTCTCCAACTGAATTCTGCCCTGATCCTCAGGATCAGCACCCCACAAAAACACAAAGGACCCTTCCTAATCTCCCAACCTCTTTTCCGCAAGGCCAATAACCCCAATTTTGGATTTATAGGATTGATCTATCTAGCATGGCCATACTTGGAACTGTGTTATTGTCATTACTAAGAAGTGCTATATTTTATCCAATCTAGGAAGCCAGTAAGATGCGTGACTATTTTATGTACCAATAACAAAGAAAAAATGTCAATCATTTTATGTTGTGGCCCATGTTAAAATGTGGGGGGAATCTACCTCTTAAAACTGACAACACACAAAGTTATGTCTTTTTAAACTCTGAAAATGCCTCTGTCCACAAACTCTTCCCACATTCCGTTCCTAAACTACTGAAACACAACAGCTCCTTTTGGCCCATACTAAGCAGAAATGCTATAATCATTCATTTCAGAGACAAGCTCAAAACCTGTGCTGTCCAACATGGTAGCCACTGGCCACACATGATGCTGTTTTACATCTAACATTTAAATTCACATCAAATTTAGAACTCAGTTCTCCTCAGTCACACTGGCCACACTGCAAGTGCACAGAAGCCCACATGTGGCTAGTGGTTACCATACTGGACACTGCAGATATAGAAGGTTTCCACCATATGGAAAGTTCTACTGACAAGCATTGCCTAATCTCAATTTCCTTATGCCTTTACCAATCCTCCACCCTACGTAAAAACTGTTAGTGTGCTCTCCTACTCTCATTCTGAACTACCAACTCCTATCGGCACATAAAAAGGTGAAAACTGGAAACGGATTCTATAAAATTTCGACTAGCCAACCTCAGCTGAACCTTACTTTTGGCTAATAAGCTTATTCCGTGTACGTATCTCCCAAAAGCACCTGATCTGAAGTTCTCCCACTGTCTGCGAGCCCTAACCTCCTCCCCTCCACTCTATAAACAAGACCTAGTCTCTGACATTTTAAGACGTAAGATACACACTCCCTTACTGTGTTTCCTCTTATTTCCAAACTCTGCACCTTAAGTCATTTTCTTCCTTAGCCTTTCTCATCTCAGATTATTAAAGAAGCTCTCCTCTTAGAGAAGCCCCTCTCCTTGACCCCCGCATAGCTCTTTACTCAGACGTCTGCAAACCATACCCTGAGCATTTCTGTAGCACCATGCATTTGTGACATGAAAATAGGTACATCACTTCAAAATCACATTGCTGTGACACACTTAGCCAACAGAACTTGTCCTTTTATATCTTGTAAGATTAGTGTGTTAAAAAAATAACCGCCTAGGAATATCTTTACAAACGGTATCACATTTTTCCCACTCAGGAAGAATATTTATAGCAATGTCCAATTTTTCTTATGATAGGTAATATTTTCTGTACACTGCTAAGATCATCACAACCATCCCCTAAATAAAAGATGTGGAGAAAAAAAATCTCATCTTTTAATTACAGCATCAGGAAGGGTGGTGTCTACTGACCCAAAATAACCTCTGGAGCTCTGTAATGCCGGGTAGATACCAAAGTGCTATGATGCTCATCATCGTATGTTGCACTTCCAAAGTCAACAACTTTGATATCTGTGTTTTTCAGTGTGCGTTCATCCCGTTTCTAGAGAAATGGGGTCAGTCAAAATGAAGATCAATAAAGACATGAAAAACTTTACACATTTCAAAAGGCTTACATATGAATAATCTTTCTGATTTTTGATATTCAACATTAACTCCTGGTGAAAGATAAAGAAGGATGATCCTTTTAGGTTAAACTTCAGGATATAACCAGTCTTAGAAGTCAAAATTACTCATCCAAGGGTCACCAAGCTCGGTTCATGTTTAAAACCACCACCAAAATGAAAACAAGTCTTTAACTTACCATTTTAGAATTGTATTTGACTACATAGTCAGACTTCACAAATAAAATATTTTCAGGCTTCAGATCTGTATGGGTTAATTTATTATGATGCAAAACTACAAGAGAACAAAAAGAAATTATTAGTCTCACGCACATATTTCATCTGTATTGGGAACAAGGAGGATCAGTAGTGGATACAGGGGTTTCATCTTTACCTGTAACGTGCACTTTTAGTGACAATGTTTTGACATGTTGCTTGTATAATAAAAACTTTTAATTTTCTGGTGTTTAAAAATTTATCAAGTATACTTACAATTTATTGACTGGCAGATCTGATATGCCATCTGCCTGATGTGGTCAATTTGAAATGGCAGAAAGCTATTCTCTTTAATGAAATCATAGGTACTGAGTCCCAGCAGTTCAAACACAATACAAACATGACCGTGATGATCAAACCATTCTAGCATCTGGACACATCGGCTAAAACAGATCAAATAAAAACGTGTCAGTTCACAGAATCCTGATTGTCTTAGGCAAGATGCTGGATCACAATTCAAGTTCATACTTACAAGACACTATTGGGATCAGTACTATTTAAATGCTCCAATACTTGGATTTCTGAACGAGCTGCTTCACGGTATCGACCTACATTTTTTACAATTTTCACTGCTACATGCATGCCATCCCTTGAAAACAAAATTAAGATGAAAAGGTAGATGTAGAGGAGCAGGCTGAAAACATGTGTCCCCTTAAGCATCATCTGAGTATTAATTACTTTATGCTATTTTTCTAAAATAATCTTTCAGAGCATCTTATAACAGATTCCATGTAACGTTTTTTCAAAATAGTCCGGCAAAAAACACTTTCTATGGAGTGATAATTCCCTTAATACTGACAATTTTTAATGTTTGTTTCCAGAATTTAACATTTACCTAGCTTTTATACACCCCCCCCAAAAAAAAAAAAGATAGGGTGCCTGGATGGCTCAGTTAAGCATCCAACTTCCTTGCAGTGTGAACCCCGCACTGGGCTGTGCTGACTGCTCAGAGCCTGGAGCCTGCTTCAGATTCTCTGTCTCCTCCACTCCGCTAACACTCTGGCTCTCTCTCTCAAAAATAAAGATTAAAATAAAACCTCAAACAGAACATGCTACTGCTGAAATCATTTGCTCATTCACCAGGACAGACGTGCCCGGTGCCAGGTAGAGCACAGGTGTTAGTCAGGATGGAGACTGTTGCTAGGTACCCCACAGCCTAATGGGAAAACAGGCAGGTGAACAACTTAGAAGGTCAGAAGTGCTTGGTATGAGCTACCACAAAGAGTTAGGAGGGCCTAACAATTAGGGAGTTTGGGAGAAGCTTTAACTTAGCTGACACACTACTGTGCCCTGAAAGACAGCTCTCTGTCTATAAGATCTGGGAGGAAAAGAAAAATGTTCAGGTAAAGGAGACACCATCAGTAAGTCATGAAGTCAAGAAACTGATTATTAGCACATTCACAGATGCAAGTAGGTAGGAATAGCTAGTTTATAAGCTTTAGATTAGTTTCCTAAAAAGGATCAAGCCAGAATAATTTTGAGAAAACGGATTTCTAAATAATCAAAATTTTTTGATCCTCTTTTCTTGAATTTTTAATGTTTTATTCATTTTTGAGAGAGAGAGGGAGAGAGAAAGAGAGAGAAAACACAAGTAGGGGAGGGGCAGAGAGAGAGAGGGAGACAGAGAATCTGAAGCAGCTCCAGGCTCTAGCTGTCAGCACAGAGGCCAAAGCAGGGCTCAAAGCCACCAACAGTGAGATCACAACCTGAGCTGAAGTCGGACGCTTAACTGACTGACTCACCCAGGTGCCCCATCCTCTTTTCTAAAGCTGATCTTCCTGAAGATGAACCAGCATTCAAGCCTCCTTTTTTTGTTTTTTACTATGGCCCTTCCACTTGATGCAAGAAACCCTCATAGATCCCTAATTAGTATATTAAGATATGTGCCCTATGCTGTTAAAAAAAAAATTGTTGTGTTTTTTTTTTGAGGCAAACTAACTTTTCTAGTGGCTAGATAGCAAACCTTTCTCTAAGTCCGGTGGTTTCCAATTTTCTTCTTTCAACAAACTCCCAATGAAGTTGTGGGCTAATAAATCATTAAAACCTATTTTGATGACAATCTCCCTCTGACGTTTGGCATATATCTCAAGGTTGCTATGAAATCTGTGCCAAAACTCCCTTCTGGTCTCATTTTATTATAGCCCAAGATTTCATGGTGCTTATGGCTCTAGAAATGAAATATTAATAAAGGTGTTCGCTAACACCACTACAGTAATTATACTGCAATGAACAGTTGTATACCTTACACAATGCGTAAGTAACTTACACAATGTTACATGTTACAGTCAACTGTATCTCAAAAAAAAAAAAGGAAACACATTTAATGCTAAAGTACTTAAGACATTTATGAATACCTGTACTCCTTTTTTTTAAAAAGTCCCAACCAACCCAATAAAAAAAGACGTATTTCCAATTAAATGTTATAGTTGGGTTCAATAAGTATCAAAATTTGCAAACTATTTATACCTGATCAACTGAATACTGGAATATCTCAAATACTCACTCTTGGAATCTCAAATTTTAAGAGGACATTAATAGGTCAATTGGTAAAAATCTGAGTAAGATCTGTAGGTCGGCTGGCAAAATTTGAAAATATAACACATGTATGTATATAGAGAATGATTAAAAAACTACTGTAAATGTTAACATGAGGAATCTGGGTAAAGGATATGTGGGAATTTTTCAGTTATTCCAGAAAATTCTAGGAGTCTGAAAATATTTCAAAATTTCACTTCACGGGATGCCTGGGTTTGCTGGTTAAGCAACTCTTGGTTTTGGCTCAGGTCAGGATCTCAACTTCTGGGATCAGGTCCTGCATCGGGCTCTATGCAGACAGCACAGAGCCTGCTTGGCATCCTCTCTCTGCCCCTACCCTTGTCCATGTGCTTGCATGCTCTCAAAATAAATTAATATTAAAAAAAAGTGACTGCACATTCTCATTGAAAAGAAGTGATAATTAAAAGATACTTAAGACAATATACTTTATGGAAAATGGACTGAAAATATGTTCATGAATAAAACATGTTTAAGCATTCAAGCGTTGGTTCATAAATAACAGAAGCCATCAAGTTGCTATAATAGATTCCCTCAAATATATATAAGTTTTTAGATGTCAATTTAGAAATCTGCGGTTGAAATAAACTGTTCAAAAAGAGGCTTACTTACTAAAAAGTTTGCAAACTACAGAACAGAGGTCCTGGAAGAAAATGTTAAAATGAGATACAAGGTCAAAACCCAATGTTTAGTGAGTCATTGAAGAATCTGGACTTTATTCTGCAGGCTTTAAGTAACAGAATTTCTTTGTAGTTTAAGAAACTAACCCAAACATGCAAATATTATTCTTTGGGAATGAAGGTTTTTGTTTTATTTTGTTGCCATAGAAATGTTTATTTCATGAAGTCTGAAGAAAGTGTACAAAATCTGCATGATACGCAGCAGATAGCTGATAAATAAAATAAAATAAAATTCTTCTAGTAATAAGCTAGAACTTTATAGCAGACTTCTCCTTTTCCAGTGATAATCAGGATTATTCCAAAATAAAGCTAGGTTTTTAAATCTTTTAAATGGAAGATGCTCCCTTCTACTCCCTTAGCTACATTCCAGGACAGACTACTTTTTACTAGGCCATTTCTTCCACTGTGCAATTTTCAGATCAGGCATAAATGTTTCTGACCAAGATTAGACCGATTCTATTGCCTCTGCTATTCAAAACTAAAGCAAAGTACTCTCAATCTCCTAGAAGGGCCGAGGCCTAAGTTCTGGGAAACTCCTTTACTTGAAGACTCATTTAATTTCAACAAAAACCATCAGATAGAATTTGTCTTTTTTTTTTTTTTTAAAGTAATCTCTACACCCAACATGGGGCTCAAACTCACATCCCTGAAATCAAGAGTCACATGCTCCACTGATGGAGGCAGTCAGGAACCCTGCAATCCGTCAGCATTCCTGATCAAAATCCACCCCCATGATAAATAACCAGACATAGTTCAAGAAATTTTGGGTGTTTACCACCCAGGAAAACAAGTGGCTACCTCTTAAGATACCATTTCATTTAAAATTATAGATCCTTCCCCACCAAAAATATCAGACTGTTCAAAAAGGCAAAAAACTTACATGCCATGATCAATGCATTCTACGACTTTGCCAAAGGCCCCTTCACCCAAAGTGTCCACAATTTCATCTAAAGTAAGGGAGGAGAAAAGGGAGTAAGTACTTGAGTATAAATTATCTAGTTATTCAAACAATGAATACTTAAGTGTGGAATATTTTCAAATGATGTCTATCAAAGCATAACTAAGGTTTCAGCACTCAAATTATTTTATTTTCAGCTGCTACAAAAACAATTAGATAGAGCTATCTTTCTTGCACTAAGCTCAAATTCCATTGATTATTTTGGAACTTTAGAGTAGAAATATTTAAATTCTATAGAAAAGAAGAAATACAAAAGAACAAACAAACCCACAAAAAACAAAACAAAAAAGCAATGAAGAGTTCTTTAGCCCCCCGCTGACAACTATTCTTAAAAAGATTATTCTGTCTGCAAAGTTAAAAAAGTGTTGAAAAATATTCTATACATCTTGCTCTTAGAACGTCTCCACTTTGACAGATCAGGTGACCCTCCTCATCATCCTCTATACTCCTGGATCTTTTCCTTCGGTGGCTCTTCTGGAACGGCAAGTGGGCAGCACCAAGATCGTCCAGCCAATCAATATATCAGAGTGAATTCAGGGCAGAATACGCAATTCATTCAGCGGGGAGATATTCAGGCATTCAGATAAGCACCAGGCCACGAACAGTTGGCAGGAGCAATTTCAAATTCAGTCCCCAGAAATTCACAGGGCACAGTTTATGTTACAGAAGAAAAACATGGCAAGGAACAGATTTTCAGATAAGATACTTAAAGTGGCAATAGAAAAAAAACAACACAATTGTCTCTTTAAAATACTGATCTAATTGAAGTCTGAAATTTAAAGAATGCAATGTCATGATCTACTAATCTCTTGCTATAAAATAGCATATGCTGTGAATTCAGAGGTCTAGTTTGTTGGGAAAAGGTTTTAAAATGTCAAGATCAGTTGAAATTGTTTATTTAGCAATATTTTAAAATATACATAATTAATAGGAGAAATAAATTAACTAGTTAATTTCCATGTTCAATCTAATCAAATAAAACTTGGGGAAGGAAACAATTCACTCAAAGTTTACTGATTAAGCAGGTGAAGAAGTCTGAGTGTAAAAAAAGGCTAGATTTTTTGGACAACGCAATTTCCATTCAGCACCCATTTCAGAATTTCAATGGAACTAGCTGCAGACAATGATGCACTGTGCTCTGGGACTATGCCATATATAAACAGTTAAGTATCCACCAGTGCAACGTTCTAGAGTTGTTTCCAATCATCGGGAAAAGGGCTTCTTTTAAAGTAAAAAAAAAAAAAGTTTACGATAAAAGAAAGGATGGGTGCTTGCTTCATATTTTCACAAGATTACATTACCAAACAAAAACATTTTTAATATTAAAATTTAATATTAAAATTGAGAACTCATGATCTGGACTGCAGAAAATGAGTAAATATGGGCAAATGAAGGCTACCTATTAGCTATGAAAATCTGGATGTTTAAGGATTCAAGTAATATAAACATTTATAATATATCCAAATAATATTACATATATATAAAAAACTTTTTCAAACTTACTGGCTCATTAAGAGCTTTTACACACAAATAAGCATCTACCCAAAATAAAAACAAAATCAATCATACCGAACGAGACTGATGACTTGAACAGTGTCTATTACGCTTCCTTTTAGGACTGCTTCTCCTGCTTCGGACCGAAGATTTACTGCAGTGGATTCGATAACTGTTTTCAACGTCTCTGTGATAATGTCTAGGAACATAGCCTTCGCAGTAGTCATTCCTATATTCATCAACGTATCTCCGGTCCCGATAATCTCTCTCATTCAAGGACCTTGCTTCTAAATAATGACTGCAAACACATTAAAGGATTTCAAATCATTCTCTTCATCCTGGTACAACTATGGTTCAAACAAAACATTCTCTCAAGAATTCCTGGTTTAAACAGTTAACTTGATAAAAAGAAAAAACCTCAAATTGATAAATTGGAATTTATACTTATCTCACAAACTTAAGACATAATTTTACTTTAACCAACAAGCAAGTGAGTTCATATTCTCCATCAGATAGGCTGCTACCAAACACCCCATATCAAGGAACAAAGCTTGAGTCAACTATTTTATGTTCAGTGTTTACTCGATTAAGTAAGTGTCCCTGTACCTTCTGGAGAAAGTTAACACCGAAAATTCATCAGTCTTATGATATATTCAACTGTAATTAAGCTTTCTTTTCTCACAGAGCCACACACAGAGGCAGGCAAAACAGGATTCCTTTCTCTTTTAATGTTAAGGGAATTTTAGATCTCCCCAGCACACACAGAATTCTTTCATGAAAGGTGTACTGGAGCCAGAAGTGCTCTTACATGTATTCCAGACCTTTCATTTAGTCACAGATGACTAAATCAAGATCCCAAGAAGGACAATGATTTGTCATGGCTGTAGAGCACTCGAATTCCTATTATAAGGGCCAGTGTTATTACACATGATCACCTATGCCACCTCCTCTCAGTATTCCTAGCTTTCTGTTATTCCTCTTTTGAGAAACAGACAACATAGCTTTTGAAGGCTTCCTCATGTGCCAAAGATATTAAACTGCATCCCCCACAAATGAGAAAAGGATCTTCTAATTGCTTGCCCAGGATTACAACAGACCCACCCCCACCACCCCACTTCCCTTTGCATTTCTAACTTCCTGTCATTCCTGCTTGCAAGTACTCAAAAATTCTACATGGGAAACCGCATCATCTAGTGCCACAGTGCTTAGCTTCTGAATCCACAGATCCCTCTAAAAATCTGATGAAAGCTATGGACCCTCTTGCTTAAGAAATGCACAAATGCATAAACGAAACTTGGCGAGGAATTTCAGAGGTCAGGAAGTCAATGGATCCCAGTTAAGTATCCTTGATCTGATGGAAAGAAAAGGACACAAATTCAATTGGCCCAGTTTCCCGTCCCCCTCTCTACCTGGGATGGTGTCCTCTTCAACAGAGTGCGAAGCTTCAAGAGGGATGCACATGGAGCACTGAGGGAGAGAGGGGACACCTGCCCAGTCAGACAAATCGGCTAAAAGAATCCTGACAAGCAATGGAGTGACAGATGTTGACTAGTCTGCCCTCAACAACTTCATTCTCTCCCCAGAATATGCTGTTGTTCATTTTCCCAGGGGCTGGTTTAGGCAGAAATAAAGCGAAAGCATCTCTAAACTGCTACACAACAGGACTGGAAAACTATCCAGGCTGAGGAAATGCAGAAACCCCCTTCTCCCTTTTCCCAGTGTCAATCTTAAGTTCTAACCACTGGAGAAACAACTTGGGATATCAGGGTTAAGACTCTAAGTCAGGGATCTACGACTTGGCTTGGCCCTGTCAGGGGGAGAGCTGTAACACATCAGCCTAGCAATTCTCATACTCTCAAGGGCACCCTTTTCAATTCTGTAAGGCGTCCTTTCTATAAAAGTCCAAAATCTATCAGAAAAAAACTAATACTAATCATCTTTAGCTGGAACAGTGCATAACATTAGAGTTGCAGATAATTCATAAACAATCTACAGACTAACGAACATGAGGTGAAGCAAAGCCAGGAGGGTAAACTAGAAAGATGAGGGACCTCTTCAATCTGTAACAACCAAGCCTTGGAGATTACATAAAGTCTACAGAATTATAAAGGCCATGTATGGACAGAGTGGACAAGATGAACAGACTGTTTTAAATTTCAAAATATTCACTGAATATCCAGTGAATATTTTACTGTAGTCCTTCAAAATAGCCAAGACTAATGAGGCTACGGGCATTCGTTTTTATTTCCACACAGGTCCTGTGGAAGATAAAAAAATATATATAAGGCAAAATCCCTCCCAACAAATAATGAACAATTTAAGACCACTCACATAAAAACAAAACTCAACAATGCAGGAAATGCTGAAAGCCTGCAAGGTGCTTAGAATCAGAGGGGGAAAAAACTCAAACTGCTTAAAACGGTAAGGGAAGACTTCATTAAAAAGCAGAGTTACATCTTAAAAGGAAGTCAAGATTTGGACAGGGTGGGAAGTAGAAGAAATGTGAGGGAAGAATAGCATATGATCATCTCACACTTACAGCTCACTGGCAGCCACAATGGCTTGCAGATGGGTGGTCTAGGTATTACCTGGGAAACTGTGTGGACAAATACAGCAAGACCAATTTTCACATAGGGGAATGAACAGAAGCAAATAAATAAGCTGGGAACAGAGCATGCAAAATCTTGCATGGCAGGCTAAGGTGTTTAAAATAATGTTTCTCAAAGGGTGGTCTGTTTATCAATCATATCAAAATATGCAATTATTAAAAATGAAGATCCCTCAGCCCCAGGTCAGACTAACTCCATCTACATATGGTAATATGCATTTTAAACATACCTTGGAGGCAATTCTCTTCATACTAAAGTTTGAGAATCATGGGTTTAAGACTTGATACTCTATGTTACATAAGACACTTAAGAACTATTATTACCACAATATATAATGGTGTTGTTTGAAGCCAACATCAGTCTTCCTGATACAGAACTAGAATTAGTACAGAATTAATTAAGTCTGTAGCAAGGGAGACCAATTCACAGGCTAATGCCAAAAGACAAATCAGAAAAGATACTTTGCAATACATATTTAAAAAAAAAGGTTGAAAAACTGATATATATTAAGAGCTCTTATAAATCACTAAAATACTCCATAAAAGGATAAAACAGGTACTGGACAAACTAGCTAAAAATTTAAAAATTCAAATTAAAACACTATTCTCAGCATTTCAATATGCAAAGGTAATAAGAGCAAGAAAGAGCATACTATACAATCCAGCACAAACTTTCTAGAAAAAGACATCAATATGCAGTGAGAGCTTTATAAGAGTTCACACCCTTTAATTTAAAAATGCCCCTTCTTAGAACCTATTTTCAGGAAATAATCTGAGTCAAAGACTCTTATAGAAAGATTTTTTAAGAATAAATAGAATAATGGGGGTCTAGCATCCTACTAAGGTTACCTTCTTTACAGTTTATGGCAGTTTACGGTTTTCTTCAATAATTTTGTACAAACACTACTGTAAAGTTTTTCATCTCCAAAAAGACTATTAGATATTAGCATTAAATACCTCTGGTGTCAGTGTCAGAGAAGCTGTTGGCCTACTGTTTAACTGGACTGACAGTATCATGTTTACGTAGTTAATTATGAACAAGAACTGTTCATCACTCAAATCACTTCCTTCCTACATAATAAACCTATCTATCATTAGTACTATGATGTAAGACTTCACAGGATATTCTGTATTTATTAATAATAGGGTACAGCTGTTTCTCTACAGTGCATTAATTAGCTCAGGTCATTGCAATCCTGGCGCAAACCCTCCCTCTTCCCCATATAACAGTGTGTGATGAACAAAGATTAGTCTGAGGTGACTACCCACAAGCTCACTACTCTGCAGAACAAGTCTGTTTTAGCATGGAGAAGGAAAAAAAATTACATACTGTTTTCTAAAGTAACCCCAGCTGGCTAATTTAGAAAGCAATCTGGCAAACAGTCTCAATGGAACATCTGTACAAAACAAGGAGAAAACATAAAACCAACAAAACAAATGAGAAAGGGAAGTTAATGGAAGACAGACTGAAAGAAATGCTACTCACCTAGCCTTTCTTTAATCATTTAGGAACTTTAAAAGTCCTTTAATTCTCTGTGAATGTATTATCTCCACATTTTATACAGTAAGAGTATAATTAAATAGGACACATGCTATTGAAAAATTTTTATTGAGGCCTCTCCCTAAATGACTGGTTCTTACAATAACCAAGCTTCTACAACTCCTACACACTTCCACTGGCCTTATCTACAGATATAACTCACAGAACAGTGTAAGCGACGAATCCGCCATGCACTTTACCATTCCCAAAGAGTTACATGCTGTTTTTCTCATTTAGTTGAACTCTCCCTACCCCTCATTATCTCACATTTGTGGATCCTAAACAAGCACCCCAAAATGTGTATCTCCTCCTACATACAAGTTAAAGGCACATACTGGGCATCCTATCATCACTATGACTTAACTGCTGATGTGTCTCTCCACCCCAACTACATCACTGGCAGCTGGGACTCAACTACCTGCCACCACTCCCGAGAGATGGAGATAAATAAGGGTGTGAGCTGCTCAGCTCACAGCTGTAGCCCTGGCACCTACACAGTGCCTAGCCTGTAACAGGAACTCAGTATTAACATTATCTGAATATTTGTTGACTTAATTATAAAACAATCTGACAGAGTAAAGCTACATAAGCTAACAAGAAATCATTAAAACTACCAATGGTAAAGCGTTACTAATGTAAGAGTGATTTACCAATCAGAATCTTTAAACAGGTGATGTGGTTTACAATGTCTGTTCTCTTGTGTACTACTGTGGGACCTCCTCTTCCGTTTGTGACTTCCACTGTAGCTTTCATGTCCCCAGCTTTCTCTGCTATCCCAATCAGGGCAGTGAGTTCTTTTGGAATGCCGCATCTGTTAATGCAAACAAAAAGTTGTGGAGGTTACAGATGGCTATGTTTACTAAATAAAATATTACACATTATTTAAACATGAACACTCAACACACGGGGTCATACATATTCTAAAATCTTTGTAGGTTTCCCAAGGCATGCGACACCATTCCACGGTGTGTCAGATGACTGTAAGTGGCTTACAGACCTACTACTAAATAATGTATAACACTGTGAGACTTTAATAATACATTCTCATTCAATTCTTCTGGATTAATTATCAGCTTAGTGTTTATCTTCAACTAACTCTTGCTAACTGCCATTGTAAAAACAGTAAAAGAGCCAGGATTCAGACTCAGAACCTCCAGTAGACAAAATTCTAGCTAAAAATAATTTGGGGGGTTTTAGCTGATTTTTATTATCTTAAAAAAAAAAAAAGATTTTAAGTAATCTCTACATCCAACAGAGAGGCTCGAACGCACAACCCAAAGATCAAGAGTGCACACTCCATGGGGAGACTGAGTGGCTCAGTTGGTTAAGTGTCTGACTTCAGTTCACGTCATGATCTTGCAGTTTGTTGAGTTCAAGCCCCACATGAGGCTCTGTACTCAAGAGTCTGGAGCCTGCTGTCTCTCCCTCTTGCTCTGCCCCTCCCCCACTCATGCTCTGTCTCTCAAAAATAAATAAATGCTTAAAAAAAATTATTTTTAAAGTCACACACTCCAATGAGCTAGCTAGGCACCCCTTCCCTTCTTTGTATAATCAATGATCTCCTTTTAAGTTACTGATATGATTTCTTTAAAAATGTTTATTTTTTAAAATATTTTTTATTTATTTATTTAAGAAGAGAGAGAAAGAACGAGCAGGGGAGGGACAGAGAGAGAAGGAGAGAGAGAATCCCAAGTAGGCTCCATGCTGTCAGTGCGGAGCCCACCTTGGGGCTTCATCTCACCAACCATGAGATAATGACCTGAGCTGCTATCAAGAGTAGACACATAAGCCCCCTCCCCAAATAATAATCTTTTTAAAATATGAGCTATTTTATGTGAGCCTGGGAGGCTCAGTAGGATAAGCCTCTGTCTTCTGGTTTTGGCTCAGGTCATAATCCCAAAAAATTCATGAGCTCTAGTCCTGCCTGGAATTCTTTTTCTCTCTCTGCCCCTCCCATACATGCTCTCTCAAAATAAAAACTTTAAAAGATTGAAAAAAAATATGAGCTATTTTAAAGAAAAATATCATGGGGTGCCAGGGTGGCTTAGTTGGTTAAGCGCCCAACTCTGGTCACACTCTCAGAAGTCCTGAGATGGAGTCCCTGTGTCTACAGGCTGCTTGAGATCCTCTCTCCCCCTGCCCCTTCTCCCCGACGTGCACACGCTCACAAAATATCGTTAAGTGTCATGCAACTTTGGCAAAATTCTGTAACACAAACAACTGAAGTCAGATAAACACTTAGGGATACTAAACAAAGGGGATGACGTTGTTTTAAAGGTAAAGAGCCAATAATGAAGCTTCTTCTTCTCAAACACTAGAGAGAGTTCCTTTTTCTAAATCTGAGGATGACTCCAAGCTTTGGGGGAAAAAAACTAGGAGGTGAGTGGAACATAGTATTCAAACAGAGAAAATGAAAAGCAAAACAAAGACTATTTTATAAACTCATTTTCTCTATTCAACATGTTTATTTTCAGATCATCATGCAATTAGTCTTAAAATGAAAATGTATTTGTTGTAAATCCGGGGTTACTGAAAAAACCAACCAACAAGGATGCACATGGTCACAGTGAAATCAAATGATGACAGTGACATTCTCTGACTTCCTGCCTCCATCTATAACCTCTAAAGCATAGGTTCCCTCTAGGCTCAGGATCTGTGTTCTAAAAATGTAATCCCTATCTGCTGCTCCCCATCTTGATTCCTTTACAAAGCAGTTTTTATCCGTGATATCCAAGCTGCTGGAAAGGGTGTTTCACAGATCAAGGAAAGAGTTGAAAAAAGGTAAAATGGAGCAAATACAGCTTAGTTAACTGCCTTTAGCTTGCCCAAATGGCTTAACAAGGAAACAAATTCAAGTAAAAATTTAAATGAGTTCAAACAGATTTTAAAAAGACTTGAAATGAGGCAGCTGTGATTCTCCTGGGAAGTATTCCCTAAGAAAATATTTGTATCATACCTTTTGCTTAAAAAAGGGGATGAGGATGCGCTGGTCAGGTAAATAAAAGAATCCTAAAAATAGTTAGGATTCTCACTGGAGGGGCACCTGGGTGGCTCAGTCAGTTGAGTGTCTGACTCCTCATTTCAGCCTCAGGTCATAATCCCAAGGCTGTGGGATCCAGCCCTGCATCCACCCCATTTCTGGCTTGGCAATGTTTGTGGAGTTGGCTTAAGATTCTCTTTCTCTGTCAACCCTCCCCCCCACCACCTCCCCGGCTTGCACACATTCTCTTGCTCTCTAAAATCAAAAAATTTTTAACAACAGCCAAAGTATGGAAAGAGCCCAAATGTCCATCGATGGATGGATGGATCAAGAAGATGTGGTACACACACACACACACACACACACGTGTATATATTACATATGTGTAAATATCACACATATTACATATATGTATATATCTTATATCATATATACATGGTACACACACACACAATGGAGTATTACTCAGCAACCAGAAAGAATGAAATCTTGCCATTTGCAACTACATGGATGGAACTGGAGTTCCATTATGCTATTATTCGCTATTACGCTAAGCGAAATTAGAGAAAGACAAATATCATATGACTTCACTCATATGAGGACTTTAAGATACAAAACAGATAAACATAAGGGAAGGGAAGCAAAAATAACATAAAAACAGGAAGGGGAACAAAAACATAAGACTCATAAATATGGAGAACAAACAGAGGATCACTGGAGGGGTTGTGGGAGGGGGGATGGGCTAAACGGGTAAGGGGCATTAAGGAATCTATTCCTGAGATCACTGTTGCACTTTATGCTAACTCACTTGGATGTAAATTAAAAAAACAAATTTTAAAAAATTAATGAAATTTAAAAAATTTTATAAAAGGATTCTCACTGGAAATTATTAAGTGAGCATTCTGCTTTGATAATCACTTCAAAATGGGAACTGAAATGAAGGACACTACAAACTAACTTGAGGCAAAGGCCATCACAAAAGCCATCTAAAATTGTATTTCTAGTAGAATTCTTCCAACCCCTCCTTCAGTTACCCCAACTGTATTTTAACCACATTAGTACCTCTTTAAAATAGACTGGTTAAGCATTCTTAAATCACAGCCAGCAAAATTACAACATCTGATGACTGAGGATTATTATTATAACTATCCATTATGCAGTTTTTGCAAAACTTGTGTCTGCTTTAGCTTTTTTTCCCCTTTCTGTCGGTCGGCCACAACCAGCTCACTTCTAACAAACAAGGCAGAATTCTCAAATAACCAAACTTATCAGTGCTAAAAACGTTAAAATAAGAATGAGCATCTTGGTAGGGCCAATGATTTTTTTTCCTCTAGGTAAGTTCACTACTTTAAATCTAATTCGACTGTTTTAGAAAGCTTTTCTCCCTACTAAACATGTTCAGAAATACTGCCTCACGAGGCAAAGAGAAGACTCCCAGACCCACATTTCGTAGATACAGTTCCTTCACATTCACAAGAAAGCCCATCTAGAATTCCTACACTACCCTTAATTAGAGAATAATCCTCCGTATCAGAATTCCCACGTATCTTTCATTAAAACATCGGACACAATGGATCCGTAGGCGTCTGTCCGTCTTAGAAATCGGATTCTCTCCCTGCCCTTTCCTACCCGACAATTGTATAGTATGTATATGGCTTTAAAAAAAAATCGAAACCAAAAATAAATAAATAAATCGAAACCGGTTAAAGCCACGATTACAGAGATGGCTCCAGAAGGACTGCACTTGATGGGTGACGGTAACTAGAGGCCAGCGGGTAGCGGGTGTTCACGGAGCACCGTCTTAAAGGGGCAGCTACAAAGCAAGCGCAGGTGGGTGGCCGGGCCGTCGGGCAGGCTACCTAGACAAGCCAGGATAACGCGACGCGAAAGTACCAAACGGCAGACGAGCGCCACAATGGTACGTTCCACTTCAGGGGGAATAAGTGTGGCGCAAGGGACGCACGTCCCCGTTATCTCTACCTCTCCGGAACGCGAGCTCCGGGCCGCCAGCAGGACGCCAGGAGACCTGCGGTTCCGCGGACGCCAGGCCCCACCCTCCCCCACCCCGCCCCGGGGCACCGGGCCAGGGCCTTTGGCGCACTCACAGGGAGGGCCAGATGTTTGGACTCTGGAAGCCCCAGCCCCCACCACCAAATGCTACAATCGGCAGAGAGCAGGCGATCAGGGGAGAACCTGATCTCAGACAACACAACCCCCAAGGACGGCTCTCGAAGGGTCCCCCCGACAGGTCCTCCTCACTCTCGCCGGCGGCACGAACCGGGGGCTCTGGAGCCGCGACGCGAGCGCCCAGGGCCCTCAGGGAAGACTCAGCGGTAGAATCGGAGCCTGTCCGCCCCGGCACTTTAAATCTACCAAGGCTCCTGAGCAACTTTAGGTTCTGAAGGCCACCAGGCGAGCTGTGCTCCGAAGAAACCCCGGTCGCCCAGGCCCCGATCCGGGTCGTTTCTCCGACACCTGGCTTTGAGACTTAAAAGACTGGAAGCGGTCCAGTCCAGCCGACCCACAACCTTACCTCCGCAAAAGCAAAAGGCCCTCTGGCCGAGAAACGTCGCCAAACCGCCGTCTTCTCTCTCCACCCGCTGCGACAAACACCCTACAAAATGGCGGCAGCGCCGTCTCCTTACAACCCCCCAGGCGGCCTCTAGCGCCACCTACGCCGCGCGAACGCGCCTGCGTGACAGAGGCTCGCGCGCTCCCGCCTCACCGCGTAAGGGGCGGGGCTCCGTGTGCCGTCAGGCGAGGGCCCGGCCCTCCACACTGCGGCTGCGCGAGTCGGCAGGTCCCCGCCCTCCGAGGAAGGGGGAAGGGGCCCTTAAAGAAGGTTGTTTTTGCGGGACAGTCAGGATGACATCCGGAGGAAATACCTGTGCCCTTCCCTCACCCTGTGGCATGCATCTGCTCTTTCAGATGGAGTTAGGTGCGGCACCCCTCGGCAGAGCCAGCCGAGGCCCTGTTTCCTGCTCTCCCGCTGAAGTGCACAGCACCATGGCCCTTGGGCGGCCGTCCCTTGGGTCCCTATGGGGACCTCGCCTCTAGAGAGTGCCAGCAAGCAACAGCAAAGACTCCAGACCCACCGTGTGCCAGGTCCCGGGCTGGTTCTGGGGGCAGTTCAGTGAACAGGACACGAGTAGTCTAGCCTACGTGGAGTTTCCGGTCTAAAATGGAGTGCGATAAATAAAGAGGATGTCTCAGAAAACAAACTCAGGGTTGCTTATCTTTTTAAGGCCCGTGTTCCTAATCAGAAGAACACAACAAAAAATTAAGAAGTTTCAACTGTGACTCCTTAACTGAGTTCTTCTCCTGTGAGGGTCCTTCCTGAGCAGAGGGTAGCTGGAAATTTCCCTAACAAAGCTCCCGGGTTTTTTTTTGTCCACTGTAGGTGGGTTTTATTAAACCGAGGCAGAGTGGTGTCTGAGAGCTAGTGATCATCTATTAAGAGGCTTGCTGATCTCAACTAAGGTATTTTGCAGTACCAGGAATCCCTAGACAGTTCTCCATTGAGAGTGTGTAGAGTGAGAAAAAGAGAACCAGTCTGAGCCTTAGGAAACGCTCTTAAGGGACAGAAGAAAAGAACCTGAAAAGAATGATCATATGAGGAGAACCAAGAGTATGATGTCAGAGAAAGGAAAGGGGGGAAGGGCTTAAAAGAAAGAAGAGCTGACAGTGCCAAATTCAGGGAAGGATCAGGTATCCATAGTAATGCAAGGGGTTGAGGCACCTGTGTGTCTCCTTCAGTTAAGTGTGTGACTCTTGGTTTGGGCTCAGGTCATGATCTCACAGTTCCTGAGTTCAAGCTCAGCATCAAGGCTCAGCACTGACACAAGGAGCCTGCTTGGGATTCTCTCTCTCCTCTCTCTGCCCCTGTTAAACTTAACAACAACAACAACAACAACAAAAAAAAAACCTTAAAAAATAAGTGTTAAGGGGATTCTATATCCTGACAAGGATTCCCTGGAAAAAAAAGGAAAGCGAGAAATCAAATTTGGGAGGACAGGGTTGGATGGTTATGAACATAAACCCAATAGCAGGGGGATGACCTAAACTCTTGTATACTGTTAGGTGAAAGGAAGTCACTGTAGTTTAGTGATCTGACATCCTTGCAAACTTGTACCACCTACTTTGGATAAATTGAATTGTCGTGGGAATTGCGCCACACTTCAAGAACCGAAGAAGTGAGGTTGAAAAGATAATTGGAAAATTGGAAGTGAAAATTCTTTATGCTATAGAATGAAACAGACAATATTCTTATGTGAAATAGCCAACATTTCTGTATCTACAAATTTAAACTGCGCCCATCCTACCAGGTCCATCTCTAAGACGCTGTCCCTCACTGTGTCAGTTCCCAGCCATGACCCTTCTCTTCACTTCTCCCGTTAGAGATGCAGTCCTGAAACAGGTGGCCAAGGCATACTGTTGTGCCTGGGGCCACCAAGATACGTCAATCAGTTGTGCCCAATAAGTGAAGCTGATGGGTTCTGCAGTGGATTACACATACTGTTTCAGGGACGTCAGATGGAATGTTGCACCGAGGGGATTGGGGTCTCTTGCAAGGTGAAGTGAGGCTCAGCTTGATTCGGAGATAGAGGCATAAACAAGCCGTGCAACGTTAATAGGCAGCCAAGTGTAAAGGCCACCTACGGAGGCATTTGTAGCCATCACAGAATAGTGTCACCCAATAGCAGGGTCTGCCTTGGAGTTGCCGCTGTTGTGTTTTAGTGGCATTTTGGGTATTATGCTTCTGTGTGCCACACTAAGGGGACCAATACTTGAAATTGTGTAGTGATCAGAAGAATATTGAGACTATGACTCGTGTCTCTATTACATGTAGCATAGTACTTTGGTGTTCCCAATTGCTCTCTCTGGCTTACATGCTTTGACACTGGAGACAAGGACCTGATTTATATGGTCTTTGGTATCTCAGTGCCCCAAACCTAGAACTTATTTGTAGGTTTTTTTATTTTGGCTATTTTGCTCTGTTGCTTTAAGTAGGATTAAATAAAAGACATTTATTCCCAGAATATTTATACCAGTTAGTGTAACAATCTTGCATGGCACCTCAACCCTTTCTATTAAGTAAGTTGCTATTAAGTCAGTTACATGGAAGATGAACACCTTTGGTCAGAAGATTTAATGAAGAAGTCTATCTAAACTTCTTTTTTCTTAAATGTTTATATATTTTTGAGAAAGAGAGAGAGTGTGAGTGGGTGAAAGGCAGAGAGAGAGACACACACACAGAATCCAAAGCAGGCTCCCAGACCTGAGCCGGACACGGGGCTCGAACTCACAAATTGTGACATCATGACCTGAGTGGAGTCTGGCACTTAACCGACTGAGCCACCCAGGTGCCCCAGGCTATCTAAATTTCTGAGAATCCACTCCCAGCACTGGAAGAACTGTCTAATCCAGTAGCTTCATTTCTACTCAAGAACATATATGTCAAAAAAAAAAAAAAAGACTTAAACCATATTTAAAGAAAATCTTAGTTCTGAAGAGGAACCAGAGGAATATTCTTATCATGGAGCTAGCACAGATATTCTACAGGCTTATCTTCAATTATAGAAAACAGTCATCTGGGAGAGCAGAGTTTCAGAGAAAAAGCCTAAATTGTCCAGAAAATTATTAATTTTTTAAGATTTAAATTTTTTTTCGTACTTATTTATTTACTTTGAGACAGGGAAGGAGCAGAGAGCGAGAGAGACAGAGAATCCCAAGTAGGCTCCATGCTGTCAGCACAGAGCCCAATGCGGGGCTTGAACCCACAAACTGTGAGATGACCTGAGCCAAAATCAAGAATCAGATGCTTAACTGACTGAGCCACCCAGCTGCCCCAGATTTATTTGTTTATTTTTAATGTTTATTTTTTTACTTGTGAGAGAGAGACCACTAGCGGGTGAGGGGCAGAGGGTCTGAAGCAGGCTTGCCATCAGAGAGCCCAATGATGAGAGGCTCCAACCCACAAACTATGAGATCGTGACCTGCGCCAAAGTTGGAGGCTCAACCAACTGAGCCACCCAGGTGCCCCGTATTTTTTTAATTTTAAGTAATCTCTACATCCACCACGGGGCTCAGACTCACAACTCTGAGATCAAGAGTCACATGCCAGACTGAGCCAGCAAGGCACCCCATCCTGTGAATTAATTTTTAACAAAAACTTAACCATCTATATAGAGAAAACTTTACAAAGGTATAAACAAACCTTTACAGAGTTCTAACTTCTGTTGTCAGTTGCCTGTTACTGGGAATTACCAGTCTGTATTCAATTAGATTTTTCATTTGTTTTTTGCAATCAATTAAATATCCATTATGTGCTAACCACTGCCTATGCAGGACCTCCTCATTTAATAATCTAAACAACACTGTAAAGTGCTCTTTGGTTCCTTGCTAGGTCACAGTTATCACGGTTCAGTCTTGGGCCTTACTGGCTCCGAAGTGCTTGCGTGTGACCACTCTACTGGCTGCTTCAACTCCTACAGCCAAGTTTCATAGCAACTTACTTTACTTAGGCATCAGGGAAAACAGGCTGAGTCCATCTTTCAGCAACCCTGAAAGGAGTTTGTCTTAAAACAACAGCAGCGGCAATAACAACCACCCACTCTCCAAGGCGATGTGTCATCTATGACTCCTCATGATGAAACAATGGGACAGCTTATCTCCAGCACATCAAGGTCATCAAGGATCCCAGTGGCTTCATACACTGTTCAACAGCAAGTCACAAAGGACTCCCAACATTCCACTCTGCCCAAGGTGAATGACACCCCAGTTCCCTCCCGTGTTTCCGGACACTCGTGGTGAAGAGACGGACACACCACAGGATTATTATGTAGGTTCAGTCCCACCAAACAGCGCGCTAGAAGGGCTCCCTGATACACAAAGCACTTTGCAGTGTATAAACATGTATATGAGCAGTGGAGCAAAGGGGTGCTGGGAGTGATTTATTTAATTCAGAGGTTCTGGAGGGTATAGGGCAGTCTGGTCTTTCTTCCCCTCTCCTTGTGAATTTCCACTGCCTCCATTGAAAAGGCTGTGGAGCCACGTTAGTAAATTAGTTTCTCAGGCCCCACTTACCAACACTCTCAACTATCAGACATCCAGTGAAACCACTGAAGGGAAAATAGATGTACCTAAATCCTTAATTTCTCGGGAGCATTGTAGAACCCTACTTATAAGCATGCAAGTATTGTAGTATATATCTGTCTTCAAATCTTGTGGGATTACCCTTTCTTTAATGGATCATTGTTGAGTTCCTATTTCATGGACTCAGGCCACGTTCTGTCCTAGGTGCTGAGGATTCAGGACAAAGTAGACCCACACAAGTTCAGTGTTTTCAAGAGTCAACTGTAGACTACACATCCATTAAAAGCAACGAACTAAACTGACATACAGCAATACAGACCTGAGACCTTAACGTTGAGTGAAAGAGAAAATGTCATTTATAACAACATGTCATTTTTGTTGTCTTTTAAAAAAACCACAACTATGGTACGTGTTTTCAAGGAAATGTATATATTTAAGTGACTTATTTGATCACTTGGGGTAGACTGAAAAGGCAACATTTTTAAAAATTTATTTTGAGAAAGAGAGCGAGAGAGCGAGAGCACGCTAATGTGAGCAGGGGAGGAGCAGAGAGAGAGCTAGAGAGAGAAGAATCCCAAGTAGACTCCCTGCTCAGTGCAGAGTCCAACATGGGGCTTGATTTCACAAACCATGAGATCACGACCTGAGCCAAGATCAAGAGTCAGATACTTAACCATCAGAGTCACGCAGGCGCCCCAGGACAACGTTAAATACACTAGAGAAGTTGCTTCTCAGAGTTCTGAGCTTTAGCATTGGGGAGCATTGAGGCTGTGAGTTCAGTCTGCTTTGCAGCTTTGCTCCCCCTAAAATTAGATCCTGAGTCTTATTTTTTTTTTAATGTTTATTTATTTTTGAGAGAGAGACAAAGAGCAAGCAAGGAAAGGGCACAGAGAGAGGGAGACACAGAATCTGAATCAGGCTCCAGGCTCTGAGCTGCCAGCACAGAATCCGACACAGGGCTCAAACTCAAGAACCGCAAGATTATGACCTGAGCCGAAGTCGGATGCTTAACTGACTGAGCCGCCCAGGTGACCCAAGTGAGTTTTCTTTTCAAGACACTCTTCCCTGTGGCTATTGGAGGACCCTGACTCTACAGTATGCCTTAAGTTGACAGTTGACTGACCTTGCCAAGTTCTTTCTTCAAGGCTTTTAAAACAGCCGAGGGGTGCCTGGGTGGCTCAGTCAGTTAGGCATCCAATTTTAGCCCAGGTTATGATCTCACAGTTCGTGAGTTTGAGCCTTCCATCAATGTCTGTGCTGTCAGCCAGAGCCTGCTAGGGATTCTCTCTCTCCCCCAATCTGTCTTTGCCCCTCCCCCTTCAAAATAAATAAATGAGCTTAAAAAAATTCAAAGCAGACTCATCATCCCATTCAAATCAGAAATTTTGAAGGACTGTCCCAGGACATATTTCGGAAGCAGCACTAACAGTGTCATGTGCTTGGAGCCACAGGGTCGGGGATCCGTTCTGGCTCTAGAAGTGAACCCAGTCCAGGCAGGTACCCTCCTGCACTGCTGACTGAGTATAGTAATACCTTCCATGAGACACACCTTGAGAACTGAATGAGTTTAATATTTGATTTTTTTATGTCTTTTATTTATGAGAGACAGAGAGAAACAGCGCAAGCAGGGGAGGGTCAGAGAGAGAGAGGGAAACACAATCTGAAGCAGGCTCCAGGCTCTGAGCTGTCAGCACAGAGCCCAATGTGGGGTTCGAACCCACGAACCATGAGATCATGACTTGAGCCAAAGCCGGACGCTTAACCGACTGAGCCACCCAGGCGCCCCGAGTTTAATATTTGAAAAGTTCAGTGAAACCTTCAGGGCTCATATTTAATGGGTAAAAAATAAAACTCAAGTCTTGGTGACCATCCACCCCATGCTACTCGATCCTTCAGATTTATGGCATTCATCTCACGATGGTGTCAGAGAAGGCAGGGAAGGGGGCTTTACACGGAGTGGTAACATCAGTCAACTCAGGCTCAGCGTCTGTGGGCTCAGGAGGAACCCTTAAAAAAAAATCACAGTCCTGAAGTGCCTGGCTGGCTCAGTCAGTTGAGCATCTGACTCTTTTTTTTTTTAGTATTTTATTTAGTTTTGAGAGACAGCGAGAGCAGGGGAGGGTCAGAGAGAGAGGGAGACACAGAATCTGAAGCAGGCTCCAGGCTCTGAGCTGTCAGCACAGAGTCCGACGCAGGGCTTGAACCCACGATCTCGAGCATCTGACTCTTGATTTCAGCTCAGGTCATGACGCCAGGGTTGTGGGATTGAGCCCTGAGTTGGGCTCCACGCTGAGTACAGAGCCTGCTTAAGATTCTCTCTCTCTCTCTCTCTCTCTCTCTCTCTCCCTCTCCCTCTTTCTGCCTCTGTCCCCTGCTCTCGCACTCTCTTTTTTTCTAAAATAAAAAAAACCTAAAACACATCATAGTCTCTTCATTTCCGCAGACAGATTTCAGGCCTCCATTTCCAGATGTCATATGACCAGGGACTCCCCTAATGGGACACTGTTCCCACTCCAGGCCTGTCCTATACACCCCCCTGACTGCCTAAGGGACCGCGTTAGACAAAAGCCCAACCATATCACCCCATCCCCTCCCCAGAGGCTAATACAAACCAGGTTTCCTTCTCCAGGTCAGTGCCCTTGTTATATAGCAGGCAAATAAATACAAGCTTCAGGACACCTTCACCTCCATGCCCAGCGGGGCCCCATGCAGGGCATCCACACCCAGAGTCACCATCAACATAATCCCTGTCCAGGGTCCCTCCCTTTGCCTAAATGGTGGCTGCTTCCAGGCTGTTTCCGAAGCGGAAATGCAGAAGCAGTTCCTAGATTCTTTTTATCACCAGAACGACAGCTCTTCTCAAGCAGAAATTATCACTGTCCTATCTTCTAAATATATGTGCCATTAACTGTTGTTTTTTTCCAACATGGGAATTAAAATAGTCCAGGCACTAGGGGATTTCCATGGACAGCAGACTAAAGGGCGATCCTGCTTATATTTCTCTTAGTTTGCAACCAGCATATTCTGTGGCTTCTCAGGACATGCTTCTCTCCGTGTCCGCTTGACCGCTTCAGGTCAGGCTGAATTTCCTCCTGATATCCAGGCTCCAGCAACACATAACTTCTCTGCTATTCTGTCCTTGACTGACACTCTGTACAATATTTTTAAGTTAATTTATTATTTTGGGAGAGAGAGAGAGGCAGAGAGAGAATGAGAGAGAAAATCCCAAGCAGGCTCTGCACTGTGCACAGAGGAAGACTCTGGGCTCGAACTCACGAATCACGAGATCATGACCTGAGGCAAAATCAATATTCAGAGGCCCAAGGGACTCAGCTGCCTAGGCGCCCCCACTCTGTACAGTTTAATGCAACTTCCTGGTCAAGTCTAGCTGCACCGCTTGTCTATAAATTCAGCAAAATCATGGATCCTGACTGCAAGTGAATTCAGCTGCAAAACAGCTTCCCAGGCTTGGTTCTGCAATGGAATCAGCTGGAAGGCATTTCAAAGGTCAATCCCTGCGGTTAGAGCTTAATCGCCCTGGGCCTGGTCCCAGGCACGGGGTCTGCGGAGAGCCGTCTGGGAGAGTCTCAAGGCGCCGCCCGAGCTGAGATCTGCTGCCCCCTAGAGGAACATGGTGCGCTCGCCCCTGAGCTGCACATGGGAGCGGGGCGTCCGTGGTCCTTCCCCACGTCTGCGTGCTCCGGGGAGGCAGAGACTTTAGGAAGTTTTCAGGTGGTTCTAATGCACAATCCGGGCAGAGAAGCCCCTCTTTAAAAAGTCGGATGGCTGAGAGGTCCTGCTTCTTTTCGGAGGAAAGGATGGACGTTCATTAGAGCCTCTTTGGGGCAGAAGACTCGGGCTTGATCTAGGAAAGCTTTCCTGAGACTTCAGACTTACTCCAGAAGGCGATGTGGAAATTATGTCTCCCATTTTAGGCTGCTTGGCTTCCTACGGATGTGGAAACCTAGATATTGAGTTCTAAGCCTTGGGAGAAAAATCTTCTAATTTAGGGGAAACGGTTTCCAGATCTCACTGTTAAAAAATGTTTTTAGGGTGAATTCAGGCATTTTCTTGTTGGGACAGAATATGGGAGTGAGGTAGTTAATGTGAGGCGAGTGTGTGTCTCCGGGAGGAGATGGTGTTTCTGCGGCATAGGACGCCTCATAGGGTGGCTCATTGGTGGGGCGTCTGACTTTTGATTTTGGCTCAGGTCATGAACTCGTGGTTTGTGGGATGGAACCCTGAGCCAGGTTCTGTGTTGACAGTGCAGAGCCCGCATGCGATTCTCTCTCCCTCTCTCTCTGCCCATTCTTTCTCTCAAAAATAACCATTGAGGGGCACCTGGGTGGCTCAGTCAGTTAAGCGTCTGACTTCGGCTCAGGTCATGATCTCATAGTCCATGAGTTCAAGCCCCACGTCAGGCTCTGTGCGGACAGCTCAGAGCCTGGAGCCTGCTTCAGATTCTGTGTCTCCCTCTCTCTCTCTGCCCCTCCCCCACTCGTGCTCTGTCTCTCAAAAATGCTGACAAAAAATAAACATTGAAAAAAACCATCATGAAATAAGGGAACTTGAGCAAATAAGAAAAACATAGGAGAGAATCTATGGCCATTCTTACCTAATGGTGTCCTGAGAAGCTGAAGTAGGTAAGAGGGAGATCGGAGGTAAGAGGGACAAACACACATCGGATGCCCACTGGGTTGGGGAACCAAGCCTTCCACCAGTTGGGGTGGGGTGGAGAGGGAGCGAGCAGAGAGAGGAGATAGAGAACAGAGGGCATCCTGTCTCTGAGAAATTGGCCTTAATGAAGAGGCCATGCCCACTTTGAGGCCAAGACTGTGTCCCCCAAATCCACTGCTGTGTTTACCAGTTACTGAGGAGCAAATGGGAGGGGCTGTGCCCGAAAGACCGGTACCTCCCCCTATGCAGAGGGAACCGCCTGGCTCCGAATGTTCTGCTCAGCTCAGGGCACAATGGGCCAGGCTGACCTTGACGTGCCTCCCTTAACCACTAGGACCTTCAAAATCGAGAAAACCAGGACGAGCTGTGCACCTTCCATGAACAGCCCAGGGTTCTCTGTGGGGCCTCGCGCCCTAAACCTGGGGCAAAGATTCCCACCCTGACCCCTGACTTTTCCCCTGAAAGGTCAACAGGAGTCTTATAAAGGGAAGTGGATCTCATTCCGATCCACAGCTGATTTTTCTATCTTTAAGGAAAGTAGGGGGACTTGGAAGCTGATAGAAAGTCCCCACTTAAATTTTTCTTTTTTGTCACTACCAACATGAAATACAACTTAGAAAAAATTCTCACAGCCAAAATTTGGGAGTTCTGGGTAACCTGGAAGGAATAGAGAGGGATGTGGGTAAAAGTGACTGGGTTTCAGCAGATGAGTAGTGATAGCCGTGTGCCTTAGGGAGGACATCAAGATATCCGGAAACGTAAGTCAGGATCAGAGAGAAGGGAGAGTTTGACTCTCTTACCCAAACCGTGAGAGGAGCGGTGGATGGAGGGAGGGAAGAAGGGGAGAGTGGAGGGCAAAGGGGTCATTGGCATGGTGGTGGCGGGGACCCAGAGGCCTCGGGCAGGAGCTGGCCTCCGGCCACCGTGACTACTAGGTACCAAGCCCAGGTTGTCCATGGATGTAGGGAGCCCCAGCACTCCCACTGGCTCTGTGATCTTGGGTGCACGCTGCGTTCTCTGGGAGTCCTGGTGCCTTCCATTGAGAGGGGAGGGAGGGGACTTAAGTCTTCCCTGTGATTGAGACAGGCTCGTCTAGAGTTCAGCCCTGGTGACTCCCTGAAGCACTGGGACCTTGGCAACACCTGCTAAATCCCTTTGCACCTAACCTAGCATCTGCTTGGATACCAGGGAGAGGGTGTGCTTGGCCTTGACTAGGGCAGTGATTTGAAAGGATTCTGGGCCCCAGCCCCTCAACTGCAAACTAAGTTGTCTCTTCACAAATGCACACCCCTGCTTCCTGATAAGTATTTCTTTTTTAACCTGAGGGTTTGCATATTCAGATGCTGAGTTCTCTCTCTGCCTTTTGGCTCTTCCTGCTTTTTGGGGCCCCTCCAAGCCCTGGCCACGTGGCCAAGCTGAAGGATCTCCCAGTTCATTTCACATTTTACTTAAATTCCATTAGGCTTGAGGAAGAGAAGGACTCCTGACCTCCCTCATGTCTCAAATGGGCCTGGGAACCAGGTTAAATATAAGGTTCAGTATCTGGATCTGAGTCAGAGGTGATCTTGGACTGCTTCTAGGTCCTGCCCGTTTTTCAGTCCTGAAGCTAGACAACTAGCATGGCTTATCTAAGTCCTTGGCCAAGTCTAGCTTTTCCATTAGTCTCTAAGCTCAGGGAAGGCCTGCTGAGGCCCACAGCTTTGTAAAGTGGTCTAGCTTACGCAAACATACAGCCTGTGTGGAGCCCACCTCCCTCAGAGGAATATTGTGCACTTGACCATGAGCTACAACTGAGAGCCGGGCCTCCCAGGTGTTTTCCCACCTCTCTGGGCTCCAAGGAGGTGGAGACTTTGGTAACTGAGTCACACCCTGGCTGCATATTAGAACTATCCAGAAGAGGCACCTGGGTGGCTCAGTCAGTTAAGCATCGGAGTTCGGCTCAGGTCATGATCTCACCGGGAGTGGGTTTGAGCCCTGCGTCAGGCTCTGAGAGTCAGGCTCTTGGCTGACAGCTCAGAGCCTGGAGCCTGCTTCAGATTCTGTGTCTCCCTCTCTCTGACCCTCCCCTGCTTGTGCTGTCTCTCCCTCTCTCTCTCTCAAAAATAAATAAAACATTAAAAAAAAATTAAAGAACTACCCAGAGAGGCATTCAAAACATGGTGAGAGTCCTTTTTCTAGAGACGCTCATGTAAGGATCCAGGTGGGCCTGATCTCAGGGGTTCAGAATGTTCCAGGTGACTCTGATGCACAGGGAGGGTGGAGAAGCTTAGCGTGAAGAGGGTCTAAATGGCCAGGTTTGGTTTCTTTATGTCTTGGGAAACTTGAGAGGTTTATGGAAACCCCCAGCTTGGGGCAGAGGACCAGAGCCTGGCCTAGAACCTCTCCTTGAGACTCTGGAGGACTGTGTGGATTCGAGAATCTATTTTTGAAATGTCTTTAGGGCTGTCTGTCTTCTAAAGGACATGTGAGGAAATGGTGTGCTCAGCTTCAAAGCTTAGAGAAAAATCCTCAAGGTGAGGGAAATGGTTTTTATATTTCAATGTCAAGCAGGCTTATCAGTGAATTTCAATTAACTTGAAATCAGTGGAAATATTTCATTTAAAAACACTTCCTGGGTAAATTTGAAGTTTTCCAGCTGAATGTAAGAAATGGGGGACACTTGTGCTCATATCTTACAGGCAAAAGTCCTTGCAGTGAATAAACATACTAGGTTTTCCTGGAGGAAGATCTTCACAGGTCAGAACTGTGCGTGTCTGGGTGAGCCCAGGACAGTTTCTGAGGTGAGTCGGAAGCGTTTGCAGAGGTAGAGTGTCTCTCTGAGTTCCTGGG
>PISW01001812.1:239902-320125 GCA_004023785.1 Mungos mungo
GGGGGGGGGGGGGGTGTGACACAGACAGGAACCGCCTCTGTGGCGAGGAGAGCCCCCCTCCCGCCCCTCCCACTAGAGGAGCCTTGTCTCCCCCACTATAACACTCTAGCCTTTTGGTGTCTCTGGTGCCCCCTGGTGGTCACTGGCACCTCCTGCAGGTCTCAGAGGGAAGAGTGGGGACCAGGTGGCCCTGACTGCTGGATCAGCTAGATCTGACGCTGGGTCAGATGATCATCACATTCAGTCCTGTCTCCTTGGATGCTTCCTGAAATCTGAGAAGGCCTCTGGGTGGCTGGGTTGGGGTGAATCCAGCCTACAGCCCCATTACAAGACACCCTGCGTCAGCCAAGAGAGGGGAACGTGGGCCCTAGTGGGCCTGGGGGTGTTGCTGCTTTTCTGTGCCTTGAAGGAGAGTTTTTAGAAGGTGAGAACCTAGAACCCAGGCCCAATAGGGTTTGGGTACAAAGGCCTCCAACTACATGAGAGGCTCCAGGAGGGAGAAGGGTCTCCAAGATGGGATGTCTGTGCCCACACATGTCTGACTAATCTGTCGGTGGATTGCCCCCCACTCATGCCCTGGTGGAGTCCCTCTCCCTGGGCTTTGACACACAAGTCAGAGGGTCTGCTCCCTGACGTTGATTTTTGGAAATGTGGCCACTCACAGACACCCTCTAGTGACCCATCTGGGCTCTCTTAAAGCTTCCATTCTTTCCATGAAAGGAAATAGTCATCAAAAGACTACCATCCTCGTTATTTTGACTACTCTTATTCATAACAGGAGAGCGATGAACTGTGTGTAATGACAAGGAAAGGTTTTCAGACAAAGACTAGACTAAGCTGGGATCCATACTGGGAGAAAAATTTCATGTGCTTCTAAGAAATGTGGAGAAAGATATGACTGAGTGACCCTGTATATGGGTATATATCTGCATATACTACACAGAAAATATCCCCCGAAGTCTGACTATTAAGAATCTTCAGCTCAATTTTATTTATTTATTAAAATTTTTTTTCATTTATTTATTATTGAGAGACAGAGCATGAATGGGGGGAGGTGCAGAGAGAGAAGGAGACACAGAATCTGAAGCAGGCTCCAGACTCTGAGCTGTCAGCACAGAGCCTGATGCGGGGCCTGAACCTGCAAGCTGCGAGATCATGACCTGAGCCGAAGTCGGTCACTCAACCAAATGAGCCACCCAGACACCCCAGCTCAGTTTTAGTAGGATGAGATCTGGTACTGGTCAATGACTAGACAACACTAGAAAATGCTAAAGGGGGGGCGCCTGGGTGGCTCAGTCGGTTAAGTGTCCGACTTCGGCTCAGGTCATGATCTCACAGTTTGTGGGTTCAAGCCCTGCATTGGGCTCTGTGCTGACAGCTCAGATCCTGGAGCCTGCTTTCAATTCTGTGTGTCCCTCTCTCTCTGCCCCTCCCCTGCTCATGATCTGTCTCTCAAAAATAAATAAATGTTAAAAAAAATTTTTTTTAAAAGAAAAGAAAATACTGAAGGCAGGATTGAACATCTGTCCTCTCTGAATGTACAAGTTTTCTCATGTTGGTCAATGGGCCTCTGGGCACTAAGAATGAACAAGAGAGCAGGGAGGGAGGGATGGCAGATCTCCAGACAATGAAAAGCTAAGCTCCCACCCCGCACCTTGACATCTGTCATTTTCTCTATATTTTCTGAGTCCCGTCCAAGCCACTGTCACCAGGATGAAAGAGAGGAGGACCATCTTCAGTGTCCCATTTTATTTCATGGCATTGGGTTTGGGAAAGAGAAGGAGTTAGGAGTCTTTGGATCAGTGGTAGTCCACTGTCTAAAGTGCAAAAGGGATCACATCTAGATTATCTAAGTTTGGGGTGCCTGAGGCTTTGGCTCAGGACATGATCTCACAGTTCATGGGTTCAAGCCCCGCGTCGGGCTCTGTGCTGACAGCTCAGATACTGGAGCCTGCTTTGGATTCTGTGCCTCCCTCTCTCTCTGCCCTTCCCCTGCTCGCATGCTCACACTGTCTCTCTCTGTCTCTCAAAAAATAGATAAAATTAACATTAAAAAAAAAAGAAATGTTAGATTATCTAAGTTCAAGACCTGGTTCAGAGTCTGCAGAGGTTCAGTCCCACTGCTGAGGCCTGAGGTCTGCCGGCAGAAGTACAGGAAATGGGCACAGAGGTGACGAGACAGGACCCAAGGTCCCCAGAACCCATCCTAGTGCTTGGGTGTTCTCAATATCGTTCACCTGTGCGGGGGACCCAGAGCTTGGCCCTTGGGGACATGGATGGGCCAGGCCTGGGGCTGGTTCTGGGAAGTGGGAGGTGGCGATGTGCGTAGGCAGGGGAGAGCCAAGTGGAACAGATCGCTTCAGGGGTGGGTTAGACAGCCCAGACCATCTCCTTGGGTGACTGCCTCTGCACTTGCCTTCCACGGGGGCCATGACTGCTCTAAATAAGGCAGAGGCCTGTCTCCTAGTTCTCTACTATGCCAGGGGACAGTGTGATGGGCTGAGTCAGCCCATGTTCGTCACTTAAGGGCCATAAAGTAGAACATAGAAGAACCCTACCCGAGATCAGCTCCTCCCAGTTCCCGCCCAGGGTGGCATGACTTCTCCATAAGGGCAGGCCAGGGTTCCCAGGGCTCATTTGTTGGCCTCCTATACAGTCCAATATAAGTCCTGCAGACTCCTCAGCATCTGGGGACATTGTCACCAGCTCTTCTCTATGGCCCTGGGCCTGGGCACAAAACAATTGTCTTTGTCAGGATGGGATTCTTCTTTGGCTCAAGATGAAACTCCCTTCCAAGGATTCCCCCCCAATCATGTAGAGAACTCTCAATTTCCTGGTCTTTCCAAGGACTGGCCTGGAAGGGACAGAGAAATGTGGGTGTACTTTGGCATGACTCTGTGTGTCTGAGTGGCTTTCAGGGACCTCCTTCTACACTGAGGGGGCCCACACATACCTTTATGTCGGCCGGTGGAAGATTCTAAATCCTTAAATGGGAAGGATCAGGAACCAGCATCACTGGCAAAAGTAATGTCCAATCCCTGTACTGAGGCATGTTTGGGGAAGCATCTGTGGGCCTGGATATTGTCCAAGTTCAATAACGAATAATGAAATCTGAAAACTACCAGAAGGAAAGGATTTTAACTAAGCATTTCCTGGCCTGGGAGGGCTCTTTCTTGGTTTTGGGGAATGTGGTTTGTCTTCAGAAGGGGCCTTGCTCCCCTTCTGTCCCCAGGACTCTGGGCGAAGACAGAGCTCCAGGAACATGGAGCCTAGGCCTGTCATCCTCGGAACTGCTCTGTGGGCTGGGAGGGAACTTAGAAAGCTGATAGCCCGCCTGTGCTGTCCAAAGAGCAAGAGCGCTTTCCCTAGGACCTGCAGGTCGTCTCTGTGACATGCAATCTCCTAACTCCCAGTCCCTCTAGGAAGGTAGGAAGCAAAGGTGAGGGGCTCTAGGTTCCAAACCCACCTCTTGTGATACCAGATTTTTCCTTTGGGTAGAGGCAACTGGGAAACAAGTAGCAACCCCGATGACCAGGTGAATTGGAGGTGAACTGTGTGTGACAAATGGTGCGGTCAAGCCGTGGGAAAGGGTGAGTCTCCTCCTGTCTCTGTGATCTCGCTAGTGGATAGTCTGTGATGGGTCCACAATCTGGTCTAATGCTTATCAATTTTTAAAAACTTGTTTAAGGGCGCCTGGGTGGCTCGGTTGGTTGAACGTCCAACTCTTGATTTCAGCTCAGGTCTTAATTCCAGGGTCAAGGGATCGAGCCCTGCACTGGTCTCTGTGTTGAGTGTGAGCCTGCTTGAGACTCTCTCTCTCTCTCTCTCTCTCTCTCTCCCCCCCCCCCACTTTCTGCTCCCCTCGCATGCACATGTTCTCTCTCTAATAAACGAAGACAATAAAAACCTTGTTTAATTTCTACCTTTGTGGAGAGATAGTCTGATTGGCAGGAGATCTTCCTTTTGGCTGTATTTCCCAACACAGGAAGTGACTATCCCTGAGCTAGAGGGAGCCCAAGGCCTTAGTGGCAGAAACCTTCCCCTTCATGCAGCAGCCGGGGCCCAGTGTCCCCGAGGAAAGGAGGCCACCACCTGCAGGGGACTCTCCACTGGAGCGGGGCCCCTGGAGTGCAGCCTGGAGGGGCCCCATCTCCTCCTTCCTTGGTTGCTCACCTCGTCCTGCTGCTCCACAGTAGGGCTCCGGGACCATCAGTGGGTCCCCTTGATTCCCCTATTTCTGTTGCTTGTAACTAAAATACTACTGGCAAGGGGGCCTGGGTGGTTCAGTTGGTTAAGCAGCCAACTTTGGCTCAGGTCATGATCTTCGGGTTTGTGGGTTCAAGTCCCCTGTCGGGCTCTGTGCTGACAGCTCAGAGCCTGGAGCCTGCTTTGGATTCTGTGTCTCCCTCTCTCTCTGCCCCTCCCCTGCTTGCACCCTGTCTCTCTCCAAAATAAATAAACATTAAAAACAAATAAAATACCACTGGTGAGTGTAAGGCACATCTATCTGGTATTGATACTTTTTTTTTTTTTGATGACTCTGTAATTACTGGGTTTGTGGAAGGGAGAACAAGTCATTAATATTTAGAACCATGACCTTCATTTTCTTTCAGTTGGACTTGGGGACCAAAGTCAAAACAGTGCAATGGTCCTGTGTCTGGTTCGCTGCTCCAGGGTTCAACCACCGCTGCTGGGAAGAGAGGCCTGACTGGAGAGATGCAGGAAACAAGGGTGGAGGTGACCACAGAGGACTCAGTCCAGAGCACCCATCCTGGGGCCTGAGTGACCTCGGCATAGCTCCTCAGGGGGGAGGGCCCATCACTGCCCCTTGGGAAGGAGCACGGATGCTCCAATCTTGGAGCTGGTGCTTGGGAAGAGGGAGGTCCAGGCACCCCAGAAGGGAAAACAGAGGGGACAGAGGTGGCACAGGGAGATGCCTTAAGTTATCACGAACCCTCTGTCCAACTCAATGCCCCGATCTTCTCTTACTTAGAGGTCAGTGAACACTCTGGACATGGCCGGGAGCACAGACCCTGAGAGCCGCTGTGTAGGGAGGGCATGTGGTAGGGAGCAAGTAGTGAAGAGAGGCCGGGAGAGAAGACGTGACTGTCTCCAGGACAGGGCAGCTCAGACGGGAAGGGGACAGATGGGCAGGGCCTGCCTCCAGATTCCTAGCTCAGCGCTGGGCTTGCTAAGTAAAGCCCCTTCCATTAGGGCTGTTTTCTCCTGACCACTGATGTTTGGGCCAGACACCTCCTTGCTGTGGGGGGCTCTCACATTAGAACGTCCACCAGCACCCCGCATCTCTCCAGTAGGTCCCCGTCCATTGTGACAACCGAATACATCTCTGGACACGGCTAAGTGTTTCCTGGGGTGCAAAATACCCCAGTTGAGAACTGCTGCTTTGGGGCTACCTAGAAGGACGCTTTCCGGATGTGTCTGTGGAGAGGTGGCTGGGCCCTATTGCTGTTGGCTCCTCTCACCTGCTGGCTCAGGCCTCAAAGTTCACAGAGGAAGCACCTCAATTCCCCAGGTGTTGGGAGCCCTAAACACACACCAGCTGGAGCAGAACCCCAGAATCCCATTAGAGCCTTCTTGGGGGCATTTGTGGGGATCTTCAGGTTTCCTCCTGGGGTTTGGGGGATAAGCCCAGGAGACTTCCTCCAACCCTAGGCCCTTTGAGGGCATCTCTGACCAACAACCTGCCCAGCTTTCAGCAGGGAGCTGACGCAGCTGGAAGGCTCCAGAATCCTAAGCCGTCCCTGTCCCGTCCCGTCTCTCCTGATATTGCAGAGGCCGAAATCTCAGGGAAGCCCAAAGCCAGGCTCCACACTCCTGCCTGGCCCCCAGTCTTTGCCAGGTCTCACTGAGCGAGTCAGGGACCTTGGGAACAAGTCCCTCTGCACACGGGGGACACACCCTGCTGGTTGGTATCACTTTCCTTGTAAAGCAAGGCACCAGCCAAGGATCACAGACTGTCCCAGACACCGACATTGCTCAAGTCTGACCTTCCACCTACCTTTTCCTTATTTTAATGCTAAAACCACGCCCGGAGGTGGAGACCTGCCCCAGTTTCCTGGAATTCCCTGCCCCAACATGCTTAGAGGTTATTCCGTTTCCTCTTCCAGCCCCTTTAAAGTGTTCTCTGGCCATTGCGAGGGAACCCGGCTGACACGTTTGTTGGGACCGTGTCTCCCTTCAGCCGCACCTGTTGTGTTGGGACCTTGCGCGTAAATTGCCCTTATCGGACTTCTGTTCTCAGTGCGCTGGGAACAGGAGACTTGATGAGGTCCCAGAAAGATGTGCAGGACAGAGCCTTCCTGGTCATCGGCCAGGTGCGTCAGGAGACCAGAGAGATATACCCCCACACAGTTACAAGCTGTTCCTGCTCTGTCCTTCCTCTATCTGTATCGGGTTAAGACATTCACAGCTGACTAAACGTTTACTGAGAGAATAAAAGAGGAGCTCAGTTTGACCGGGTAGCGGATTCTGCTCAAGCATCTTGTGTGTCTGGGTCTTTATTGTGTCTTTCCTATTTGTCATTCCTTGGTTTTGTCTTAAGTGTCATTCCTTGGCCAGAGGGAGTTGCGGAAAGCAACACTGTTGCCCCAATAATGTCTTACCTGTGCCTTTAAATTTTGGGTCCAGCCCTGTTCCCACCATTGCTGGGTCCAAGGACCCCAGCCTGGTGGCAACACACGCTGTGCTGTGCTGTGCTGAGCTCCCCGTGTCTGGAGCCCCTACCGAGTGCTGAGAAGTTTAACAGTTCACCTAGGGATAGCACTGGCTGTGCATTTTTGTAGATCAGTCTGATTAAATTTTCTCGTATTTGTGGTTTTCTAAGAGGTATTTTAAAATTAATCATGGGTGTTGAATATTAGTAAATTATTTTATTAAGACTTTTTTGGGGGACTTTTTTGGGAATTCCCTCTCTCTCCCTCTCACTCCCTCTCTCTGCCCTTTCACTGCTCATGCTTACTCACTCTGTCACTCAAAATAAATAAACTTACATTTTTTTCTATTTCTATGTTGTAAATTACATTTTTTCACCCGATAAACCACCTTCATATTTCTGGAATTCACTACGTGTGGTTATGGCGTGTTACCCTTTGATACAGTGGTGGATTTGAATGCTGGTATTTTGGTGGGAATGTTTGCGTGTTCACAAGAGGTATTGGTCTACAGTTTTCCTTTTTTTTGTTGTTGTTGTTTTAAGTTTATTTCTTTATGGAAACAGAGACCAAAGGGTTTAACACATGCTGGCCAGGAGTTTCAGAGAGTTCAGGTGACCAGGAAATGCAGGGATGAGGGAGGTGACCCTAAGGGGACAGCATGAATGCGGTTGATTTCTCTCTTCGCTTTGGTTCTTCAGTCCAGGGTCAATCTACCTCCTCTTCTATGGGCCTTAGGCTCCCCACCTCCCTGTCCTCTGTGCTGTCACATTCCACCCTCATTCCACCTGTTCTCCTGGGTACCTTGGCCACCCCTGTACTTGACACTCTCTCCCACTTGGGACAAGGGAGAATGGTGACGTGAGTACCTGTGTGCAACAGAGCAATTGAGACAGGGAAAGGGGACCCCATTAAAAAAACTGTTTTCTCCTTTTCCTGCTTCTGTTATTTTTCTTTCTTTTTCTTCTTGAGAGAGAGATAAACTGAGCACGAGTGGGGGAGGACAGAGAGAGAAGGAGACACAGAATCCAAGCTGGCTCCAAGCTCTGAGCTGTCAGCACAGAGCCTGACATGGGCTCAAACTCATAAACTGCAAAATCATGACCTGAACCAAAGTCGAACGCTCAACGGACTGAGCCACCCAGGTGCCCCTCCTGATTCTATTCTTGTTAGGATCCGTATCCCCACCATACATGCGTTTTAATGTATTGTCCTCATTGTAAGAGACAAAGGGGTTAATACTTTCTTTGGAGCCTTCCAGCACAATAGGTAACATCTAAGGAACAATGGAGCAGGAATGACTGGGCAAGGCCATCATGTGCATATTCCAGACAACTGGCGCTAGACATCTTGATGCCTAGACCCCCTGGCTCCAGGGAATAAGTGACTTTGAAGGACACTTGGACCCTGCCCTTTTTCTAACCAGTTCCCAGATCCCTAAGAGGATGCATGCACCCCAACACAATTGTCCGTAAAAACCCCAGACCCCAAACAAAGACAAGACTCACTCTTCTTTCTGAGTCTCCCAGATGCTCTCTCTGTACCTGAACTCTCTCTATACCTTAAATAAACTCTGCTCTTACTTCCTCTCAGTTTGCATTTGATTTCTATCCTGTGGGAAGTCAAGGACTTTGTTGGTTGATCCCATGGGGCCACCGTTAGGTCCTCGGATCTCGCCTGCCTGTTTCACTAGAGGTGTGAGTCATGCCTTTCCCCGACCTTCCCCAGTGTAGTATTTGGTTCGTTCCTTGTAGCAGCTGAGGTCAGGCACAGAGGAGGGAGCCTCAGGGAGGGATGAGAGCTGCTGTGTACCAGCAGGCAAGACCTTTGCATTGACCCCATTTTGGTGCCATTTGCTTGGGCTCAACACTTGAACTTCCATATGCAATCTGCATGAAACTGTGGAATCTATATTGCTGAGACTACTTATTTCAACTCTGGCCAGCCACAGCCACGTTGCCTTTGGCTGAGCCCACCGACTTGCTACTCCATTTCCATGATAATTTTCCTTCCTCCTCCTGTTATGGAACGTTTGGCTCCCTGTTGAAAGATCATCACTCAAGAGATGAGTTTTGATTGGAAAGGCATTTGAGCATTATTTAGGAGGCCGGCCATCTGGAGACAAGGCAGATTCTTGTCCAAACGCCAACTCCAGGGTTTGTGCCTGGCCCAGGGTTTTTTTTTTTTTTTTTTTTTTTTTTTTTTTTTTTTTTTTTTTTTTTTTTTTTTTTTTTTTTTTTTTTAAGTAGTTTAGGGTAATCAGTGAAGGGAGTGCACTGGCCTGAAACATTTCTGGACTATATGCAGACATAATGGTGCCAACTATAAAGGTTATCTTAGTGCTCAGGGGTTTTGCTTGGGGGTCTGGTTCTTGTTTCTCTGTGTGCAGGAGTCCTCTGTTCCTTCTGCACAGGAGGCCAAGGTCTACAATGCACAAAGTTCGGGGGGGGGGGTGTAGTAAAAATCCTATGTGACCTAAAATAGAAAAACCTTTTGCTAATAAAATTGCTAGGCTAATCCAAAAGCCTAAGTGGCTTCAGACAGACTAGGTGTCCTCTGTAGTTTGGGGAGTTCTGGTCCTTCGCTCAAGGCCAATAGTCTGTTACGGATCAAGAGACTTAGGTCAGCAAATATGGAGTGTGTTAACTTGTTTCAAGTTAAGTCCTGTTACACTGCCCCCTAAGGAAGCACAACAAAAGCACCGTTTGGCTGACTTGTGTCAACCCTGCCTCTTGACCCTCAACCTCTACAGATTCTTTAAGAATCAAGACTTTGGGGGACCTTGACTCCTCCCATTGACTTAGGTGAGAGCATGCACTACTGGACCACAGGGAATCCCCGATGTCCCCTAAGGTGGTCCTCGGGGACCTTTTGTCCCTTGGCTTCTAGAAAGCCAGATCTCTGCCAGCATCTTGTCCTCATTTGCCAATACTGTCGAAAACTAAGAGGGGTCTTGGATTTTAACCACTTGTAGGATGAGTTGGCCAATTGCTGCTCATGGATGCTAGCGGGAGACACAAGACTCCTGGGTCAGAGACAAATGACTACATAGAAACCACAGTAGCCAGAGTGTCAGATGGTCCTTTTGGTGAATCCTCCATACACCCTGCCCCATCATCATGGGGTGATGCAGAGGGCTCATGACGGATACTTGCACTCATGGTGGTTTATGTTACAAGAAGAACCCTGGATTTGAAGGAGTCATTGCTTCTAGAATGAGCAGAAGCAAGCCTTTTCTACCTGCAGGGGTAGATATTACCTTAGCCACCAAGAATGCTTGCTGTAAACGCACTTGTGGAGAATGGCAGGAATAAAGAGAAATCACAATCTGTGCGTTCATAGCACACCCAGCAAGAGCATGCAGGGGTTCCCGGGGCCTCTGGGAGATTGTCTCTCCTAAGAATAAATCCTCTTCTTACCTACTTTGTCTTCAGATCACTAGCATCGTTTTCATTCCTGATACAGGGAGTTTGTACCTTCTTTCTTTTCTTGCTTAGTATTGCTGGGTGGCACTCTAAGGTTTTCACAAAGTGAAACTGTTCACTCTGGCTTTATTGAAAACAAGTTTATTGAAAACTTGTTCTGGTATTTTGTTTCTTCATCCTTATCTTTCTTCCAACTTGGCTGTGTTTGAGTCTGTGCTAACCTTTTTCCCTAACATATCAAGATGAATCTCAAATCTTTATTTCCAGATTGTCTAACATATGGATTGAATGGTACAGACTTCTATGACTGTATAGTTGATATGTCTGTATTGTAATTCAGTTCAGAAGACCTTCTGATTTCTATTATAATAACTTTCTTAACCCAAGTGAAAGTGTATTGCTCTATTTCAAAATCTATAGAGAGATATATTGCTTAATACCCAAGCAGTTCAAGATTTTCTTATTTTATTAAGGATTTCTATTTCTCAAAGGACATCTACTCAATGGTTTTAAGCCTTTGAAACAGTTTGAAGTTTGCTGTGTGACCTAGCCTCATGGGGTCAATACTGGTAAATAAAATTTGATATACAAAATAGTATGAAATCTTCTGCTAATGGTGTAGTCCCAATAGTTTATATTTGCTTTTATTTCCCTTGCCTGAGCAGACATATCTAGAAAAAGTTGCAAAGGCCAGTGCCAAAGAAATTACTGCCATGTTCTAGGATTTCTATGGTTTCAGGTCTCAGATATAGGTCTTTAATTCATTTGAGTTTATTTTTGTGTATGGTGTTAGAAAGTGGTCCACTCATTCTTTTGCATGTATCTATCCAGTTTTCCTAGAACCATGTATTGAAGAGATGGTCTTTTCCCTATTGTGTATTCTTGTCTCCTTTGTTAGGGAGTGACGATATAAGCATGGGTTTATTTCTGGGCCCTCTATTCTGTCAGACACTAGGAGGTTTAGAAGATTTATGCTTGCAAGGATCTTTTCTTTTTTTAAGTAATTCCACACCCAACTTGGGGCTTGAACTCACAACCCTCAGATCAAGAATCACATGCTTTGGGGCACCTGGGTGGCTCAGTTGGTTAAGTTTCCGACTTCGGCTCAGGTCATGATCTCATCGTTCTTGAGTTTGAGCCCCACATCAGGCTCTGTCCTGACAGCTCAGAGTCTGGAGCCTGCTTCAGACTCTGTGTCCCCCTCTCTGCCCCTCCCCCATTCGTGCTTTCTCTCTCTCTCTCTTTTTCTCAAAAATAAATAAAACACTAAAAAAAAAAAAAAGAGTTGCAAGTTTTAATGACTGAGACAGCCAGAGGCCCTTGAACAGTGTCTTTTGATACACAAGTTTTAAATTTCGATAAAGCCCTATTTACCTATTTTTTTTCTTTGTTGTATTTTGTGTCCTACATAGGAAACTTTTACCTAATTCAAGGTCAAGCAGGTTCCCACCTGTTTCCTTCTAAGAATTTTATAGTTTTAGTATTTACATTTATGTTTTGATCCACTTGGAGTTAATTTTTATATGTGGTGTGAGGTAGGGGTCCAGATTCATCCTTTTGCATGTGAACATCCTATGGTCTCTGTACCATTCATTGAAGAGACCATTCTTTCCCATCCAGTGGTCATTTTACCCTTATCAGAAAATCAATTGTAATAGATACGTAAGTTTATTTTTGGGTTCTGAATCTGATTCCATTAATCTGTGTTTATATGTCAATGCCATACTGTTTTGATTATTATAGCTTTGTAGTAAGTTTATAGTTGGGAAGTGTGAGTCTTCCAAATTTTTCTTCTTCAAAATTATTTATACTATGTAGGGTCTCTCACAATTGCATGAGTTTTCTTTTTCTTTTCTTTTCTAAAATGTTTATTTATTGACAGAACAAGTTGTGGAGGAGCAGAGAGAGGGAGACAGAGAATCCCAAGCAGGTTCTGGGCTGTTAGCCTGGAGCCTGACACAGGACACTATCCCACAAACTGTGAGATCATGACGTGAGCGAAAATCAAGAGTCAGGTGCTTAACTGGCTCAGGCACCTCTGCATATGAATTTTAGATTCTGCTTTTCCATTCCTGAAAAAAGCCATTGGTGTTTTGACAGTGACTGCATTGGGTTTGTAGATCGTTTGGGGAGTATTGCCATTTTAACAATACTATGTCATCCAATCTAGGAATATTACATGTCTTTTCATTTATTTAGGTCTTATGTCTTCAGTTTCTTTCAGCAGTATTTTATAGTTTTCTTTGTACAAGTCTTAGCTTCCTTGGTTGAACTTATCCCTAAGTATTTTATCCTTTTTGATGCTATTATACATGAAATTGCTTTAATTTACTTTTCAGATTTTTCATTACTAGCATATGGAAATAAAACTATTTTTTGCATACTAATCTTGTACCCTGAAACATTGCTAAACTCACTTATGAATTCTAATAGATTTTTTTGTGTGGATTACTCAGGATTTTCTCTATATAAAAGTATTGTCATCTGCAAATAGAGACATCTAATTCTTCCTTTCTAATTTGGATGCTTTTGCTTCTTTTCTTCCTAATTGTTATTACTACAATTTCCAGCACAGTGTTGAACAGAAGTGGCAAAAGCAGGCATTCTTGTCTTGTTTCCAATCTTAGGGGGAAAGCTTTCAGTGTTTCACTGTTGAGTATGATGCAGGCTGTGGGGTTTTCATAAATGTCCTTCATTATGTAAAGGATATTCCCTTCTATTCCTAGGTCAGTGCTTTTAATCATGAGAGGGTGTTGGGTTTTGTGAAATGCTTTTTCTGCATCAAGATTTTGTATATCTGTGTTTGTTTTGCCTTCATTATACTATTGCAGTTTAGTATATTTTTCATATGTCATACAAACTTTTGAGTTCTGGGATAAATCTCACTCGGTCATGGTATATTGTCCTTCTTAATACACTGATAGTTTTAGTTAATGTGGCCAGGAGTTGAGCAACCACAGGTGCCAGAGGCTTCAAATCGTGCTTGTATCTAATTTTTTTCTTTACTCTTGACGTCGGCTTCCCTGAACACTCCTCAAGGAGTCTGTCTTGTAGCTCTGTCTGCTAGTGTTGTCCTACCAAAACGCTGTGCTATGGTGGCAAGCTGTGGGTGGGAGATCGTATAATCTTCTAATTAAATAAAATTTTAAAACAGATTATATTTATTTTTATTTTTGAGAGAGAGTATGACTGGGGGAGGGGCAGAGAGAGAGAGAGAGAGAGAGAGAGAGAGAGAGAGAGAATCTTAAGCAGGCTCCATGCTCAGCCCAAAGTCCGACATGGGGCTTCAGCTCACAGCCTTGAGATTGTGACCTGAGCTGAAATGAAGCATTGGACACTTAACCAACTAAACCACTTGGGTGCCTCAAATCTTTAAAAGAATTTGTTTCAGTAGCTTCATACCCAGAGTGGAGCCCAATGCAGGGTTTGAACTCATGACTTTGAGATCAAGACCTGAACTAAGATAGAGTTGGATGCTTCACGGAGTCACCCAGGTGCCCCAGTTACATCCCATTTTTAAGTCTCAGTTATAGCGGGCCTGTGTGTAAGGCCGGGAGTGACCCAAGTGTGTGTTTGGTGGTATAACTTTTTGCCTCCATGCCCTCTACTCCTTCCCCTGGTTGCAGCATTCCCAGTCTGTTTCCTTGAAGCCCTGACCCCTGTTTATTTTCTCCTTAGTGAGACAGAAGGGTCAGAGGGCACTAAAGTGGGAATAATGTCCTAATCTCACTAGCATAAACTAGGTAAACTCTTTTCCTCAGGAGAGTAGGTTTTTTGGTGAAAAGACTCTAGGTATTTTTCACAATGGTGACCCTTCTCCTACCAGAGCCCTAAGGGGATGTTTCTTCGGTCACCACTATGGAAATCCAAATGGATTTCTGCGGCTTATGACATTGGAGATGTGGGGGACCTCTTAAAACTGTGGCTGATAGAAGTTCCACCTTCTTGGGGTATCTGGGTGGCTCAGTCAATTAAGCAACCAACTTCAGTTCAGGTCATGATCTCACAGCTTGTGAGTGAAGCTTTTAGATCTTTAATAATCCCTGTAATAGTAAAAGGAGCAATTATGTTTATTACTGCAGTATTTTATCTTGACATTTGAAAACTTGTTTGCAAGCTTAAAATCAGAAAATACTCTTGATATAGGCAATCAGTTGTTGGTACTAAAAAGATTGATATACAGTGTAAATAATCATTACAACTTCTATGATTATTTCTATCTGAATGTCTTTTAATTAGAAAATTTGTTACTTTATCCCTTTACAGTTGAGGTAATCATAAATCTCTTAGGTTTAGTTTTTAGTATATGCTGGTTTTATATATGCCTTTTAGCATTTTTGACACTGAATAATTTCATACTATAAAAGTTTCAAAAGAACTTCTTCCTGATGAATGGATCAAGAAGATGTGGTTTATCCATACAAAGGAATACTACATGGCAATGAGAAAGAATGAAATCTGGCCATTCATAGTAACATGGATGGACCTCGAGGGTGTCATGCAAAGCGAAATAAGTCAGGCAGAGGAGAGATACCATGTTTACACTCATAGGTCTAACAAAAGAAACCTAACAGAGGACCTTGGTAAGGGGAAGGGGGGAAAAGTTAGGGAGAGGGAGGGAGGCAAATCATGAGAGACTCTTGAATACCGAAAACAAACTGAGGACTGAAGGGGGAGGGGGAAGAGGAAGGGGCTGATGGTCATGGAGGAGGGCACTTGCGGGGAAGAGCACTGGGTGTTATATGGAAACCAACTTGACAATAAACTATATATTAAAAAAAAGAACTTCTCCCTCATTTAACAGACACCCACTGTTCTGAGAATTAATGAAATGTACACTTGCATTTGGGATTCAAACACATAAACAAAACACAGATGATAGCAATCACTGTAAAAATTGGAAAATATTGAATATGATAATTCCTCAGCCTCATGAGTGCCTTTGTCACTCATGAGACTGAGGTGATAAGTTAATTGTGATTCAACTGTTGAAATGGTTGCAAACTAACACTAAATTGAACTTGATATATAATGCAGAAGAGGTAAACTTCATGCCTGTGTGCAAGGAAAAGCTGAGTTTGGAGACCCTCCTTGAAAAAAGCCAGAGTTGATCTTATATAAAGTTTTGGGGAACTTGGCCTAGGGATTGGTGGATTTTCAAAAGTACGTCTTTATAGATGAGCAGACTTTCAGCTGTTAGTGTGATCCCTGGAATAAGGCTGTTATTGACGGCGTCCTTCCTGTGTCACTGGGGTGAGGCATTTGCTGATTGTCTAGAGGCATGAGGCCGTCTACTAACTGGTTGATTTTCAGAAGCTGAAGTCCGTTGTTAACTGTTCACTTTCAGAGGATGCCTGCTGTTGTTATCTTCAGAGTGTGTGACTGATCCAAAGTTATCTCTAATTAACAGCGATTACTGGTTTACACCTTGAAGCTCAGGCAAAAAGAAGTCTTATCTTTTCTTTAATGTGGGAAATGAGAGGGGAACCTGGGTGGCTCGGTAGAATAAGCGTCCAACTTCAGCTCAGGTCATGGTCTCACGGTTCTGGGTTTGAGCTCTGTGTTGGGCTCGGAGTGACAGCTCAGAGCCTGGTGCCTGTTTTGAATTTTGTGTCTCCCTCTCTCTCTGCCCCTCCCCTGCTTGCACTCTGTCTCTCTCAAAAAGAAACATTAAAAACATTAATATGGGAACAAGACTTGCCATTCTCCCTCCTCGTGGTCCTCCCTCAGCCAAAAATACGGGAGACTATAAAGGATTGTCCTATCTTTATTTGTGGGAATATGAGTTTCAGCTAGTATTGCTGTTTAAATAACTGAAGTACCAATTACTGAAGCAGAAAAAGGGCTGAAATTCATTATTGGGGGAAGGGAAAAAAACACACACCACAACTGATTATATTAAAGGTGGTCTGCTGTCAAACCAGGATGCAGGACAAAATCATTAAATACGAGACATGTCCGATATATGCAACTTACCTGACAACAGTACCTGGGTCAGCTTAGCCTCTTATTGCTCACCAGCCTCATTTTTCTTGGGAACACCACATCTTATTAATTCAATTCTGTCTCCTGTTCTCTATCCATCTGTCCTGCGTGAGTTTGGACTCTGGCTCATAGATCAGGTAAATTACCAGAGCCCAGATTTCTAGGTGTCCATCTGTACAGCCTTCTTCAACCCCCCACATTCATCTCCTACACATCATTGTTGGAACAATTTCCTTTAATATCTTAAACAGATTTTTAAAAATATGTATGCATTTTGAGGGGGTGAGAGAGTAGGGGCGAAGGGCAGAGAGGGAAAGTGACAGTCCCAAGTAGGCTCCACACACTATCAGTGCAGTGCCCAGGGCAGAGCTCCATCCATAAATGCATGAGATCATGATTGGAGCCCAAACCAAGAGTCAGACACTTAATCAACTGAGCCACCCATATGGCTTTCCTTTGGTATTTTTAATTGAGTCCATCAATTTAGGATAAAATTCTAACCTCGTCACATGGGAAATAGGCCTTTTGTTATCTAGTACCTGTGTGCAACTCGACTTTTGAAGATTATTCTCTTACTCATCAGTTCTGTACTTGAGTTTCCACAAAGGTGTCCTGATTATTACCAACTTGCACTTTTACGCATGTGTAGTCTCCTCTTATTTAGAACGGTCATTTCGTACTCTGGAGAGTTCCTATTCTTCCAAAGCCTGGCTGAGGCACACTGCCACTGGAAAGCTTGGTTTCCAGGTTCACTTGGCTATGTTACATCTCCTCTTTCTTCAACGTGTGCAAATCCCTAACAAATTTTACTGCAATACGCTGTCATAATTTATTAATTTGCTTGTTAAAGCTACATTTACATACTGTGACATATTTTGCTTCCTCACATGCTTCTCTCAATTCCCTTCCATCCCCTTTTCCCAAACTCATGACATCTCTAAGAGCTGTGTCTTTAAGACTACCAGTGTGTAGGGGCGCCTGGGTGGCTCTGTCAGTTAAGTGTCCAACTTTGGCTCAGGTCATGATCTCATGGTTTGAGTTTGAGGCCTGCATTGGGCTCTCCAGCACAGAGCCTGCTTCGGATCCTGTCTCTGTCTCTCTGCCCCTCCCCTGTTCACATCCACTTTCTTTTCAAAAAATAAACATCAAAAAAAATTTTTTAAAGACTACCAGTGTGTAGTATGGTACCTGCCCCAGAGAAAGGGCAAAAACAAACAAACAAAAAACCAGAGTTGTTTATAATTACTTTTTGTTTTCCTGAAAATTGTGTGACACATGAGAATACCAAGTCAGGAAAATCTATTTCTTCTGTCATGAAATGACTGATGTACCTTTCAATCTCTTGGCACAGGTATTAGATTCATGAAACTTCTTTGGAGAGCTCCTTCTGCTGTGAATTTATGTATATTTAATAGATTTATATTTGAAATAATTGCTTATTTTCCATTTAATGTACCTGAAAACTCTGTGTACAGCATATGGTATACTTTCATAATGACCTCACAGCTAAATAAATAAAAATAAATAAATTCTGAGAACAGAATGAGCAATTGATTAGAAAATTCCCAATTCACAGCAATTACTAGAAGAATCAAAGACGAAGAGAACAGACTTTTATTTCTATTTATAAATGAAATCCATGCACAAAATTTGACACCAGATCAGGAAAAGGACAAACCCCAGAAAGTTGAGAGGTAGTTTATAGTTCTTTTTTTAATCTTTTATTTTGTCCTTTTCTCTAGAAGTGTATAATTTGATAGCATTTTTTATATGCTATTGAGTGTTGTTTAAAAAAAAAAAAAAGGATTGCCGATTTAGAAGTGTCTTTTTAATGAGAAATCCAGGGCACACCTCCCCTCGCCCAGATGTCTGACAGTCACATATGGCCTCTAGCATACACTGCTGTAGAAAGGAAGCAATTATTTTACAAATACCCAAAGGGTCTCCAGTTGTGAATTCACTTCAGGTTATTTTAAAAAGTGCCTGCAGGCACGAATGCTTTCTACTTTCCTCATTATCTATTACATAGTCCAGGATCACCCTTGGAATCTGGTATCTGATGAGGCCTATGTTACAGGAAGATTTTTCCTATCTATTACATTTGTTTTTTCACTCATGTATTTTGATGAGCTTTGGTTTAAGGCTTGCACACATGCAAATCTACTTTCTAGGGGTTCTCTTCTATATGAATTTTGTAATGATTAGTAAGAGATGATCTGTGGTTGAAAAGTTTCCCACATGTATTACATTCATAGGGTTTCTCTCCAGTATGAATTCTCTGATGGGCAATCCGTGATGAGCTCTGTCTGAAAGTTTTCCCACACGTGTTACATTTAAAGGGCTTCTCTCCTGTATGAATCCTGCGATGTTGAATAAGAGCTGAACTTTGGCCGAAAGATATCCCACATTCCTCACATCGATATGGTTTCTCTCCCGTGTGAATTCTCTGATGATTGCTAAGGGAGGAGTTACACCGGAAGGTTTTCCCACACTCGTTGCATTTGTAGGGTCTTTCTCCAGTGTGCATTCTCTGGTGTTGAATGAGAGCTGAACTCTGCCGGAAGGCTTTCCCGCACACTTTGCATTTACACGGTTTCTCTCCAGTGTGAATTCTTTCGTGAATGATCAGCGTCGAGTGGGAACTCAAGGCTTTACCACATTCGTTACAGTTATAAAACTTCTCACCAGTGTGAATTATTCGGTGTCTATTAAGTCGGGAGATGGAAGTAAAACCTTTCCCACATTCATTACATCGATAGGGCTTTTCTCCAGTGTGAATTCTTTCATGCTGAATAAGAGATGCACTCTGACTGAAGGCTCGCCCACATTCGCTGCACTTAAAAGGCTTCTCTCCTGTGTGAATCCTCTGGTGGTAACGAAGGGATGAGCTAGACTTGAAGGTGTTGCCACATTCGTTGCATAAATAGGACTTCTTTCTGAGGTGAATTCTCTGACACCCAGGAAGGCCAGATGCCTTCCTCCCCGGATTATATTTATGAGGATTTTCTCGAGCGTGGATTTTTTGATGTATAAAAAGGCCAGACCTTCTGCTGAAGGATTTTCCGCATTCTTTACATCTGTAGGATTTCTCCACAGTATGGGTTCTTAGGTGTTTATAGAGGGATGTACTAAGAGTGAAAGCTTTCCCACATTCTTTACATACATAGGGTTTCTCTCCAGTATGAGTTATTTGATGTTGAATAAGAGCTGAACTTTGGTTAAAGGCTTTTGAACATTCTTTACATTTAAATAATTTCTCTCCACTATGGTTTTTCTCATGCTTGCGAAGGGACGAAGTGTTAATGAAGGTTTTTTCACATATACTACATTTATAGCGTTTCTCTGCTGTGTTGATTTTTGCTTGATTAAGTAAATACGGATTCTGTTTGCAGTAGTTTCCTTGTATTTCACATTTTGGTGGTGTTTCTTCTCTGGGAACCATCTGTTGCTTAATAAGGACTGACTTTGGGCTGAAGTTTTGGCCAAATTCAGTATTTTTATGGCTTCTTTCTACAGTAAGGATTTTTTTGTGGGTGACTAAAACTGTCTGAACACTTTCTTTTTTCTCTTGCTTTTTCTCTAATCTGTATTCATAAATGCAGGGTTTTTCTGATTTAAAGTCCCAGGGTTCATTCCTTTTGGATCTTCTCATTATCAGCTCCTGAAATGAAGAATCTTGCGTTTGGGTTGACTTTGTGGTTTTGTGACTGCTCTTCCATCCTGGAGGGGAAGAAAAAACCCAAAGATGGTTCATGTGATACAGTATTTGGTTACTGAGATCCAATGTAGAGAATAAATAAGTATTGATGGTATTTAAATAAGGTCTTGGTGTCTGGCCAAATGTAAGAGGAAAACATAAGATTCAAGCAATACAGAAAAAGAATCAATGGAACCTGAAGTATTAGGGTGGAGAAAATAATAAAACCTATTTAAAGAAGGTGAGTGTAAGTGTGACCAGGAGAGCATGGATTCAGTAAGGCAGTCTGGGACCAGAGTCCAAAGCCATAAAAGGGTTATTTTCATGACCCTTCTCTTCATTGCGTGTAATCTTCTTGATCTATAGTCCTTCTCACTTTCCCTCATGCCTAATTACTTTGTATGCCCAAGTCCTTTCTTGACTGAGTTTCCAACTCTATCCCCTCATTATAACACTTGCTACAGTATTTAAAATATATATTCTATACCTTTTTAATTTTTTAATGTTTATTTTTGAGAGGGGGAGAGGGTCCCAGAGGGAGGAAGACACAGAATCCAAAGAAGGCTCCAGGCGCTGAGCTGTCAGCACAGAGCCCAACGCGTGGTCTGAACTCATGAGCTTTGCGGTCATGACCTGAGGTGAAGTTGGACACTTACCTGACGGAGCCACCCAGGAGCCCCTGTATTTTATACTTTTGTATTAGATATAATTATATACCTACCTATATCTCAATATATTAGACTTCCTTTTCTACCCTAAGTGTTCTCTGCAAGCAGATTAGCACGCACTACTTACGGATCCGTCTGATGGCATCTGAATTATATATGAAATGTTTTGTTACTTTCCCTTAATTACTTATATATTCCTGATTTGAACAATGCCAAATATCCTCAGTTCCTTATCTCTCTCTCTCTCACACACACACACACACACGATTCAAGCACTTGAAGTTACGTTCCAGGACAGGACATTATATGGGTGATGGGAGTTTGTCATATGAGTGATTACACTCACGGCCAGTCCAAACACGAACATGTTATAGAGTTAATCTAGAGGTGCCACACATAGGCATGACGCCAAAAAGGTGTGAGAAGCTGGGAAGGCAGCCTTGCTCATGCATCAAGCAAAAGAGACTATGCAGACAGTGTAGAAATGAGTCAAAGATAAACAACAAGGCAGGTAAATATAAAAAGATAAAAGAGACTAATGTGCTAAAGTGGTAAAAAAAACAAGCAAAACAAACAAAACTCAGAATTGAACTTGACAAATCTTAAACTTTGGAGAGGGCCCAGTTCATAGAACATTAAATTTTGCTGGGGAAATCCCTATGCATTTAGTTGGGCATCTTCTCCTGGGCTAGAGGTAACCATTTAAAAAGCTCCAATGGGGAACCTTCTTGCAGTGTTGGTGGGAATGCAGACTGGTCCAGCCGCTCTGGAAAACAGTGTGGAGGTTCTCAATATACTAAAAATAGAACTTCCCTACGACCCAGTAATGGCACTGCTAGGAATCTATCCAAAGGATACAGAAGTGCTGATTTGTAAGGGCACACGCACCCCAATGTTTATAGCAGCACTATCAACAATAGCCAAATTATGGAAAGAGCCCAAATGTCCATCAATTGACGAATGGATAAAAAAGATGTGGTGTATATACATAATGGAATACTACTTGGAGACGAAAAAGAATGAAATCTGGCCATTTGCAGCACCGTGGATGGAACCAGAGGGCATTATGCCGAGTGAAATAAGTGAGTTAGAGAAAGACGTCATATTTCACTCATATGTGGAATTTGAGAAATTTAACAGAAGACCACGGGGAAGGGAAGGAAAAATAAGTTACAGAGAGGGAGGCAAACCATAAGAGACTCTTAAATACAGAGAACAAACTGAGGGTTGATGCGGGAGGGGAAAGCGGGTGATGGGCATTGAAGAGGACACCTGTTGGGATGAACACTGGGTGTTGTGTGTTTTACTTTCTGCCAACGCCTTCCTCGTCCCTTGTCCAACTAAGTCTCGTTAACTTAAGACTAGAGCCCCGAGCACTGGGTCAGATGCCTAAGTGGTATTTTATTTCTCATGTTCGACAGTTTGCACCATGGTCTCCTAGTCTCCTGGCCCCAAGTCTTGCTCTCTACTAATTTATTCTCCATGCTGTGGCCAGAGTAATCTTTTTATTTTTTTTATTAAAAAAATTTTAATGTTATTTATTTATTTATAAAAATATAGTTTGTTGTCAAGTTGGTTTCCATATAACACCCCGTGCTCATCCCAACAAGTGCCCCCCTCAATGCCTATCACCCATTTCCCCCTCTTTGCACCCCCATCGACCCTCAGTTTGTTCTCAGTATTTAAGAGTCTCTTATGGTCTGCCCCCCTCCCTCTCTGTAACTATTATTTTCCCTCTTCTACTCCCCAGATTAATTTAAAATCTACATCCTAGCATGCTACAAACTTCCTTAAGATCTTCCAAACTTATCTTCAGCAATTCACACGTTACGTCCAGAGAACCTAACACTTGGTGGGGCCTGGGTGGAGGCAGGGAGGGGAGAAGCCAGACAGAAGGCTCTAGTTAGGCAGGCGAGCAAGGGGGTGGAGGAGACACAGATAATGCAGCAGGACAGCCTTTAAGGAATTGGTGACAGGACCAGGCTTGCTGAATGACGGTGTGCGGGGTGCTGAACAGGAATGAGGCAGTTAAGAGATGACTCCTAGGTTTCCGGCCTGAAAATGATGAACACTGCACAAGCCACTGGAAGACCTGAGAGGGGCAGGTCTGAGGGGCCTTCTGTCTTGGAAGTGTGTGCCGTGGCTGAGATGCCTTCACAGACCCTGAGGGAAGATGCTGAGGCAGTCAGGTCTGTATTTTGCAGACTGGGGAAAAGGTCAGAGCTAGTTACGTATTTGAGAGTCCTCCATTGATAAATTTTATTTAAAGCTAAAGAACTGAAAAATCACTTAGGCACGGCAACATTGGAGGTCAAGAAGAGGAGGAAAATCAGAACGGCACTGTGTTCCAGAAGCTAAAGGAAGAACGTACTTCAGGGAAGGAGTGTGTGAGCAACTCTGGCAAATAATCCAGGGACTATAAACTTAACCCTGCATGTGCCAAGATGGAGACTGTATAGGATTGAGTGACAGTGCTTTTCGTGGAGAGTGAGGAAGAAAGCCCCACTGGGGTACAGAGGAAACAGCGGGAGGTGGCAAAATGGAAACATCAAGTAGAGAAATGCTCTTGAAAAGTTTTGTGTAAAGCTGAACAAGAAATTGGACATGGGATGAATGAGTTGATTTATTGACTTATTTTTTAGAGACAGAGAGCATGTGAGTGGGGAAAGGGGTAGAGGGAGAGAGAGAATCCCAAGCAGGCTCTATGCTTGGAGCAAAGCCGGACACAACCCTGGGATCGTGACCTGACCCCAAATCAAGAGTCAGACGCTCAACTGACTGAGCCACCCAGGTGCTCCCAATTTACCAAATACTTTAAAAGCACCTATAATATGCCAGGCTCTATCCTAGGCACTGGATAGTCCAGATCCAGTAATGAAAAGAAACAGTTCATGTCTTCAAGGGTTCCCAGTTTGGCATTAGAGACGAAGAAGGAATAGGCCATCACATCATGTGATAACTTCTACAACAAAATTACAAGGTAGAAATGGACGTGGACGTGAGCTTAGAGCACCACCCAAACTACCCTTAGTGGAGGGTGCCAGCAGGGAAAGGGGTATGGGTGGCGGCGAGGGGGTTTTGGCAGAAACATCTAGGATGGGATTTTAAAGGCTTAGCTACAGGCTGGATAGTTTGAGACCTGAGGCAGCATCAAAATCTTTGACCTCACACCAGCTTTAGACTTAGTTTATAACATATCTGTTCCCCCTTATCCTGTAGGTGGTCAGATTTGAAGTTATTCCTTTTATTTTTAATTTTTTAAACATTTATTTATATTTGAGAGAGAGAGAGAGAGAGAGAGAGAGAATGAATAAGAATCTGAAGCAGGCTCCAGGCTCCGAGCTGACAGCACAGAGCCTGATGTGGGGCTCGAACCCACGAGCAGCGAGATCATAACCTGAGCCGAAGTAGGATACTTGACCGACTGGGCCACCCAGCCTCCCCAGATTCAAAGTTATCCCTATAAAAACATCATATGCACTGCAGTCTCCGTGACTTACTACTAAAGTCCAGGCACTGAGGGAGCTACATGCCAGGAACGATACCGAACACCACGACGGGGTAGTATGCACATCTGCACACCTCCTCCATGTCTGTGAAAAAGAAATGCTGTTTTCCAAATTCTGTTGCTAATTCTAACTTTTAAAGCTTTTTATTATGGAAAATGTCCAACATCTACAAAAAGTAGAGTGAACTGTACAGTCATTTCCAAGCTGGCTTCAATCATCACCAAAGCTGTTTCATCTATTGTGTTGTTAGGAGTTGAACAATGTCCCCCAAAAGGATAGGCTGAAGTCCCAACTTCCAGTAATTCAGAGCGTGACCTTATTTGGAAACTGTCTCTGAAGATTTAATCAAGTAAAGATGCGGTCACTGGGTCCTCATCCAGTGTGACTGGTGTCCTTGTAAAAGGGAAGTATGGGCACAGGAAGATCACCAAGTGACAAGAGAAGCAGAAACCAAAGTGGCACAGCCGTAAACCGAGGAACACGGATTTCGGGCCACCCCCACAAGCAAGGAGGGAATGTGCTGGAGTCTCAGGGGGAGCGTGGCCATGTCAATGCCTCGACTCTGGAGTTCCAGCCTCAAGTACTATGAGACACTACATTTCTGGTGAAGCCACGAAGTGTGGGATTCTGAGAGCAGGCTCAACACACGACTGCACACCCTACATCTCTTCCTGTGGGGGAGGACCGGGTAGGTCCCAGATACTCTATCATTTCATCCATCCAATGTCAGAAGACACGTCTCAAAAATAAGAACTGCTTGTAAACATAACCACTGAAACTTACTGAGATTGGGAAACTGAACGGACCCCATGAAAGACCATTTTTTTGTTGGTGGCTCTATTCTTGCCATGATCTGCACCCCCTTCCCACATGTGTCTTAATGTATGTCCTCACTATAAGCACCAAGGAGTTAATGTTATCTTTGGAGTCTTCCGGCACAACAAGTAACATCTGAGGAGTGACGGGGAGGAGTCCTCATGTACTTTAGAGACCAGTGACTTGAGACACCTTGACCCAAGACCCCTGGCTCCAGGGAATAAGTGACTCACAGAGAGCACTTGACCACTGGCCTTGTTTTGACCAATTCCTGGCTGCCCGAGAGGACACCTACGCCAGACCACTGTCCTCAGTAGAAACCTTGGACCCCAAAGAAAGATGAGACCCACTCTTCTTTCCTGAGCCTCCCAGACACTCTGTATCTCTGCTCTCTCTGTATCTTCAATAAACTTTGCTCTCACTTCCTCTCTGCTCAAGTTTGGTTTCTATCTTGTGTGAAGCCAATGACCCTCTTGGTCCCACAGGATGACCTCCGTCCGGGTCCTCGAGTCTTGCCTATCTATTGTTTGAAGTTATTTTTGCCTGTAAGCTAACTCAACCTCTACACTAATTCCCTCGGGGGCAGAGGAGTGGTTTCCACACTACCAACAAGCTACAACCCAGGTGAAGGACACCACCTGGATGTCCTTCAATTCAATCCAATCCAATCCAATCCAATCCAATCCAATCCAATCCAATGCAATTCAATTCAATTCAGCAAGCTACCTGGAGACTACGTCAGACCCCAGAGGTTAAGGACTAGTCCTATAAGACTGTCCCCTGACCCCTTCACATACCAGTTGCAAGCACAAATTTTCATCTGTGCTTCTGATCAATGGGCTGTAACTTGGGAAGCTCCCACAACCTCCTTGCTTTCGATTAAGTGGCTAGCATGGCTCCCAGAACTCAAATATTTCACTTACGAGACCACTCACTTATTATAAAAGGATGTCACTCAGGAAAAGCCAGATGAGGGACGTATAAGGCAGTGCTCAGGGGAAAGAGAGACGCTTCCATGCCCTGAGTGCACCACTTTTCCCAAATCTCCAAACGTTCACCAACCAGGAAGCTCGCTGAACCCTGTTGTCCTTCTGGGTTTTTATGGAGACTTCGTTACAAAGCCATGATTGATTAAATCATTGGCCGCTGCAATGGATTTCACCTCCAGCCCTCTGCCCTCCCTGGAGGTCTGGGGGAAGAGACTGAAAATTCAAACCCTCTAATCACAGTTGGCTCTCCTGGCAATCAGAGCCCATCCTTAGGAGGGGTCTCAGAGTCACCTCACCAACATAATAAGTGATCTTTATGGCTCTCATCACTTAGGAAATTCCAATAATTTTGGGAGCTCTGTGCAAGAAATAGGGATGAAGACCAAATATATATTATATCTCAAAATATCAAAGCTAGAAATCACTAAGGATGTTTGCTCAAACTGCTATGATAGGGTGCCTGGGTGGTCCAGTCGGTTAAGCATCTGACTTCAGCTCAGGTCATGATCTCTCAGCTCATGAGTTTGAGCCCCACGTTGGGCTCTGTGCTGACAGCTTGGAGCCTGGAGCCTGCTTCTGATTCTGTGTTTCCCTCTTTCTGCCCCTAACCTGCTTGTGCTCTGTCTCTTTCAAAAATAAACATTAAAAAATTACTATTTTCATATGCCTTTGTATATGACTGAGACACCCACTCAAGGGCAATTAGGGTCGTTTCAATTTGCTTCCAATATTTATGGACTTTTTTCATAGTTCCAAAGTCAAAAGGATGAAAACAAGATACCTTTCAAAAATTCTGAATTCTATCCCTGTTCTCTCTTTTTTTTTTATCCCTGTTCTCTTCATCTTTTTTTTTTTCTTTTCTGCCTTCGCCTTATAGGTAACTGTTTTTATTGATCTGCTCTTACCTTTTTTTTTTTTTTTTTTTTGGTTGGGGGATGAGTGGAGAAGGGGCTTTTCTCTCCTTTTAAAAATCTAATCAAATAGACACTTTTGTTTTGGTATCTCCTGCTTTCTCAGCTAAAAGTATTATCTTCTACATGTTTCCCCACTTCTTAATTTATTGTGGAGATCACCCCAAAGCAGAACTTACAAAGGTCTTCCTCAAAGAAGTCTATGTCAATATGCTACAGTTTATTCAACCAGATTCCCGTGAAGGACATCTGGGCCGACTCTCACTGTAAAACATTCCGGGACTTTCCATGTGTAGGCGGTAAAGGTACAGCTTTACGGCTTTAAAGTGACACCCGTGATGCGAATCAGAAATCATATCATTTATAAAGTCGCAGCCCAAACGAGACCTGCTGGGCCAACATCACCCAGAGCTCCGTGCGGCCAAAATCGGAGCTGCTCCAGGAACGAGGAAGCCCTCGACGTGCCGCCGTGGAGATGTCAATATGCATCAGGCGAAAAGGGCAAAATAAGTGTGCTGTGTCTTCTAACTGGAGCGGACCAAGGAAAACGGAAGTATACGGAGAAAGGTCCGCTTACATGCAGAGAAGAGCTCTTCCAACGCTCTTGCTACCTCTTCTCCAAATCGAGTTTCTACAGTATTCTGCACCTGTTCACCTCCGCCCGCCCGTCACCCCTCGTGGGCTCCGTTCTGGCTTCCGTCCTCACCACCGCCCTCGCTAAGGCAGCCGTGACCTCCGTGTGGCTAAGACAAACTGTCCTCTGTAGTTCCCACCTGAGTGACGTCTCAGCAGTTCTGACAGTGACCCCTTGTTTTCCCAGAGACGCTCTCTTCCTAAGCCACGCATTCCTCTCGTTTTCCACCATCCACAGTCTCCCTTGGTACTCGTTGTCCTAGTGATCATCAATCCTTGGGAGTTCCTAGGCAAGACTTCTGCTCTCCACACCCAATTATACAAGAAATTCAGCACGCCTACGACTGAATTCGTGACCATTCCCTCCACGCTGTATAAGCCCTCGTCTCTGTAATCAAAACTGTTAAGAGGCATCCGTAAGCCCTCTCCCTCAGCTCATCAATTTCCACGACTTGTTCATTCTACCATCTAAATGGGTCTCACACTCCTCTACTTCTCCCCATGTCTACTGTTACCAACCTGCTGTAAGCCTTGACTTCAAGGACACCATATCTCCTAATTTTTCCTCCTGCAGGGTACCTACATTTGTGTTCCCTGTGGGTCCATTTCTCTCCACCTGGCCATGAAATGCAGGCATTCCTCGAGATTGAGTCCAGGGCTCTTCCTAGCTCCTACCATACTCTGAACCTAGTCTGTAGGCTGATTCAAACTTACCCACTCTTTCAATTACCCAGTATTGACCAGGGTCTCCCAAATTTACATTTCACACACAGTCTATATTTTGAAGGGTGGTACTCCAAATCTAACAGGTTATTTGACCTCTCCCCTGGGATAACTGGTCAACCAAAACCAACTTCATTCATCCAAAACCCTACCTATTTCTACCATCCCCCAAATCTGATCTCCTTGTGAGGTCACTATCTCAGTGAATGGGACAGACCACGGCCCATCCCAGGAAGAGCCACAAACCAAGCTTCCCTGATAACCCACCTTCCTGTATCTTCATACCCATCTCCAAGCCCTGCTTCTCTTATCTCCCCAGTGTCTCAGATGGGCTCACTTCTCTCTGTCTCCACACCACCAACCTGGCCGAGTCATTCATGTCTTCATTAACTGGAAGCCTACTCTGCAGTCAAATGCTCTACCACTGAGCTATACCCCCTGGAAGCCTACTCTGACCAGACACTGTTTTAGGTACTGGGGAAAAGGGAGCAAATCAATCCCGCTGGAGGGAGTTTATGATCCAGAGAAGGGACAATGAAGGAGTATGTGCTTCATGCTGCGAGAGGCACCCTGAGGAAAACAGAACATGGTGAGGGGGATGTGGGATGCGGAGGGAGGGCAACGAGGGTTGAGCTGGGTCTATTCAAGAAAGCACCACCTCAAGGAAGTGTCGGTGAGCTTGTGGTCATCAGGAAGAAGAATGGGGAGAGAAAAAAAGAGCAGCGAGCCTGGGGTGGGAGTCTGCCTGGCCAGCCAGACCCTGCAAGGCAGCCAGTGATTACAGGCCTCGGATGACGGGCAGAGCAGGAGGCGGGGAAGGTGAAGAGGAAGCCAGGGCCAGACCATGCAGGCTCCGGAGGCCACTCTGAGGACTCTGCACTGTGCTCCATGTGACGGAGCCATGAGAGGTTTTGCGAATGGGTGAGATGACCTGATTTACTTCTTACTAGAGCATTCTGGCAGCTGCGAGAACAGACGCTGGTGGCAGGAGGGAGGTGCAGGGCCACGCAGGGTTCTTACTAGGGAAGGCAGGGGACAACGACAAGACTGACCCGAACATACCAGACACGGCTACGGAGCACCTGGGCTCCGCTTTCACCTCCTAAGAGATTCACTCTTAAACCACCACCTGCTGGGCCCCTAGGCTGCTAAGGGCAGCACCTTCGTGCAAATTAGAAGACACCCCCCCCCTCTGTGCAGGGGCAGCCCCAGCTGTGTGGGTGGGTGGAAGGCAGGCCCCAGGTGACCCCCGGGCTGTCCACGCAGCACAGGTTCAGGCCACCCTACAAAGCTTCTGGCACTGAGATAACAAAGGAAGAGAAAACGACAGGGAAAGAACATATTTTCATCAGAAGTAACTGTTTACCCGGATCATCCCTGCTTTTTATAATTTTATCCTTCGGGAATATTTCCACATTTGGGTGTAAAGCAAACTCATGATGTACAAGTCGGCTGAATCACGTTGGAGTCCTACCCCGGAGCCGGGGCTTTTCCATCCCTGGCTGCTCAAGGGGAAGGGCTGGTTGGGGTCTGAAGTGCACAGCCCAAGGCGCTTCCAGAACACCAGGCTCCCCTGCCCGGGCTCACGGGGAGTGAGCTGCCCTTGGGAGGGGAAGATGCTCTGAGGCACCTCAGTCCAGGCAGATGGAGCCCACCCCCCCCCCCCCACCCCGGGGGTGCGGGACAGACACAGCCACGTGCAGCTCGCCCAGGGCAGCCCACGTGACTTCCGTCTCTGAGGCAAGAGAGGGGGTGCGTCGCATCCAGAGACCGGCTCATTCTGGTCAGCTGTGATGTTCCTTCCCTGACGTGCACCCACGGTCCGCCCTCAGGACGTGTCCCCAGACTGGAGGAGGAGGCTGAGCGGCCTCCTGCCCCACCACCCGGCGGCCCCAGAGCCTCGCAGGGCAGCTCTGGACTCCGGTCACACCATCTGTGCCCCCTAATCCAACAAATACTTCACTCAGAGATTCCTTCATGGTCAGAGGCTCCCGAGGTCAGGGCAGAGCGAAGGATTCCTTCTTCTCTTCCTCTGACCTTTCAGGCCATACCTGCTCACCCCTGAGAGCGGGACTGGGGCCCCTCTGCACCCTCACCCAGGTCCCTGATGCCTGCGTTCTCTGGTCACTTTGTGGTGGCCTCTGCCAGCTTCCACAGAAGTCTGGTACCACACATCAGCGTTAGAAAGAGAGAAATACAAGGGTGGGTCCCACATCAAAAACCTCGACTTAGTGTGGGAACAAGGCTACCCGGGCCTGGGGGCTGGGGACCGAGTCCACCTGTCCTCTGTGGGGCCCACGGCGTGGGGCCGTCACGGACTCGTGTGGACCTGACGACAGCCGGCACCGGCCCCATCTTCCACGCCAACAGGCTGCCTGTCGGCTGCAGGCTGATCCTGCAGGTGAACCCGGGTCCGTGGCCAGGTAGTCCTGACTCCTCACGCACTGCGCGAGGCTCTGGGACACAGACCAAACCCTGCGTCGGGGCTGCCCCGCTCCGTGGGACGTGGTCCCTGCTGCTGTGCCCTGGCGCCCGTCAGCACCTGCTGGCTTCCGTCCTCTGCGGCACCCGTGCCCTTTCCTGAGCCCGGACTCTGCGCATCCTCAGACCCCGCCCTTCTCGGAAGCCTTTGCCCACGTGGCTCCCTCCCGCGCCACCTCCCCACCTCCTAAGCCCCCCACTTTGGCCGTGTCCCCCCAGGCCCCGACCCCCACCCCCCTCTGTTCCTTCCTCCTCCTAATGCATTGGTCCCCCCTCTCCTGCCACATGCTCTCACAGCACTTTGCATGTTTCCCATGGGGTCCTGACCAGCTGTCATTCCACACCCTGTGTGCGCTCAGTTCCTGAACACTTGTGTCCCCACTCGAATATGACCCCCAGTGGGCAGGACCTGTGTCTTTCTGTCAATGTCACATCACCAGCGCCCAGGGCGGAGCTCATTCACCCTTTATTACAGGACAGGAAAGCCGTGGGTGAGGGTTTGAACCTGGATGATCCAGAGTCTGACCTCCCCCCCATTCATCAGCTCTCCGTCCCCAACTCCCATGGCCGCTGCCTCTCCGGTTCCTCTCCTCTGATGACTTCTCAGGCTCAGGCAGATTCTTCTTTCCTAACCCACCTCCTAAATGGTGAGGTTTCCTGGGGTTCTGTCCCGTGCTCTGTGCCCTCACCTGGTCAGTTCAAGGCTTCAGATGCCACCTTTGTACCCACGGCTCCCTGACTCCCTTTCAAGTCCCCATGCACCTCCCAGGACTGTCCTCCAGCACCTCTACTGGAGCATTCCACTCACGCCTCATGTGAGACCCATCCCACAGCCAACTCGGCTACACCCTTAACACAGGGGCCCCTCGTCTTCCCTCCTGGACCCCACCAGAAACATCTTGCCTACATGACTGCAGGTGTCTCTGGAAGGTTCTACATCAGGTTTTCCCTCACTTTAAATCTATCCCCCACAATGCTTCCAAAGTGACCATTCTTATTAAATTCAAATTGTTACCACCTTGACTCCCTGAACTTAGGAACTAAATTCCTAAAAGCTTCTGCCTGCTTGTCAGGCTTACAAACTAACTGCTGGAACAGAAAAAGAAACACTTGAGGCGGCCGCCTGAGCTGAGCACCTGAGTGGATCAATCCACAGTGCCAGAAGTCACCTTGACCTCTCTGTGGTGCCAGAATCCCTTTCTCTATATCCGTCCCAAGTCCTAATAAAAGCAGCCTTCTTTCCCTTGTTCCTGGAGGCATGGCTTTGTAAATTCTTTTCCACGATCCCCTTGTTCCTATAAATAAAGTTGACCCTGTGAGGCAGTTCCACCTGGTGTAGCCTGTCTACACCTCGTCAAGTAGCTGGCCCACTCTGGTTCAGTGACAAAATCACACAGGGACTCCATGAATACATTCTCTGTGAAATAATAAGATTACATATAAATAAAGCCCTCTTGCACCAGCCCCCCTTCTCAATCCCTTTCCAAGTTAAGGTGTGTCCCCTAACCTTTGTCTCCGCAGTTCCACGCATATCATACATACGAACAGCCACGGAATTTTCCTTAAACACAAATGGGGCCACATCATCATGCTCCGTGACCTGCCCTGGAGCTCTGGCCACGCCAGCGTGCTCCTCTGTCTGGTGCTCTATGCCAGGGCAGGCACTTGCCACAGCTTCTGAAGCTACGCTCTTATCCAAGGACATTTACATTGTTTCAGAATTGGGCCAATTTTTCGAAAATACCAAGACCGTATCATTCTTCTGCTTAAAATCCGTTATCTCCCTGGGACAGTCCATCTCCAGGAATCTTGCCAAAGCACGTGGTAACATGGTCCCTGCAGGCTCTCTGACACCCTTTCCCCTCCCAGCTCCTTCTCTCAGGTGCATCCCCTGAGCCTCGGTCAGAACGAATTCTTTGCCATTCCTCAAATACACTGTTTGCTGACGGAACACCTGATGCGCTGCCCTCCACTGAGAACAGGAAAGAGGAGATCCCGAGAGATTCACTCGGGAAGTGATTACCATAGAGTAAGAGGAGGCTCTTGTCTGGGGCCTTAGTGTCCCCTCCCCTCCGCTTCTTGAGGACAGAGGCCCCGGAGAAACTTCCCCGACCAGCATCTCCAAGCCCCGCCGTCCACTCAGTAAACGGTCTGCTGCGCAAAGCAGCTCCCGGGCTCCTCAGCCCCAGCCACTCACCTAGAGCAGGGCCTCCAGGACTGTCCTTCTCTACCTTCCAGGGATCTTCTCCTTGCTGCAACAGGGAGATCACTTTTGGTTTGGAAAACAGGAGTCCTGCTCATAGACCAAAAAAAAAAAAAAAAAAAAAAAAAAAAGAGAGAGAGAGAGACAAAAAAGACTTGGTTTTGTTTTGACTCAAAGAGACACTGCAGACCTGAGCGGAAGGGCTTCTGGGGGAGGGGTACTCCAGCGGTGCCCCCACGATGTGAGGGCGTGTTGTGGGGAAAGGCAAGGGACCTGTAGGGCATGTTGTATGTTAGGGAAATATGATAAATCTGCAGCTTTGATTAATGGAGTCACATTAGCTTTCCATAGGAGAGGGACTATGTTAGATGTGCCGACTAAATCAATACTTGTAAACAGGTACCTGGAAGGATTATGAACAGAGTAGCTGGTTGAAGATGAGGACACACTATCTGGCTCCCTTTCCCAGACGGCAGCCGTCTGCAAACTATGGGCGTGCTCGGTGAGGCCGAGTCTAGACCACTGTTTATGTGTGGCCCTCTGAGCAAAGAGGGGTAGACAAAGGGGAAAAAAAAGGTTGAATATGTTACAGAGACTAAATGTAGTTCACAAAGCCTAAGGCATCCTCTAACTAGCCCTTTGCAGAAGAAGCTTGCTGACCCCTGGGAAAGCCAAGCAAGAAAGGTAAATGGGAGGTCCAGTGAACAAAGCCCTCTGTGGAGAGGGGTGTGTGCAAACCCCAGAACAATCAGTGAAATGACGCCCGAACTATGAGGAAACTTCTAGTGTGCAATTATAGAGAGGAAAAGGGAGGATCATCAATACCACCTCCTTCATTTCCAGGTGTGGGACAATTCCAGGCCTACAAGGGGGAATGTGTGTTTAACATTTATTTATGGTGAACTAACACAAACCTAAGGCAAAACTCAACTAAAGTTGTTTTTGTTTTTGTTTTTAGAGAGAGCGTGAATGGGGTAGAGGCAGAGGGAGGGAGAGAGACTCCCAAGTAGGCTCCACACTGAGCATGGGCTCCATGCTATGACCCTGGGATCATGACCTGAATCGAAATCAAGAGTTGGGACACTCAACTGACTGAGCCACCCAGGCGCCCCTCAGCTGACGTTCCTGATGACCCGTGGCTGCTGACTTGTCCTCATTTCGGAATTTGTCACCTGCAGAGACGATTTCCTTACCCAACGAGACCAGGTTACTATAGTTCTCCAGCATCACCTCCTGGTACAAGTCTCTCTGAGAAGGACCCAGCTTCCTCCACTCGTCCCGTGTGAAGAGCACGGCCACATCCTCGAACGTCACTGACGCCTGCAATGACAAGCCGTCCCCGCTGAGCCAGGACCTCCCATCACACAGAATGAGAAGGTGGCGGCGGGGGAGGGCGGGTGGACGGGCTCCCATGAAATGCCTCTAGTGTCATTCTCATTTCTGAAGGTTTCAGGTCATTTGTTTAATGAGCAATCGGCCAGTGACAAATACATACTGAGCAGCATGGAGTATTAAGCAGGCCCCATGTTAACCGCTATAAGGAAGTGTGGGCAGGAATTAAGGACATTAGTGGGAATGTTAATTAGAATAATCTTTCTGATGACAATTTGATAATAGGCACATTTCAAAGCTTTAAATATCTATCTTTTAACTTATCAATTACTATATTTGTATCACAATGAACAGTGCACAAAAAGGCACATCCAAAGTATTTATCATGGTGACTGATAGCAAAAAAGGTAACAACCTAAAGAATCACTGATGAAGGCTTAAGTTAGGGTACCGAACTTGAGACACTATCTTTTTTTTTTTTAATTTTTTTAAATGTCTTTTATTTATTTTCTGAGAGACAGAGAGAGACAGCGCGAGCAAGGGAGGGTCAGAGAGAGGGAGATACAGAATCTGAAGCAGGCTCCAGGCTCTGAGCTAGCTGTCAGCACAGAGCACAACGCGGGGCTTGAACCCACGAACTGTGAGATCATGACCTGAGCCGAAGCTGGACACTTAACCGACTGAGCCACCCAGGTGCCCCTTAAGACACTATCTTAAGCCAGAGGACAATAATAATGGAAATTTAAATAGCTATCATTTATTGAAAGCTTTCTTGGACCAAGTTCTGTTTTTAGAGATTTATATTAACCTTTAGTGTAAATACTTATCTTTACAACAACTCTATAAAATAGGTACCGTATTGCCCCCATCTCACACAAGAAAAAAGAGAAATTTGTGCAAACCAAACAGCTAGTAGAGACGAAAACTCACTCCCCCTGCGTATCGACCCTCAATGCTACAATTTTCCACACAGCAAGCAACTGTGTGACACTGGCTGGGTGTCCTACGGTTCAACTTCATTCTCGTGCCATCTACCTGGAGAGAGAGTCCGATTCCAGGATCCACAGGTTAGGGGCTCAATCCCACATGACTGCCTCAACTTCAGATGCCAATCCCAAGTCCAGATGGTAACTCATGTTTCTTACCAAATGGCTATAAATTGTGGAGGATTCCACAACCAAATCCTCAGGTTCAATTAATTTGCTCAAGTGGTAAATGCAGGAAAACATTTACTTAATAGATTGCTGGCTTATTCCAAAAGGATAGTCCTGAGAACAGACCGGTGAAGGGGTGCCCAGGGCAAGGGAGGTGGGAAGGGGCGTGGGGCTTCCACGCCCTCCCTGGGTGCGCCGCTCGCCCCATCGACAAGTGCTCACCAACCCAGAAGCTCTTCGAACGTTCAGTACATAGTAACAATGGATCAAATCACTGGCCGTTACGTGGGCACGAATGGCCCCTGGTTGGCGAGAGGGCCTGAAAGTTCAAACCCTCTAATCAAGGCTGGTTCCCTTGATCGGACTGGATCAGGGGCTTTTCAAAAGCACCTCATTCATATCAACTCTGGCTTGGTTGAAATGGCTTGTTAGGAACAACAAAACACAGCACTTTCACCTTTACAGCTCTGAAGATATTTCAAGAATAAAAACCAACTATTACTCATCATTTAGTTTCCAAAACGCTTATAATCTCCTTTATGCCAGGAACAGGGATGAAGACCAAATATATATTTCACACTATGAATCACAATATCACAGCTGGTCGGGGTAGAGGTAGAATTTCAATCTGGAGGACGTCCAACGCCTCATTCTTAACCACTCAGCAAAACTGCCTCTCAACGTCACCCTCGCGGGGTTAAGAAATAAATGGGATAATCTATACAGCGGAGATGGGTGGTGGGGAAGGTTGCACAACAGTGTGGATGTACTTAATGCCACTGAATTATACATGCAAAAAGGGCTAAGGTGGTAATGTGTATATTTAATCACAGTAAAAAAGTTAAAATGGTAAAACATGCAGACTTGTACATACAAATACATACATAAGGAGAAAGTAAAAGTGAACAGAAACTGATTCTGATGGACATATACTGAAGGGGTGACAGCAACTATCTCTAGATGCTGGGGTAAGAGTGATTTCACTTTTTTCTCTATGTATATATTTTTTATTTTCTAAAATTTTATTTATTATTTTTTTAAAGTTTATTTATTTTTGAGAGAGAGAGAGTGAGCACTCAGTGGGGGAGGGGCAGAGAGAGAGGGAGACACAGAATCCGAAGCAGGCTCCAGGCTCTGAGCTGTCAGCACAGAGCCCAATGAAGGGCTTGAACTCAGGAATCGGAAGATCATGACCTGAGCCAAAGTTGGAGTCTCAACTGACTGAGCCTCCCAGGAGCCCCTATTCTCTAAAATTTTAAACATGAGCATGCAATACATGTATATATATAAGACAGCTTAGAAACAGTTAATATAGATATATATAGATATAATCTTAGCCCTTGTAAGAATTTATGATTCAACTGACAGACAGTAAGAAAACCACATGCAATGACTTGATCAATGAAATGAAACTGTGTAGCTGGACAGGACTGTATGCCCTTTCCAGTTCAATCCTCATTTTATTTTTTTAATATTTTTTTTAATATCTTTTATTTATTTTTTGAGAGACAGAGAGGGACAGCGCAAGCAGGGTAGGGTCAGAGGGAGAAGGAGACACAGAATCTGAAGCAGGTTCCAGGCTCCGAGCTGTCAGCACAGAGCCCGATGCGGGGCTCAAACCCACAAACCGTGAGATCATGACCTGAGCCAAAGCCGGACGCTCCACCGACTGAGCCACCCAGGTGCCCCTCGATCCTCATTTTAGAGATGAGGACCAGAAGGTCCAGGGCAGTCAAGACCCAGGTCACATACTTTCCTAGTGGCAGAGGCAGGACAATAATTCAAGGTCTTTTTTTTATCCCAGCCCTCGGTATATTGTCTCTGGTCTTAAACACCTTGTCACTTTTACACACAAATTCATGCAGTTGACATATGGGCGGCAGGTGCGGTTAGGAAGAACGCCACATGGATTCACTCACACGCAGGGATGGAGAAGATTCTGGCCAAGAGAGCAACATGGCTCTGGTGGAATGGAAGAGGAAAGCCTTAGAGAAAAGCAGCTGGACCATGCAATGGCAGGCCCTGGCCGAAGACCAGACACTGGCGTGTTTCATGGGCCCGAAACACAATGTCACAGCGGGGAGGGGGTCTGGTCACAGTGGGGGAGGGTTCTGGTCACAGGGGGAGGGGCTCTGGTCACAGCAGGGAAGGGTTCTGGTCACTGTGGGGAGGGGCTCTGGTAAGGCAGGGGCTGGGTCTACCCCGAGTTCTGAGGGAGGCACCAGGAGAATGGCTGGACAGTAACGACCATGAACCCAGAGGCCAGACACAGTTGGGTTTGAATTCGGGCCACTGGGCTTCCTTGAGCTTCATTTCCTCATATGTAAAATGGGGACAGTAACTGCTGCGCTGGTATGGGAGTGAGAGCAAAGGCAAGGCGCTCCGGGAAGTGCCCTGGTGACATTCCCTGCTGCTGCTGGCTGGAGGCGGGTCACGGATGGACCCGTACTTCCCGGGCCCTGGAAACACGGTCCAGTAGTTACCATCTGTCACTCTGGTAGCACTAGCGCAGAACATCAACCGCCTCCCACAGCCACCATGCTGCGACCATCCGTGAGGGCCCGGCTGGTCTTACCACCCGCCGTGCACTAACTCACAGGGTCCTCTCATCTGCCCTGTGAGGTCGGTGTGGTTGTCATCCCCATTTCTAGGTGAGGAAACAGCCACAGAGAGATGGAGCCTTGTATCCAAGGCCCGCAGACAACAACCAAGGAGATGGTTCAAACCCGGCAGGCTGGCTTACCAGCCCGCTTCTTAGCCACTGTACACCCTGCCTCTCCACTACGGACACCCCCCAGAATCCTCCCTGCTGCTTCCGGAGGAGTCTTCTCTCTGCCCTTGCAGTCAGCGGACCTCTCCAACCGTGTCCCCTCCAACACGGCTATTCCGTGTTCATGTGCTGGCCTCCCTGGGTGGGGTCCCTCCCCTATTCTACACCATAAGGATGAAAATGGCAGGTCAAGAACAGTTTTCAAGAGAATGCAGAAGCAAGGTGCATGATCCACAAGGTTAAGAGGGAGAAAAAATGCTATAGACAATGGGTTGGAGAAACCTAGGGAAGGTATAATGGGAAACTCAGGAGTGGAAAGAAAAAGAAAAGCCAAGGGTAGGGAGGGAGACGGAGGTGAGCCAAGGAAGCAGGGCCAGAAAGGAAGTGCCAAGTGCGCACATTTGTTTGTTTTGCCCCCACGTGGCCTCTTACCTGTCAAGTTAGTAATCAGACACTGAATTTGAGATTAATGAATAAAAAGTAGTGTCTGTTAGGAAAAGAAAAGAGAAACATTAGACATGCGTTGGCCAGGAGGAGGTTAGCATTCCCTACACAATCCGCCATCTAACAAGGTGGACCAGGAAAAGGCTTGAATTCCAGGTCCTGCAGAAGATTGTACTGAGTAGAGAATTTCAGTTTGAGGGTTTAAAAAAAATCTGTTCGTATATTTTAGGTAGCAATGAACTCACCCGAGGCCTCGCTTCCCTCTGTCCAATAGCCATATCTTTTTTCTGGGCTCTTCCCATTGGAAGGGTGGAGACTCCAGAAGGCCGATCTAAAAGAAGAAAAAGGGAGCCAGGAGGGAGAAGCCCTTTCTGCCTGCCACCCCTCAGAATCACCAACTCTGAAATCCCTACGCCACCTGAGAATGACGGCACTTGCCCTCAGGGAGAGAAGTCAGAGGGAGCTGGGAGCAGACAGGACCAGAGGCTGCCGGGTCACTCTGGCTCAGAGAAAAAGGGCCTTGGACTTTAGCAGCAGCAGCAGCGACTCACTGAATCTCATCGCATGCCAAGGACCGCCAACACCGTTTAGCACGGCAGCACAGCTGCCACTGTCAGCACCCCCATTCTACAGATCCGGGAACTGAGCGCAGAGCGGGCCACCTTGCCCCAGTTCACACGGCGAGCGCCAGGGAGGGCGCACCGGGATCCGCACCACGCGCCTCCGGAACACCTGCTCCAACCTCACGGCCTGCACGGGACAACTCTTCTCCACCTCGAGCTTTCCCCACCCAACTCCCCTCCTGCCAAGGAATCTCTTCCAGATTCTTGGAGAAAACTGCTTCGGAAAGGGATGACACCAGGTTCCCCGCGGTGGCCAGAGGGCAGCTGCCTGCAGAACAGGCACAGAAACCGAAAACCTGGGTTCCCGTCCAGGCTCTGCCGCGGGGGGGGGGAGCGGACAACTCACTTCTGGCGGAAAACACAGCTCTGCGCCCGCCGCCCCGAGGGCAGTGGCGCCGGTGAGGGGCGGAAACAGTTCCTCACGTTCACTGACAGCTGGGAGCTGGGCAGGTAGCGCGCTGGGAAACGGTCGGGAGGGAGCGGGAGGGTGGCCGGGGTCTGGGCCGGTGGGGACAAGTGCCCGACCTGCGGCGGCCCGTCCCGCGGACGGCCGGTGACGGGCCAGCGGACACATCGGGGGCGCCCGGCCCCCGGACCTCCCGCAACCACAAAGGCCCGGCTCGCGCCTCTCGGGCCTCTGCCCCGCGCGCGCCCCGGCGTCGCATCCTCCTGAGGCCCCGGTCCTCCCTCCCGCATTCCACCCACACTCGGCCGCTCACCTCGCCCGGGCCTTCGAGGTTGCAGGGGCCCCGCCTTCCCGGCCGTGCTCCGCAGCCGGAGGCTCCGGCGCTGCCCCGGCGGACAGCAGCCGGGGTACTGGACTTCTCCCCGGGCGATGCTGGGCCGACTCCAAGACCGTAGCTGTTCGCTCTGGCAGCAAATACCCAGCGTCCCGCGCAGGTCCGGAGAGGTGGGGAAGGAGGCGGGTTAGGGATGGCCGCAAAGCTTCTGGGGAATGTAGTCCACTAAAGGACCCAAGCATTCTGGGAAGTGTAGTTCTCCGCGCTGGTTGGCCAGGCGGGGCCCAGGCGAGCCTGTCACGTGTCCAGTTCTCACTTCCGTGCTAGGGGTCACACTCCTTGGGCTTCGAGGCCGTCACTCGGGGTTCCTGGCGAAGGAAACTGAAATTTGCTGAGAGTGGTGTCTTATGATAGTAAGTAGAATGATAGTAAGACAAGTAGACAACCACTGAGAACAAACGTATTTTCCCTTCAGTGATTCAACCAAAGTGTATCGTGCCCCTGATATGTGCCAAATGCCACTGTAGGTGGTTGGAAATATGTCAGTGAACGAAACTAAGTCAATTGCTTTCAGTAACTGTTTTGTGTTTGTTTTTTGGTGGTTGTTTTTTTTAGTTCGAAGGCAGGAGGGAGCAGACAGTAAGCCATGAATACAATTATATAGCATTTTAGAAGTAAGTGTTATGGAAAAAAGTGAAAGAGCAGGTTCATAAATACTTGAGGTATGTATGGAGGCAGTTATAGGAAGGAATAGGGTCACACATACCCCCCTGTGTTAAGGGTAGGAAATGAGATCTTGGTAAGATAGAATAAGCATCCTATGAATTTTTGTTCAAGTGTTTTAGCTATAATCAACTCACATGAATAATATGCCAATTTGTAAATAAAAATTTGGAGACAATGGATTCATTGAATCTATAATTTAACTTGGGAAAACTGATGGCTTCACAATATTAATTTTCACAATCCATTACAGTGGTATCATTACCCATCACAAAGGTTCTTCCCCATTGTAGTGAATGAGTCAGTTGACCAGCCCAAGTCTTTTGGTTGGAGCAAAGTTTTTACTACTTGGAGAATGTAAGCTGATGGGAAGATAATTCTCAAAGTGTTATGCTCAGATCACAATATCATCCCCCAAAACCAGAGACCACCAGGGAGACCGAGTCACGCATGCAAAAGCAAAGGGCAGTTTTATTACGGCTTAGGCTAGCTGGACCTAAGTTCAGGCTCATAGACTTCACCAGCACAGTGGATCCGTGCTGAGAGCCCCGAACAGAGGAGAAGCAGGGTTTTTATGGGCTTGGGAAGGGGCAGTTACAGGAGGGAGTTACAAGAGATTGAGACACAGGTACAGGGATCCAATCACAGTCAGATGATGGTATTGACAACAGTTTCAGCCAAACATATTATTAAGAACATTGTTACTTTTGGCAGGACCCAATCACAATATTTGAGGTATCTTTGAAATTAACCAATTACAGAGTGAGCCCAGGCAGAGTGTATCCTGAGAAGGGGATGTTGTCCTGATTGGTTGGCCTTCATGTAAATGAGGGATGCTGGCCTGGCCAATCAGGAGTCATCCACCATGCCCCTTTATGCAAATTTTTGGTTTTCAAAGCGGACCAACCAGAGGTAGGATTATCTTTCTGAATATGCAATTTTTGGCATCCAGAGCAGACCAATCAGAGGTAGGGTTATCCTTCTGAATATGCAATTTTTGGTATCCAGAGCAGAACAATCAAAGGCGAGACTCTGTTCTGTGTTCTCTGAGGCTTCTTGAAGCCTGTCATGAAGTCAGTTTGGTCCTTACAAAAGCACTGTCTCCCTTTGGGGTTAGAGCAGGAAGCTTTTTATTCAGTGGGCAGGGGCAGAGTGCTTGATACATTAGGGAACTTAATACATACCTTGTTAGGCACTTCAGTTCAACTATGAATACCTAGCTTGTCAACAGCTTGTCAACATGGTAGTGCAAATGTTCTACGTTTAAAAAAGCCCAAAACCCTGCCCATAGGAGTACACTGATGTGGAAATGTTGGGGTTTGGAGCCATTGGTCAAGGAAGAATTCTTGAGACGTCTTAGATGCAAAAAAGTGTTTTGTTTTGTTTTTTAGTTTAAAACTGTTTATTAGGGCGCCAGCGTTGCTGAGTCAAGTGTCTCACTTTGGTTCAGGTCATGATCTCACAGTTTGTGAGTTCAAGCCCTGCATCAGGCTCTGTGCTGATGATTTTTTTTAAGTTTATTTCTCTTCGGAGACAAAGAGAGATAAATCAGGAGTCGGGGAAGGGCAGAGAGAGAGGGAGACAGAATCAGAAGCAGGCTCCAGGCTCTGAGCTGTCAGCATGGCGCCTTAAACGGGGCAGGAATTCACAGCTGTGAGATCATGACCTGAGCTGAAGTCAGACGCTCAACCAACTGAGCCACCCAGGTGCCCCAAAAAGCTGATTTTATTAAAGCACGGAATGAACCCAGCGGCAGAAATCTGCATTGGAGTTGTGTCAGGTGATTGATTACATACTTTCCAGTTGGGAGGGGGTCAGGGATGGCGTAAGTCTCTAACGAATTTTGGAAGCAAGGTTTCCAGGACCTTAAGAGGACTAGCTATTGTTAGGAAAAGGTCATTTGTTACTCTCTAATAAAGCCTCAGTCATGAGACCCCTCAGATGTGTATCAGTGGGCCATATGCTTGGAGGATGATTGCTAACATATAGTTGAGGGGTGGAGACTAGATCTGAAGTTTCCAAAGGAATTTTTATGTTCAAGTACACTTACAAGGTTGTGGGGGTCTGGCTAAGATTGCCCTTTGCCCTTGGCAAAGTGGCAACATTGAAGCAGCTGAGCTCCTAGGGGAAAGTCTCTCTGCCCATCCCAGGGACCTGTCAGCAGGCTGTTGTAATGAAATTGAGGTTGTTTTTTTTTTTTTTCTTTTGCCTTTGTTTCCCACAGTGGGAGGAGATGGTAGTATTATAATGAGCTAAAGGTAACTTTAGGGCAGTTCAGGGCTTCTTCATAGCTGCTCAGCTCCAAACTGGTTCATGCAAGGGAATATTCTGGAATGCCTGGCCGTATGTTTCCTTGGTGGGAGCTGCTTGTTCTGAAAAACAGACACATTCTTTCCCTACATTTGTCCCTCTCTGCTTTCAGCCCTCTGATCTGAGGGATTGCCCCTTGTGTCCTAGCTAAAAGTGTACCTTCTTTTATTTTGGTCTAATAAATAACTCTCCACATCTTTTCTCCAATGGCATATTTTGGAGTTTAATTTTAGATCTTTCCTACTTTTTAAGCTATTGTAAAGGTATCCTTTTAAAAATATTATTTGTAAAATACAGGTTTTGTCTACAGCTGACTGCCTAAAGCCCCTTATAAATTACAGTAATGAATGTTGTTTTGGAATATTCTAAAACATGTGAATGTCAGTTTTGCTTTTTTTGTTTGTATATTTTCTTTCCTATATTGAGTGGTCTATGATTTCTAGTCAAAGTAGAGGGAGGTGAGCGAAATGACAGAGTAAAAGCTCGAAGCCCTACTCCTTTTTGGAAACATTAAAAAAAAAACCAACCACCTGTGGGGCGCCTGGGTGGCTCAGTTGGTTAAGTGTCCAGCTGGCTCAGGTCATGATCTTGGGGTTTGTGGGTTCCAGCCCTGCATTGGGCTTTGTGCTGACAGCTCAGAGCCTGGAGCATGCTTCAGATTCTACGTCTCCCTTTCTCTCTGACCCTCCCTGACTCGCACTCTGTCTCTCTCTCAAAAATAAATAAACATTTTAAAAAATTTCAAAACTAAAAAAAAGGCCCTTCTAGAAATGGGCAAAATAGCCTTAGGAAGGCCCTGGCAAACAGTAGAAGATCTACACCAACCAAAACACTCAAAGTAAAAACCACATTTGAGACTGTGGAAGTTTTGTGGCATTTTTACTTGTCCTCTCACCCCTCCCCTTTCCCCAGTGCAGGGCTTAGTCTGGAGAGGGGGCAGTGGAGTTCCCAATTCCTTCTCTCCAACAGGGAGAGACCAGAGCAGCCTTTATTTATAAAGTTCTGGTCGGCTCGGGGGCTGCCGGAAGTCCTGGGCGCTGTCTTGCCTCACTCGGATCTCCGTGGGGAGAAGCCGCCAGCATTGCTGGTGAAAACTGTAAGTGGAATCCAGTCCCACGGACATCTGGGGCAAGAAGGGAAGGGTACAGACAAGATAGATCATCTAAGGCCCCCAGGACGGGCTCGGGGTAAGACTCTCAGAGAAATCAAGACATTTAAAAGCAGGTGGTAAAGCAACAATGAGGCCCCACCGAGATGCACTCAGAAAAGACCTAAGAGATTCTAAGTTTTCACCTCTATCTGATCCCTTGGCTGAGAGCAAGCGAGCTAATCTCCGAGTCAGTCTGCAAAGACTGGGAGAGGCGACTAGTGTTTTGTTTTAATTAATTAATTAATTTTAATTTTTTGAGAGAGAGCACAAGTGGGAAAGGTGACAGAGAGAGACAGAGAGACAGAATCTTGAGCAAGGTTCCATGCTCAGTGCGGAGGCTGACATGGGGCTGGATCCCACAACCCTGGGATCATGACCTGAGCTGAAATTAAATGTCGGAGGCTCAGCTGACTGAGGCACCCAGGACCCCCTCCCCATTTTTTGATGCAGTTGTTTGTTTTCTTACTCCTGAGTTCTCAGAGTTCTTTGAACATTTTGGATAACAGCCCTTTATCAGGTACCATAGATTCTTTTGCGAATATTTTCTCCCAGTCTGTTGCTTGTCTTCTCATTCTCTTGATTGTGTGTTTCACAGAGCAGAGTTTTAAATTTTAATGAAGTCCAGGGGGCGCCTGGGTGGCTCAGTTGGTTGAGTGTCAGACTTTGGCTCAGGATATGATCCCGCAGTTCATGGGTTCGAGGCCGGTGTCACGCTCTATACTGACAGCTTAGAGCTTGGAACCTGCTTCAGATTCTGTGTTTCCCTCTCTCTCTCTGTGCCCTTCTCCCACTTATGCTCTGTCTTTCTCTATCTCAAAAGATAAATAAAAACATTAAAAAAAGAACTTAAAAAATCAATTTTAATCAAGTCCAGCTTATCAGTTATTTTTTTTCTTCAATCACGCTTTTGATAATGTATCAGCAAAATCATCATCATACCCAAGGTCATGTTACTTTTCTCTTATGTTATCTTTTATTTTAATTAACTAATTATTAATTTATTAAGTATTTTATTTTTTTGAGTAATCTCTACCTCCCAGTGTGGGCCCTGAACTCACAACCCCAAGATCAGGAGTCACACGCTCCACTGACTGAGCCAGCCAGTCACCCCCTCCTATGTAATCTTTTAACGTTTTATCATTTTATGTTTTACATTTAGTTCTATGAGATCCATTTTGAGTTGATGTTTGTGGAGGGTGCAGGTTCTGTGCCTATATTCATCATTTTGCATGTGGAGGTCCAGGTGTTCCAGCACTGTTTGTTGAAGGGCCTATTATTGCTTCATTGTATTGTCCTTGCTCCCTGGTAGTGATCAGTTAGCTATATTTATGTGGGTCTGTTTCGGGGATCTCTGTCATGAGCCATTGATCTATTCTTTCACCAACACTGTATTAACTTGATCACTGTAGCTTTAGAAAAGTCTTGAAGTTAGGAGTATGAGTCCTCCAACTCGGTTCTTCTTCATTATTTTGTTGGCTATTCTGGGTCTTTTGCCTCTCCTTAGAAACTTTAGAATCAGTTTGTCAATACCCACAAAATAGTTTTCCAGGATTTTGGTTGGGATTTCATTGAATCTGTAGACTAATTTGGGAAGCATTGACATTTTGACAATATGGACCATTTCCCCATAAATCTAGTTTTAGTTCCCTTTTGGTTTTGCTCATTTTTTTCCAGAGTTTTATAGTTTTCTTCATATAGGTATAGTAATATTTTATTGGATTTCAGGTATTTTATTTTGGGCTGTGTTAAATGTAAATGATACTGTGTTTTTAATTTCAAATGCTGCTTATTGGTTGCTCGTACAGAGGAAACTGATTGACTTTTGTATATGAACCATGTATCCTTCAACCTTGATCTCATTGCTTATTAGTTTCAGGAATTTCACAGTTCTTTTGGGTTTTCTATATAGAGTATCGTGTCATTGTTGGAGGCCATTGACAGGGCATGGCCACCGGTTGACTCATGAGCAGGACCCAGGCAACCAGAGGACCCTTTCACCTTCCCCTGTCATTGGAATGTATGCCAACCATTATGCCTATGATTCCCATACTAGGAGCCATTTTAAGTACCTGGTCTTGAGAGAGTAATGTGTTGTTGAGACCCCCTGGACTGGATACATAACTGAACCCTGCTAAGGCCTGTATGTAAACGTTTACGATTCTGGCAGGTGGATACTAGTTTTGTGGCAGTAGTCTGTTGGTCTACTAGTCTGTTGAAAAGCAGTAGTGAGAGTAGAACTCTTGGCCTTGATCCTGGAAAAGCCTTGAGTTTCTCACCAATAAGTGAATTATCTGTAGGGGATTTATAGGTACTCTATTAAAATGAGGAAGACTGTTACTAGTTTGATGATAGTTTTTATCACGAATGAGTATTGGATCTTATCAAGTGCATTTTGCTAATGTGATTTTTCTTTAGACTGAGGGGCAGGAAGAAGGGGGATAAAGGATTCAAAGCAGATAGTATGCTGACGTCAGCAAGCCAAGCCTGAAACAGGACTCGAGCCCTTGAAGCATGAGGTCATGATCTGCGCTGGAGTCAGTCACTCAACCGACTGAGCCACGCAGGCACCCCTCCTTTATTATACTTTTATTGTTCTGTGGTGATGTCCCTTCTTTCATATCCCATATTAGTAATCCATGTCCTGTCTCTTTTTTCCTTAGTTAGCCTAGTTGGAGGTTTTTTGATATTGTGATCTTTTCAAAGAACCAGATATTGGAGGCCTATGGGTGGCTCAGTCGGTTAAGCATCTGTCTTCAGCTCAGGTCACCATCTCACAGTTCATGAGTTCGAACCCTGTGTTGGGCTCTGTGCCGACAGCCCACAGAGCCTGGAGCCTGCTTCAGATTCTGTCTCCTTATCTCTCTGCCCCTCCCCTACTTAAATTATAATTACAGTAATCACTTAAACTGCCTAATCAAGGTTGAGATAAGTACTCAAGATTCCAGGAACAGAAATCCATTGGATAATAAAAGAAAAGATGAACAGTATGGAGAATTCTGTATGTTGTGGCTGTAAGGCTAAACCTAACAGACTCCATGACAGAGGTCCCCCTCTAAACTAGAAGGTCTAAGGGTCAGTCTCTCCGGAACTATCAGGCAGTTACACATTGCCTAGAGCAGGAGACCACTTTGCAGTATCCAATCAGGAAAGGCCAGCTACCTCTCCCCACATTCCTAAGGGTGAGGCCTGCAGATGGGAACTTTAGATAGGACCCTGTTACCTAATGTTAAAGTTAACCCGATAGTCACCGAATAAGACCCTGAACTCGCTCTGTAATTGGTTAATTTCAAAGATACCCTAAATGTTGTAATTGGGTCCCGCCAAAAGTAACGAACGCTCTGAACAGTGTGTATGGTTAGAGCTGCTGCCAATGCTGCTGTACCATTATGATTGGGTCACTGTACCTGTGTCACAATTTCTTGTAACTCCCCCTTCCCAAGCCCCATAAAAACCCTGCTCAGCCCTTGCTTGGGGCTCTCAGCACAGATCCACTGCGTTGGTGAAGGCTGTGAGACCGAACTTAGGCCCGGGGAGCCTAAGCCATAATAAAACTGCCCTTTGCTTTTTCATGCGTGACTTGGTCTCCCTGGCGGCTTCTGGTTTTGGGGTGATATTGAAATCTTGGGCATTACAGTGGCCAGAGTTGTTATGTCTTAAAATAAGAATAATAGGGGTGGCTGGGTGGTTCAGTTGGTTGAGTGGCCAAGCCTTGGTTTCCGCTCAGGTCATGGTCTCACAGTTCATGAGTTCAAGCCCCATATCAGGCTCTTTGCTGTCAGCACAGAGCCCGCTTCAGATCCTCTGTCTCCCTGTCTCTCTGCTCCTCCTCTGCTTGCAGTCTCTTAAACATAAAATAAAAACATTAAAAAAAAAAAAGGATGCAGGTTTTAGACTTCGATTCCTGAATGTCTGGAGATTCTCTGAGCCTCCATGTGAGAGTAGGGGAAGCAGGGTGAGGACCGATGTGCTGGATTTCCTGCCAGTCTGGCTAGTGAGGGCTTGAGTCCATTTTAAGTTACTTTAGACAAAGTAAGAATGTCACTGCTTTTCATAACCTAACATGTCATCCTAGAATAAAAACATATACTAATTAACTCAAGAAAATTCATAGTTTGAGGCCTCCCTGAGCAAAATAAAGGACGTTACTCAGGGGAGAAGAAAGAAAGATTAAGTGCTAGGTCAGAGCCTTCCACAGGCTAATTATAGCACCATTTTAACTTCGGGAGACTAACTAGTTGTGCCTAGGGGAGCCTGGGTGGTTCAGTCAGATGAGTGTCTGACTCTTGATTCTGACCTATGTCATGATCTCAGGGTCATAGGATTGAGCCTCACACTGGGCTCTGCATTGAGCATGGAGCCTGCTCAATATTCTCTTTCTCCTTCTGCTCCTCCCCTTCCTCTTTCAAATTAAACAAAAAAACCCCAAAACTAAGGTGCCTGGGTGGCTCAGTTCATTCAGAGTCTGACTTCAGCTCAGGTCATGATCTCCCAGTTAGTGAGTTTGAGCCCCACACTGGGCTCTGTGCTGACAGCTCAGAGCCTGGAGCCTGCTTTGGATTCTGTGTCTCCCTCTCTCTCAGTCCTTCCCCTGTGCATGTGCTCGCGCTCGCTCACTCTCTCTCTCTCTCTCTCTCAAAAATAAACATTAAAAAAAAAAACCCAGATGAGAAAATTGGTCTTCCAAGGGTAGTGATTTATTGCCTCCAGAAGGAGTGAAATGATGAATCATTTCCCCTTCAAGTCAGTTTTTTTCAAAAGAGTTGAAGAATTTTAAACTGAATGCAACTGATTACAGTAAAGGCATTAGCTGTTGAATATGGTGATTTTGTGTGTGCCAACTTCTAAATGCAGAAAAGAATGCAGTCTTGAAATAATGGAGTCCTTTCTTAAGATAGCCACTTTGTATGGAAATGAATGCAGTTAAGGGCTAAACAAATAGACCTTTATCTTTTTCTCCTTCCCATGCATAGGAGAAAGGAAATGAACACCAGTACAGTTAACATATTCTATTCCATCAAGTTCTCTTGTTCACTTCATCTCTTATTCTTCTCATTAATAAAACCTGAAAGCCATCTGTACATAATGTGTGAGATAAATTGAATCGACAGAGGAGTAATTCTATTCGTGATTTAACTGACATACCAGCAGTGTTTCTAGAAGCCTCTGGGTTTTCCCACCTTTTATTTCCAAACCATAACTCCTTCCCTTTCATAGTACCACTTTATTAAGAGTTGTTGAAATAAACTAGATTATGTATTTTCTAACTCCACAGAATAATGGTTATCCAGATAGGAAAATAACTCTTTTTTAGTAGATCATGCCATCTTATTCATGTCTGTTGACTTTTAATGGCCAAAGCAGCAGGCCTTGAAAGAATTCTGGTGTTCAGGGAATTTCCTTAAATTGGAGTCTTAATCCAACTGTAAACTGGCCAGAGGAAGCCCTGATATGTAGAGGACCTAATAACCATGTTGATAACCGATGCATTCTGTGGGGATTTTTGTTTTTAAAGGAGACATCTGTTTTGTTGACCATGTAAAATTACCCCCCTTTCTCAATCAAATAATACAGATCGGGAATCCAGAACAATAGCCACGGAAAACACTATCAGGGCCTCAATGAAATTCTTATAAAATATCATGTATCAAAAAACATAATATTTTACAATAGCAAGAGTATTACTCAAGATAAGAATTTAATATTTTATAGTTACTGGGCAACCAGCTGTTTTGCTATTACTCCCTAATTCTGAAGATCATTCTTTTAGTTTGTATGCATTTGGATTATAACTTCTTTTTTTTAAGTTTATTATTTTGAGAGTGGGGAGGTGAATAGAGAGAGCATCTCAAGCAGGCTCCCCACTGCCAGTACAGAGCACAGTGTGGGGCTCAAACTCAAGATCTGTAGGATCATGACCTGAGCCAACATCAAGAGTTGGAGGCTTAACGGACTGAGCCATCCAGGCACCCCTGGATTATAGTGTCTTAATTTGGAGTCTGTTTTCAGAGTACTGCCAGGAGCAAGCAAAGGCTAGCTAACCGGCCCAGTTCACAGTGTCCAAGAGAGTCTCTGAGGAACTTAGTGAGCTGAATGATTAGTCTGTCCCTGCGGTCAAAGGGTTGTAGTTACCGCTCACAACAAATATGAGATAGGGACAATGAATATTGCCATGTTAGAAACAAAGAAAGTGAGGCCCAGAGATGTCACTGGAGTGACTGCTAGAGACTGTCAGAGCTGGGACCAAACCAGCCAGGCTGGCCACAGGACTCATGGTTTTACCGCTGCACAGACTTCCCAGAACTGAGAGAACAGAGTTTGTGTATGCACAGTCCCAAGCCTAGCTAAGCAGTCCTTGAGTTAAATGGCAGAACTGATATATTTTCATATATCTAAAGACAGGCAATCCATCCTCCATGAATTTTTCTCAGATAATTATTTGACCTCGTGTTGTAGCAAGATGACAAATAGATGCAAACAAAAATGGGGGGGGGGAATTGTAGTCAGCTCCAAAAAATGCATTTAGTTAAATGCAAATAATTATTGATTACATAAGGAAAAAATGTGTTTTCACAAAAAATGATCCAAGTAAAGGTTGAAATTGCAAAATAATTGCAAGCTAAGAGCTTCATAAAGTATGTAAGTAAATGGAAAAAAATAGTTGATTTCAAAGTACGCACATATAAATGGATAAGTAACAGGGACATGGATCATTCCATTTTATAAATGTTTCCAGAATTGAGAAGGTAGACGTTGTCGATGGTGCTATATCTACACATCACATTTTGGATCATATAACACCAAGTCTCTTGACCATAGTCAGGAAATTTAAGATTAAAAAAAAAAAAGGTTTGTTGTTCTATGTTATAGAAACTCTTTTAGAGCAAAGGAAAAGGGAATAAATGTTTTAAATAATTTTACTAGATCATTTTTTTATTACACTAACACTAGACAGACAAATTAATGAAGGGTAAACTTAGGCAAATCTCAATTACAGAAATGCAAAAATATTAAATCAGTATACACCCATTGGAATGATGTCTCATATACTAGGGGAAGGTCATATCCAGTTAGAAGTCTCGAGTCAAACCCGTTACATTAAATAGCATCATTAAAAGTGCTGAATACATTATTAGCTACATTTCTACATGTTTCTCAGTGATATAGGCAACATATTTTTTAAAAAATCAATTTTTAAGAAAGAAAAATATAACTTTCACTGAGTAATTTCGAAGTAGACAAAGCAGAAACTAATTTGGAATTTAACAAATTTATCATGTAGTTGTATTTCCAAAGGGCACTTAATACGAAATATGGAAAGCAGACAGAAATTTCCAGTTGTTATGTTGTCAATTTGGGCTACACAGTTAATATTTTTGATCATTGCACCCAATACCTAGAAAATACAGGCTTTGAAAATTGAGTAATCATCTACAAAACCAATTAAATATAAGTAGCAGAGAACAAAAAAATCTTTCAGAGCAAGTATCACTTGTTGCACCATCTTCAAGCAAAACGAAATTAAGTCACAGTATGATAGGGAAGAGGCTTGGTAAACTAAAAACACTAAACTCCTATGGATTAAATCAGAGAAAGAGTGGAAATAAGTCAATAAGCAAGTAAGCATAAAGATATAATGTCAAAAAATTTTAAAACCATTGATTGAAAGGAATTTATTATTTTAATTGCTCACATGAACATAAAAGAGGGGTGAAAACTTGTGAGCTAAGCAGACATGGTAAGAAATTAGAAAGGAACACAATAAAGCCAATGGCAAAGGAAAGACGAAGAAAAAAGTTTAAGAAACATGACAGAACTATAATCCTGCCATGGCTTGAGTTGTTGCTTGAAAAGACTAAGAAAATTGGCTAATTAATTTCAGGAATGATTGAGAGAAAGAAGAGGAGAGAGAAAGGGAAAGGGAGTGAGAGAAGGAAAGAGAAAGAGGGAGAAGGAAGGAATGTAGGGAGGAAGAAAGAGAAGGAAAGAAAGGAGGGAGAAAAAAACAAAAGAGGAAAAATACAAGAGAAGAGAGGAAGGAAAGAGAAAAAATAGAAGAAAAGGAAAGAAAAGAGAAAGAAGAGAAGAAAAGGAAAGAAAGAAAGGGAAGGAAAGAAGGAAAGGAAGGAAAGAAAGAAAAGGGAAGAAAAGAAAGCTGAGGGAGACAATAAAAAACCAAATGTGTGGCAGTGTGATAAATGTTACCATTTGAGACATAGGATAAAGGATCCATGGGATATTTGTGTGCTGTTTTTGCAGTTTTCTCTAAAGCAGTAATTAATCCAAATTAAAAAGTTTAAACATTACAAATTTTCACAAAGGATTATATTTTATGATGTTTAAGCTACCTGAATTTCGTGTTTCATGTAACAAGTTCACAGACGCATGTCAGTTAAAGATGATCATACTGTATAGAAAATGATCTAAAGATAGGACTTTAAACCACAAAATGTAAAGATCGGGCATCAAAAAAAGAGTATTGGATATGCAGTCTTGTTCAGGATGACATTCAAAAAATTCAAAATATGAAATACTGTTCAACGGCATTTTGTCAAATATTTTTACTTTTGTGATAGGAGTTGTATAATACATGAGAGGAACAGGACTTGCTATATGTATAATTTACATAAGCTGGGTGTTTAAGAGTAGTATGAAAGACATTTTCTGACAATGTCAAGAAGAATTAGCTTATATTTGAATAGATATTTCCAAATTCCTTTGTGCTTTGCCAACTGTTGGCTGCCATCTACCTGACAACTCCCCAGGATACAAATATGCAGGAAATCCTTAAGAACTTGACCATGGGTCGAGATAAATATGTATTTTTTTTTTAATGAGAAGTATTTTTTCTTATTTTTATTTATTTTTTATTTTTTTATGTCTTTTATTTTTGAGAGACAGGAGACAGTGCGAGCGGGGTGGGGGGGGGTCAGAGAGAGAGGAAGACACAGAATCTGAAGCAGGCTCCAGGCTCTGAGCTGTCAGCACAGAGCCTGACGCGGGGCTCGAACCCACAAATAGTGAGATCATGACCTGAGCCAAAGCTGGCTGCTCAACCGACTGAGCCACCCGGGTGCCCCGAGAAGTATTTTCTCTTGCTCCTCTTCATTGTCCTTATCCTCCTGCTCCTCCTCTTCCTTCTCTTGCTCCTACTCTCCTACCTCCTTTTTCTCTTTTTTCTCCTCTTCCTCCTCTTCCCTTCCTCCTCTTTGTCCTTCTCCCTTCCTCCTCCTCTTCCTCCTGCTCTCTTCCTCCTCCTCCTCTTTCTCCTCCTCTTCCACCTGCTCCTCTTCCTCCCCCTCCTGCACCTCCTCCTCCTCCTCCTTCTGCATCTCCTTGTACAGAGAGAGAGAGAATGTGAATCCCAAGCAGGCTCTACACTGTCAGCATGGAGCCCACTGTGGGGCTAGAATTCAGGAACAGTGAGGTCGTGACCTGGGTTGAAACCAAGAGTCAGAGGCTTAATCCACTGAGACACTGGGGCACACAGGTGTCCCAATATTTCTTAGAAGTACCCCTCACGACAGTGTTGCTGATGGTACCCTCCTGTGTGTGAGAGCGAGATGTGTTCAGTCCGTCAGGACATTGTTTCTGATGGAGCATAAATCTGACATGCTATCTGGGAAAACGTTCTAGCTGGAGAGCTTCTCAGACTCATAATTGTTAGCGCCCATTTCTGTTACATGGTCTGTGCTCAGGGAGCTCTGAATTGCTGTCACTAACCGCCCGTGACACCTCCCCAGAGGAGTGAGACGGAACAAAGGCGGTGTTGGAGTGTCCCTCCGACTGAAGGCTTTTGTTTGCGTTTCCAGACTCTTGCTGCCCTGAAGTAAGGCTTTTAAGAGGATTTTCCAAACGGTGGAAGTTGTTTCAGAGTTAGAAGAGGAATTTTTCAGTGACACTGGATATGGAGTAAGAATTAAAACTTAGAGTCCGAGTGACCTGTTCAGATAGGACCAAGCAGAAAGAGGGCTATTCTGTATCACAGCAGGCCGGGGGCTGGGCCTCTCGATTGAATTGCTTAAATGAGAATTTCCTTGCTGTCACTGACAGATAAGCACCTTAGGTACACAAACAAGGGCGGTTACTTACTAGGGATGCGGATTTGGAGGCACTCGAAAGCAGTGGTGAAGAGATGCAGTGTCCTTCTGCTCGCCAGCAGGGCCGAGAGCAAAAATCGAGCCATGAGAACCGGTTTTGTATCTTTGGCCAAGTCGACAGAGCGAATATTGGAGAGGATTCTGTCCTCTTCGTGGACGTGGCTGCCGGTAAAGAGGATTCTGCAAATATCCATCAGTTGTGTTTTCAGCACACTTCTGCCTTCAGCAGAAATGACAGCCAGAATTTAGCCATCTGAGAGATAATATTTGTCTAAACTTTAAAAAATAATGCATACGTAAGTACCTACCAGAGCATGTATGCAATAGTTAAGTGTGATTGAACGCATAATCTATCAGGTCCTCTGTACCTGATATCCAGTCTAAGAAATACAAGTTAGAAGCCCCCAGCGCACTCTTCTTCTGTCACATCCTGTTCCCGCCAGCCAGAATTATATTTAAAAAGAAATTGTGTTCATTATTCTTTAGTACTGGTTATAATATATAGTTATCACCTGTGTGTGCCCTAAATAATAGCTATTCATGCTTCTGTCTTTATTAAAATAGCATCAGGCTGTACCTGACTTGTTTCTTCTTTAAATATTTATTATGTTTCTGGGATGCGTCCTTACTGGTACATCCAGCTGCGACTCATTAGCTCTCAGCCCTCTACGGAAACCATTTATCCATTACCCTCCTTGTGGAGAACTGTGTTGTTTTTAGCTTTGGGATGTAACATACTGCTGCTCTGAGCATTCTTAGATGAGTCTCCAGGTTCACATTTAGAGAAGTTTCTTTGGACTGCCGAATCATAGTGTATGTGCATCTACAACCTTATGAGGTAACGCCAAGTTGATTTCCAAAGTATTCTAGCAATGTGTAGTCACACCAGCAGAGATGAATAGATTCCACTGCAACATATACTTACTTAGTAGCTGGTAATCTAAAATCCAGTTTTGGAACTGGAAGTTTCATGAGTGATGTAGCATCCCTTTGTTTTAGATATCCTAAAATTTTGGCTCAAGGTAATTTGTGCTTCTTTCTGGTCACACAGGGAATCTGTATCCTATTTGAGAGTAGAAACCTGGCCCCCTGATTGTCCATATACTGGCCTTTATTTTCTGAGTGTGTATTTATATATTTTTGAGAGAGAAAGAAAGCGGGAGAGGAATAGAAAGCGTGGGGAATGAGAATTGAAGCAGCCTCCATGCTGTTGGTGAGCAGAGTTTCAGCCTCCTGGTGTTTCCTCATCTAGGGAGATACTGAGTACCTGCTTCATTTATTTGTCTTGAGGATGAAATCAGTTCATTCGTGGGACAATCTAGAATAAGTTAATGCTACAGTGAATTTTCCCTTTAACAGTAGATGAGCTGATATTCTAGGCATGGGAAGAAAGGTCTCTTCTCTCTGCAAAAATGTTCTGACCACCCTTCTGTTTCCACCCTCTTCCTCACACTGCGGTGCAGAGACCACAGCACAGCTCCTGAACGCCTCCTCCCGGGAAACTCTTTCATAAAACCTGAATTGCCAACTTCTCCCGCAAATGAAATGGGTAACAGTTCTCCCAGCACTGTGTACCTTGCCAAATAGGCTTTGAATTTTCCTTCTCACTACTGATCTCTTTTTTCTACGTTGGTTTCTTTCTTTTTTTCCAATAAGTTTAGAGAAATCTTAGTGCGGATAGGAAAAATGCATGTACATTCAATCTAACATAATTAATGCTGGTGGGCCACACCTTTACTTGTGTTAGTTTGCAGTTTTTACATTTACGCATTATGTTGTATCACTTTGTTTCAACTTGCACTTCTAAGATTAGTAGAAAGCTGGATATTTCATATAGTATATACTAATGTATGTATTCACATGAGGAGGAATATATGTATGCACTTGTATGAGTTGTTTGTTCAGATGCATTAGGGTTTTGACACTTGTCATAAGTCTGATTATATGAATCCTTAACTTACTTTAATTTTGCTCCCAATGGCTTCTCCCTGCACATGCCATTCAGATGTGCAGAAAGAAATGCATATGGGCAACCAAATGAGTATAATCTGTTATGGCTACATGAATAATGCAAATTAGTAAACTTTCTATTTTTTCCCATATTTTTCCTTTTTTTTAGGTTTATGTATTTATTGAGAGAGAGAGAGCTGAGAAGGGACAGAGAAAAAGGGAGAGAGAGAATCCCATGTAGGCCCAATGTGGAGCTCAAACTGACAAACCGTGAGATCATGATCTGAGCTGAGACCAAGAGTCAGATGCTTAACTGACTGAGCCCCCCAGGGGTCCCATGTACTTTTCTGATCTTCTACGGAACTACCAGAATTTCAGATGTTAAATAACATCTCAAGGATCCTGCCAGGTTTCCTGTTCTTCTTAGGGTTATTTTAAATGTATTTCTACTCTCTTTATTCATTAGTAAAATATTACTACTGCATTAGTGCAGGATGCTTGTAATACTTCTTACACAAATTAATTTACAAAAATGTGTTTATTATGGAAATGTATATGGTTTTATTTGAACAAAGACATTAAGGTTCTAAACCAAAGGAATGGCCAGTGCTGGGTATCCTAAACAGTATCTGACCATGTTGGTGCGATATTAGAAAGTGTAATTGGACAACAGTGTTATGTTTCTTCTCTTCTGCTAAGCCTACAGATCCGGCATTCAGATCATCTCAGACACTCATTAATTGTCTAATGTGGGGTGAAGTACCTTTCTTCTCTGTGCTCCGGCTTCTTTATCTCTAAAACAGAGGTAAGAATAGTACCAACTTCAGAGTAGTTATTGATGTTAAAATGAGCTAATGTTTGGTAACACAGATGACACCTGGGTGGCCCAGTGGGTTAGGCAGGACTCCTGTTTCAGCTCAGGTCACGGCCTTAGGGTTGTGAGTGCTGTGGCAGCTGGGAGCTGAGCGTGGAGCCTGCTTGCGATTCTCTCTCTCCCTCTTTCTCTGCCCCTCCCCCACTCGTTCTCCCTCTTTCCCTCTCTCTCAAAAATAAAATGAGCTAATACTTAAAAAAGCTTTTTAAAGAGTTCTTAGCAGAGAGTAAACACTATACAAGTCATACTTGTTATTAATATGATTGCCTATTGTTTTAAAACGAAAAAACTATCGAATTCTACCCTTTAAAGTATTTTCTAGCTGAAATTTGAACTCCAGGTCTAAATACTTGCACATGCAAATGCTACATAACTTCAAGTGAGGCTTACCTTCAGCTTTCTGTTTTCCGTGTGGTACTGAGCAGATGATTAGAGAGACTTAAACGTGCGTTAAGCCTCGGAAACCAGAGAAAAGCATGAAAAGATGCCAAATACATGGGCTGCCAGCGGTATCGGTCTGTCCTGCTACAAGGGCTTTTTCAGGGCATATGAGATCTCAGTTACGGTCCCATCCGCGATGATTGTGGCCAGTGAGCTTTAGCCCAACCACCAAAGCCAGAGTTTGTATTTCCAAGAAAACAGAAAAGGGAGTGACAAAATTATATTCTACGTGACATCTCTTCTTTTCTATAAAAGCACAGCCATGGAATAAAGCCACGCTTTCTTCCTCATTATCATCGACCATGAGAACTGAGTAGTTTTGCGTTCATTCAGCATTGAGGAAATAGCGCCTAAGATAGCACATTCTCTTTCTCTTTTGCTATTTACTTTTAGAAGACAGGCATACGATAGCCATATATATGAATTTTAAAAATCAGATAGAAATAAGTTATATGTATATACAGGTAACAAGATCACAACTGGACAATTCCTTTATGCCAGGTCAGAAGCTCTCTTCAAAGACATTATCTATTTATTTTTATTATAAAAAATGTTTATTTATTTTGAGAGAGAAGGACTATGTGGGTGAGAGAAGAGTAGGGACAGAGTGAGAATCCCAAGCAGGCTCCATGCTGTCCATGCAGAGCCCAACATGGGGCTGCAACTCAGAATGAGATCATTACCTGAGTCAAAATCAAGAGTCAGATGCTTAACCAACTGGGCCACTTGGGTGCCTATATATATGTTTAATTTTTTAACTTATTTTTTAGCTGTTAAAATCATTTACTTATTAGAAAATGCAACTTGTATTATTGTCATACTGTTTATCAGTTTTTCAAATCACTACTCAATGGTCTAATATTTCAATGATTTTTTTTATTAATTGAGGTACACGTTCTTGTTTGTTTTACTTAAAATCTTTTATAACATAACCATCATTTCTTTTTTCTTTTTAATTAGTTTATTGACATTGAAGTTAGTTGACATGCAGTGTATGGTTTCAGGAGTAGAACCCAGTGACTCATCACGTACATATAACACCCAGCGCTCATCCCAGCAAGTGCCCTCCTTAGTTCCTATCACCCATTTAGCCCATCTCCCCACTTCCCTCCCCAAAGCAGGCCTCAGTTTGCCCTCTGAATGTAAGAGTTTCCTATGGTTTGCTTCTCTCTCTGTTTTTATCTTATTTTTTAATGTATTTGTTAATTTTGACAAAGGGTGGCAGGGCACAGAGAGAAGGACAGAGAATCCCAAGCGGTGTCCTCACTGTCAGGGCAGAGCCCAAAGCCTGACTCCATCTCACAAACCTTGAGATCATGACCTGAGCCAAGATCCAGAGTTGGGCACTTAACCCACTGAGCTACCCCCAGGTGCCCCTAAGAGATGTCATTTAAATTGATGCCTGATCACATTGAATAAACCAACAATTTACTAGAAAAATTAGAAACAAACTGATGCCTGAAATTTACAAAAGACTCAGATTTTACATGTGAAAGCTTTGTTCTCTATGAAGTCAATTAAGGAAAAATTCAGAGACTTTCTCTGTGAATCCCTTTGCTGCTTCTTAGGGAAAATAAGTAGATATAGTTAGCTGAAAATCATTTGCTTTCAACTGTGTTCATTGTGAATGTGATCTACATCAACAAGACAGATTATTTTCTTCCTCAAAGAGTAAATCCACACAAGACACTAACCACGCTGTATAAGGTGGTCCGCTGAAAGACTGAGGGCTTGGAATCTCCCTGCCCCTTGTTTGATCTTGGGTTTTATTCACAGAACCAATTCCTTCACTTCTTACCCTTGCCTGTAAAGACCCTGGAAATACTCAAGAAGTTTTTATTGAAAGAGATGAATTTTTATGTTTATCTTTTTGAGAGGCAGGACACAAATGGGGGAGGGGCAGACAGAGGAGACACAGAATCTGAAGCAGGTGCCAGGCTCTGAGCTGTCAGCTAGGAGGCTGATGTAGGGCTTGAACCCAGCAACCGTGATATGATGACCTGAGCTGAAGTCAGACACTTAACCGAGACACTCAAGCGCCCCTATTCAAAGAGAGTTTTAAGTCAAAGCAAGAGTGAGATAAAAGGGTAGAATTGTATAGTAATGGCTGCCGAACTTCACTGTATATTCATTCAAGTCACTTTGGACATTTTTATACATTTCTGCTCCCCAGGCAGCAAGTTAGCTGATGATGTCAAAATTTGGGGGGTAGGTTCCAGGATCCAGGTTCCAGTGGTTTATTAGGTTACTCCAATATGTAGCTAGCATTGACCATCATTTTCTAGTCTAGAAGATTCCATTTGTAAGTTTTCTTTTATATATTCTTAATTCCATTGAATGCCCCTTTCTGTGTAGAAGAGCAGAACACCACAGCAGACTTTATCAATACCAAAAATAGATGTATCGTACATTTCTGGAAGAAGCTTTGAAAAGACAAACATATGGACATAATCCAAATGTCCATTCACTGGTAAGCAGGTGAACAAAATATAGCATGTTCATAAAAAGGGAATATTACTTGATAGTCAATAGAATGCTGTGCTCATATATTCTATACATACATGAACCTTGAACAAAGTGTTATGTAACCAAAGACTACATATTGTATAAATTATATTTATATTAAATGTCCAGAAAAGGCAAATATACGGAATCAGCAGTGGATTGCAGTTGCCTGGGGCTGGATTTGGGAATGGGGACTGACTATCTACAAGTGTGAATGCTTGTTCGGGGTTAATGGAAATACTCTAAAAACGGATTTTTATGACAACTGCACAACTTTATAAATTTACTAATGGTCATTGAGTTGCATACTTCATATAGACATAGTTTGTGTATCTAAACTATACCTTGATAAAGCTATTCCAAATGAAGGGGCACCTAGGTGGCTCAATCAATTGAACAACCCACTCTTGATTTTGGCTCAGGTCATGATCCCAGGGTCGTGGGATCGAGTCCCTGGATAGGCTTCATGCTGAACATAGAGTTTGCTTGGGATTCTCTCTCTCTGCCCCACATCCCCACTCCTGCCATCTCTCTCTCAAAAAAAGAAATAAAAGGGGCACCTGGGTGGCATCAGTTAAGCGTCTGACTTCGGCTCAGGTCATGATCTCATGGTTTGTGGGTTCGAACCCCGCCTCAGGCTCTGTGCTGACAGCTAGCTCAGAGCCTGGAGCCTGCTTTGGATTCTGTACCTCCCTCTTTCTCTGACCCTCCCCTGCTCATGCTGTCTCTCTCTGTCTCTCAAAAATAAATAAAAAACATTAAAAAATAAATAAAATTAAATTGATATGTTTCTTTCATTTCCAGAGATCTTTATTACATTAATATAATTTAAATAATATTTTGGGGGAAGTGAAAGATGACTATGTGTAAAAAATAAATATTTTAAATAACATATTTTATTATTCTGTCTGAAATTTGTTTTTATAAGAACATTTTTTATTTGTATTTTGTTCATTTAAAAAATCTAAGAGAAGAAGAATATAAATTGGAAAGCAAAGATAACATTATCACCAAGCAAATTTCCTGGTCATTATAAAATGCTATTATTAAGTATGATGAAGAGGAAAAAGGCAGTTTTTCATATGCAATAATGATTAAAGTCACAGATTAAAATATTCTTTTTTTCATATGTATTAATTTTCCAATCTTGAGGCTGTAGAATGGGTATTCTAAATTTATATTTATGTCATGGGTTCTGTTATACTATTAATTAATTATTCAAACAACCATCTCTGAAAGACAATAAGACAGTATCTACATATTAGATTATTTTGTTAATTTGTCATCTATTTAATCTGCACTAGTTCCAAAAATGTTTGCAAGATCTTTTCAAATTTTCAGGATATAATTAGATCTGATCTAGACAACAAGGAAAGTGAGCAATTATATGCTCCAGGAGGGCAGAAATAGAAAAGAATCTGTTTGAAAAATGTGATGTAACTATTATTAAAAAATTAAACTAATAGTTTCACTGGCATAAATCACTCTCCTGTAGGGTAATATAGGCATGCCACAGATATCACACCAGTCCTGCCCTGAGCCCTTGGCTGAATTAAATTCAGAGATGAATGAGAAGCAGTGGACTTTGGCTAAAGAACAAAACGTGAGTTCTTTAACGTAGAGAATGATTAGAGATAATGAAGGTAATGTGTGAGAGGGAAATGATCAAATCTTACATGGAGGAAATTGTTCATGATATTTCCTATGGCTAAATTTTCTGTGTGGTATGTCACTCAGAACAAATATTGAATGATTAGGAAGTTGACAAAGCCATTACATGGATGGCAGTTTGTACTCTGAGTATTTCAGAGAAGACTGTGTTTACTTGGAAACTTAGGGAAATAATGAGTTTAAACAGTACATTACCTATTCCACTCCAGTATGATTATTTGAGAAGAGCTGTGATTTGTCTAATTATGGACCTCAAATATGGGATGACATATTTCTTGTGAGAATGGTTTTTTTTTTCTGCTTTCTGTTTAAATTATCTGATTTAAGTATAGCTGTTAGAAAGGGTGCCTGGGTCGCTCAGTTGGATGAGTCTATGACTTTCAATTTTGGCTCAGGTTATTATCCCAGGGTCGTGAGATCAAGCCCTGTAGGGGGCTCTGTACAGAGCATAGAGCCTGCTTAAGACCCCCTCGCCCCTTTGCCCCTCCCCCTCACATATGCATGTGTGCATGCTCTCTCTCAAAACAAACCAAAAAAAAATCTATATAGCTGTTAGTAAAAAACTGCTTCTGTATGTGCATAGGTTTGTAATTCCTCTACTTGAATAGTAAATTCAGGCTCACCTGACACTATTTTTACACCATATTCTGGCAGAAGTCCCAGAAAAAGTGTTGTTCATACACATTGTGTTGGGGTTATGTGGCTTTACACCGTCTAAATTAATACGTAACTGAAAGAACATCAATGCTTGGGCTGTAAGGATGTCTTGTATATAGACTCTCTGTGTGTCTGTGTGTTGCTTGAAGGGAAGAATCTGTGTATCAGTAAGTGTTGGGGGGGGGAGTTCAGTGTATATTAGTGGCTAATCACATGGATACAAAACTTTGGACTATGACGTCAGTATAAGTTAACGAATCCCTTCAACTGTGACTTTCCTCGTCTGTAAAGTGGGGATAAAATAGCACATGTATCTTGGGATTATTTTAAGTCTAAATTAGGTAATATAAATACATCACTCAGTACTGAACATGGTACATGTTAAACTCTGAATAAAATTTATATATTATTACACATTTTAAATTACCATATTAATATCACTTCCTTGCTTTTCATTACATTTTACTAGGCTAAACTGAACCCCAAACAATGTATTATCAGGTTTTGTAAATTTCAGTATTTTATAAATGGGATCATATTATAGGTATGAAAACTTTTTATGAAAAATTAGCTTCTTGAGATTTAGTCATTTTGACATGTGCGGCAAGTTCATATGTTTTCACTAGTGGAGGGTATAATACAACCAGACACGTTAACCAAGTAAAGGAAATAAATCACACATCCTCTGACAGACCCTCCAAGTACGATTTATTGTGAAAATGAGCAATGGAAGAAAATGTCTCTAACCCAATAAGAGGTATCTACAAATGCTTACTCTGTGCTTTACTGATATATTGAAAGTATTCTTTTGGGGGAGAAAAGGCAGATAAGGCTCCCGCTAGGAGCATCTTTGTTCAGAATTTTTCTGAAGAAAATAACCAGTTCAATAAGATGCGGAAAAGAAAGAAAAGGTCTAAAAGAGGAGATGAACAAAACAATCAACACTATTTGTGTTCTGAACCACCCCTTCTAATTCTATCACGTTTACTGGCATTCATTTGCTCTTCTCATTGTGAGGTTGAGCTTATTTTTTTCACTCTCCTTCCCCCCTATATTGTTATGGAAGTTTATGCCCTGTGTTTGTCAATTTAGGTGTTACCCTTTGAATTCAAACATGCCTTTTACCTTAGTATTTAAATTTGGACATACAACCATATCAAAGTTTGGTCGATATCCTTATACTCTTGTCAAAATAATTAAAGCCTCATGAAAGCTTGAACTCTGATTACTCACCTATTTTACTATATTTGAATGATGTCTGGTAATGTTTATGTCTTATATTTTATTTCTATCTCGCATTAAAAAATTTTTTAATGTATTTTGTTTTGAAAGGGAGAGACAGAGAGTGAGCAGGGGTGGGGCAGAGAGAGAGGGAGACACAGAATCCAAAGCAGGCTCCAGGCTCCAAGCTGTCAGCACAGAGCCCGATGCAGGGCTCGAACCCACAGACCGTGAGATCATGACCAGAGCTGAAGTCGGACGCTTAAGTGACTAGGCACCCAGGCGCCCCTTTATCTTGCATTTTTGATATTCTGTACAATCAGAGTTTTCTTGGCTCACGTTTCTTTCTCATATCTCAGAACTTCTTTGTCAGGTGATTTTTCTTCTTCCTGAAGTACAAATTCGGAAGTTGTTTTTGCTAAGATTTGTTGGTAGTTAACATCCTCAGCTTTGGTTTATCTAAAAATAGAGTTGCTTAACAATCATTTCTGAAATACTGCTTCACCAGGAACATAATTCTGTAGTGAATGCTGTATTCAAGGTGAGCGTCCTATGCATTCTGGCTTTTTATATTACTTTGGAAAATCTGCTATTGGCCCAAATGTCATTTTGTGGCTTGTCTTGTCTACCTGAGAGCAGTTAATGATTTTTTGCTACAGTTAGTGTTGGTAGTCTTTTCAAGTTGTCTATACTTTTATTTCTTTTTATCATCTCATTTGAAATTTACCAGACTTATCAAATATAAGACTGGGTATCCCTCCACAATTTGTAGCATATTTCAGGCATTATTATTTTAAATATTGCCTCTTTTACAATTCTTTTATTTTCTCTTCTGAAAATCTGAATGGGCATGTGTTAGAATGTCTCACTCTGTCCCTCGTGTCTATTACCTTCTCTTCCTAGGCTTTATCTATCTTTGTATCTCTCTCCAGATGATTTCTTCAGGTTTGTGAACCAGTTCATGAATATTCTAAGTTTTTTATCCTCTACTACTTTCTAGTTCACGGGATTTCTAATGTAATTATTACTGTTAAAATAAGAAAGCCGGAGGCATCACTTAGGTTAGGGTCCCAAGTCAATAAAGGCTTAATACCTCACTTAACTACAGTTCCAGCCCCCCAGAAATGTAACCTTTAACCAGTGAGCATGGGAGTTTCCTGGTCAGCCCTACCATATGTACCGATGGACCATTTCCATTCCCCTTAGGAGGGGAACCTCACCCGAAACAGTGGATTCTTTGCAAATAATTTCTCCTTCCACTCTTTTTCTCCCTGGTGTCTCAGTGCTTCAGTCGGTTAAGCCTCCTACTCTTGATTTCAGCTTATGTCATGATCTCCCGGTTTGTGAGACAGAGCCTGCTCGGGATTGTCTCTGTCTCTCCCCTGCTTGCTCTCTCTCTCTCAAAATTGGCACCCACGGAACTAGCTGTCAACTCGAAAGCTAGATAGAATGTGAACAAACGTAAAATGGAACAATGTTGTATCTGTGAAATGCAATTTAAAGCGTGAACTAGTTTTATCAGCCGTCTTCTCAGAATCAAGCTGCAAAGTATATACACAAATACGCCAATAGTATAGACTTTTCTTGATGAGACTCTCGGAAATCTCCTAAGTAATTCACACACAATTCTATCTCAAAAGCAAGTTAATGATTATAACAATAATTCGATGGGAATATCTCTCCAGCAGTGTTTCCATATAACAAGTGTGACTTGTGTGCTTTATACTGACAAGTGTCTGCAACGTAGAACGTGTGTAATAAACTTTGTTCTCCTCACAGGGGAGACATATGCGTGTGAGTGCTCAAAGCTAACTTAATACATAATTTCATAAATTGTAAAGGAGCATATAAAATACCTTTATCTACAAATAGGGACTCCTTAAGGACACTTGTTTCCTGTGATTACTTAGAGATAATTAGTAGTTAGAATAAAGTGTTATTTGTTAAAGTTAACTTTATTCATGATTCTATCATTGAACCATGGACTTTGGTAATATGTCTTCAAGGAAAACAAGGTAGACTCATGTAAAGAAAATGAAGAAAATATTTTAGGAATATTGAGGCTAAAAAGATAATCACAAAACCATTGAATCAAAAAACGGGACTTAATTGTTTGTTTGTTTGTTTGTTTTACTATGTATTACTGATAAAATTGAAAACAAAATGAAGACTTAACTTGAGAACTAACTTCCTTGACAGACAAAACCACTTAAGCCATGTATGTGAAATTAACTTTTTTTAAAAGTATTTCACTATTATTTTATTTATTTTTTTGTTTTTTAAGAGGGAGAGATAGCATGAGTGGAGGAGGGACAGGGAGAGAGGGAGAGAGAATCCCAAGCAGGCTCCCTACCGTCAGCACAGAGCCCAACAAGGGGCTTGAACTCAGGAACCGAGATCATGACTTGAGCTGACATCAAGAATCAGATGCTTAACCAACTGAGCCACCCAGGTGCCCTGAAATTAAATTTATCTTACTTCATTGATAGGAGAAAAACTTAGGTTATTTATTGTAAGTGCCACTGACAATCATAAAAGAAATGTAAGTCGTCTTTCTGAAAATGGTATAAGATAATGCCTTTTAACCATTCCCCTGCCATTTGGAAACACCTACTATAATAACTAATCGTTCTGAAGGGTTGACAGTTTCCTCATTTTCACTTTATAAGCCATCGAGTAACTTCATGCCCTCAAGCATGAGATGATTCCGTGAATTTTAAGACTCCCACTTCGCAAAGTATTCTTTCATGTATAATAAACTCTTGCTAAATACTAACTTCTGAACTACAGAATTCATGGGTCAGTCTCCCTTGGATCTGAGCTCTTCTCTCTATGTGTTTTGAGCTCCCTGACATTGTTGTACAAACTTGTATTCTCTTTTTTGAAGCTTACGGCAAATCATCTTATTCTGTTCAAAAGCGAAGAAGCATGATTCCCTGTGTTTTGGAAGAGCCAGTAAGAAATAAATACCCCCCTCTGGGCATGTGGTGGCTCAGTTGGTTGGGCATCCAACTCTTGATTTCAGTTCTAGTCATGGTCTTTTGGTTCCTGAGATCTAGTCCTGCATCTGGCTCTGTGCTGACAGGGCAGAGCCTGCTCTGGATTCTCTCTCCTTCTCGCCCTATCTAAATAAATAAATAAATACTTTTTCCTTAAAAAAAAAAAGAAAGAAATAGGCCCCCTCATAGTTAAAAAAAAATCTTGGGGAATCAAAAGGGGAAGATGATCTAAAACTATTCCTCAATTTCCCTCAACATCCTACTTCCTGTATGTGTACCCGTGTATGGTCTTGTGTCTTTTGGGAAATTGGTGAACTTTGGTGAATTTGGAATTATAGTGGTTACTCTGGGGAATCTTTAACTTAAGACAAGATAATCCACCTTAAGAAGAACCCTTGAAAACAGAGAATCTAATGTCTTTGAGACAATGGCATACATTCTCTGGTTGGGTTGCAGACGCTTTTAAGACAAAATAACTCCAAAACTAACTTCTCTAAAAGTATCCTTACAGTGTATACAGGTGACCTTAACTTAGTCCATCTGCCAGAAACACAACTTGAATCCAGTGATTGTCTTGAATTTTGTATTATACATAAGGCATGATTAAAATTTAAAACAAAAGTTATGATATCTGTGTCTGTTAATATGTTTATGTATATGTGGGTGTGTGTGTTATGTATGTGTGATATTTTTAAGCATTGTATTCAGTAGACTTAAAGAAAATAAGTGCTTATATGAAATAAGTATTCCTGAAACTCTGAGAAATATAGACACTAATCCAAATGTTTTATAAGTTCATATGATCTGGGATAATCTTTGATAAGTAAAAACTAATTTCAGTTTGTTGGTTTAATATAAACGGTCATGTTTTTAGAATTATCAACATTAAATAAAATGCAAATATACTGCTATCTATCTTTATCTCTGTATTGATTTATCTAACTATATATCTACATCTTTATCTCTAGCCATATATATATCTGTCTACCTATTTATTCATTCTAAACTTTAATTTTAAAACTATCACAACAAATTATGTATAATATAATACTTAAGTATGTGAGCTAACTGAGGAAGGAGAGTGTAGTTGTATTAAAAAAGTGGTTGAGGGGAGTCACTTTATTTTTTGATACTCTCAAACTTTTACAGTTAGGAACACATTGTCTTATAATGATAAATGCTGAGAAAACAACTTAAAACAATCAAATCATCATTTAAGTGAAGAATTTTTAAAACATAAAAAAGAGCCAATATAGAAAATAAATAGAATCCAAATATGTGTCATAAAAACAGTGAAAATAAAAAGTTAATCCAAGAGATACTTGTTTGAAAACACCAATAAGTAGGCAGGAAATGTAGAACCCTTTATTTCATTTTTCCCCTAACTAAAATCAAATCCTTTTCATACCAAACATAGACTTGGGCCAGCTTCTCTAATTTTATTTTATTTTGTTCACCTAGTGCATAAGTTGGAGATGATAAGGTAGATGCTATTAGAAAAAACAAAGTGTCTATGACCATCCTAGCTCTATCCTCAGAAGGTTGGGGGCGCCTGGGTGGCTCAGTCGGTTAAGCGTCCAACTTCAGCTCAGGTCATGACCTCATGGACCATGGGTTTGAGCCCCACATCGGGCTCTGTGCTGACAGCTCAGAGCCTGGAGCCTGCTTCAGATTCTGTGTCTCCCTCTCTCTCTGCCTCACCCCTGCTCACTCTTGGTCTCTGTCTCTCAAAATAAAATAAAAGCATACAAAAAATTAACAGGCTTTCTGATGATTTTGGGAGATGAGATAACTAACAGTACAGGGTAGCAAATGATACAGGTCAACGAGAACACTAGTCAGTAATCGATATGGGCAGAGGGATCAATTTCTAGCAGCTTCAGAGAGGAGATAGGACCTAAGAATTAGAAGGGAGTTGCAAGTTTCTTTGACTTCAGCATTCTTTGACTAGAACTAGTAATAATCATGGAGTTTAGTATTGTCCTTCTCCTCTTTAGAATTCTTGAGCCAGATAATCTGCTGTGTATTGCTGTATTTATTGTTGTATTCAGCTTTGTTTGTGTGCTATTATTGACTAGCTTTGTCATCTTTATTCCCAAATAATACCCTTTCAGATAAAAAGCTTATTTATGACACTTATTTTCACATGACACTCCAAACAAATATCCATGTGCCAAACTGATGTGTGAAAACGGTGAAATGGCATAAAAAGGTCTATATTTGGCATTCTTAGTTTGGAAGAGGCTTGGTGTCCTATTGTGTGACTAGCCTACGCTAAGCCATAGGGATACATAGATGCAAACTGTTGGAAGGCTCAAGCACAAAAAACTTCTCACTTGCAGAGACAGCCCAGCACAAGTGTTACTGGTGGACATTAGCTGTTCTTTGCTGTCCTTCAAGATGGCTCCTTCCATCTGTGGATTCCTCATCTCCCATGTGATCTTGTTTTCTGCATCCAGTAAGGAGAATGGGGAAAGACTATGGAGGGCTCAGACCTGCTTCTTGGAAGTCTTCCAGGAAATGGCACTTGTGATCACATTCCATTGGCCAGGACTCTGCCACACACCATGTTCATGTGCAAGGCAGGCTGCAAACGCCTCTCAATTGGATGCCCAGGAAGTGGAGAAAGTGAATTTGTGGTAAAGAGGCAGAAGTTTCTTCCTCAGCTTACATCGAGTCAGCCTGTTTTTCAAGTATAAATCCCTACAATTATAATACCATTTTCTCTGAGAAATTCTTGTCTTCTAGGTGCTTCTGAGACATATAAGCTTGAGTTGACAGCCACTTAATAGTTTTCAAAGCCTCTGCTGAAAGAAATACTATTTCTGGAGGATTCTGTGCAACCATTCCATTCCTCTAGGGTGGTCTTCTTAATCAGGGCTGATTTCGCCTTCCCCACAGGGGCCATGTGGCAATGTTTAGGTACATTTTAGGTTGTCACAGTAGGGAGAGTGGGGTTACTGACATCTAGTGGGCAGAGGCCAGAGAGTATAATAAATACCCTTGAGTGCACAGGACAGCTCCCCACAATAAATAAATATCAGTCTCAAAATATTAACAATCAGGAAATTGAAAAACTGTAATTGGATTTTATTATCAGCAATTGATATATTGTGTACACTGTATTATATTGATTACTCATTGGTTTATATTGTGAGGTGGTACCTTTAGACTATATTGATGGTTGTTACAAGAAACTGTGCAGTTCATCCCCATATTTATTATAAGGAAGATACGTGACATAGTGTTAATTCCTTGAGGAGTTGGGGCAAAAATCTCTCTCTGAGTATCAAAAATAAAATTGGGAACAGTGATCTATTCCTTATAGACACTTCTATGATTAATCATATTTCACCATTTTCCTTGGCTAAGGAAAGTTGAGAGCCAAATGTGTAACCAAACTTTGGGAAAGGAGTTATAGCACATGACTATATGGGTTTAATCCCTGGCTCTTCCTCTACTCCCTCCATATTCTCTCTCTCTCTCTCTCTCTCTCTCTCTCTCTCTTTACTACTTATATGGATTCACATTACTTTCTAGAAATGTTTATCACTTTAAATCATTTTCTCACTTTAAGTGTATTTTATCAGGCCATATTTTTCATGTATTTTAAAAAATAGATGAATTAGCTGAAAAATAATAACAGGGGCACCTGGATGGCTCAGTCAGTTAAGTGTCCGACTTTGGCTCAGGTCATGATCTCACAGTTTGTGGGTTCGAGCCTTGCATAGGGCTCTGTGCTGACATCCCTGAACCGGGAGCCTATGTCTCCCTCTCTCTCTGCCTCTCCCCTCCTTGTGCTCTCTCTGTCTCTCTTTCAAAAATAAATAAAAACATTTAAAAATAAGAAGAAGAACAAAGGAGACCCATTCTCACAACTTTTGTATTTCTCCATAAATTATAGCTAATGTGAGTTGGCCTGTCTAATATCCCATGGCGTATAGAAGGATCAGGAGATGCAAACACTGGATGCAACCAGCCTATGATTGGATATCAGACATTGTCACGTGGTAAGGTGGGATCTAGAAATCCACTTGGTTGCAGATACATTTTTTAATTACGTAGAATTTAGTAACATATGCCCCCAAATAACTCCACACTCAATAGCCCACCACCTCCAATCAATAATTTCACTCATTTTATTGAGTGAAATATCTAAGCTTCAATCAAGGTTGATACTTGCTTGAATTGTCATTGAAGATTCATAAGATACACTTTAGAATGCACCAAATTAGGTTAAATGTCTTTTTTGTAAAGTTTTTTGTTGTTGTTGTTTGTTTGTTTATTATGAGAGAAAAGGAGGAGAGAGAGAGAGAGAGAGAGAGAGAGAGAGAGAGAGAGAGAGAGAGAGAATTCCAAGCAGGCTCCACACCATCAGTGCAGAGCCGCCCCATGCAGGGCTTGAATTCATGAACCCTGAGATCATGACTTGAGCTGAAATCAAGAGTTGAATGCTTAACTGACAGAGTCAGCTAGTGACCCTAGGTTAAATGTCTTTTTTTTAAACATATATCTTTACCTCTTCATAACTGTCAGATAATTTTTCAACATTCTCTGGACTAGTTGATTTTTCAGTCTCTTCTCCAAAATTCCATGGACTTATATAACCTGATGCATTATTGAATGTATGTATGGCTACATAAATACAAATATTTAAAGCTCTTCATGATTCGCTGTTTAATTTAAATCCAAGGGCTATTTTCAAAATGTTCTAGGTCTTATTTTAAAAAAACACAAGCTGTCTTCTGAGGTATTTATATAGATTTTAAACTAAAATTCACAAAGTTGTAGGCTGCTTTCTTTGGCCTGCATGGCATTTTAATTTTTTTAAATTCTTTGATATCTTTTAAAATGTACATGTTTCTGGCAGGATAATCGGATATGTTAGGGCTTGTATTTCCAGATGACATCAGTCAAACTAAAATGAATCACACCTGCCTGCTTTTCATTTATCCACAGGCAAACTCTGCCAAGTTCACTGGTTTCATTGCCTTGCTGGCCCTCTGAAGATAGTGACTCACTCCTCACCCCCATGATCACAGATTTAAACTTGGCAGATACATTTTGAGTACTGAGCACTAGATCATGAGCACTTCAGGCCTTCACGTGAGCACTGGTGAGTGCTGGAGTCCTGCCATCGACAGCTGTGATGCAGTTTCTGATTTCCCTTCAGTATCTGTAATTTTCAGCCTGGGCCAAGCGTGCTCAGTTCCCCAAGATGTCTCGAAATACCTCCTTCCAACTTTAAACAGCACGCTCTTTGTCTCTCCATGTTTCTCTCTCAGAATTAACATCTACTAAATAGAGTAAAGCTCCAGAGATGAAGGTGGGCTCTGTTCGTGAGTCTTTTTGCCTTTTGGTATTTTGTTCAGAAAGCCTTCGAGGAAAATCTCCCTAGACGGCTCAGAGAAGAGTGTACCGCTACTGCAAAGGGCGAGGGGAGGGAGTGGAGATTGATGAGAACTTTGTGGCCAGATCATCTGGCAGATTCTGAAGAAGATACTTGATTTTATATATATATCCTGTCTGCACATTCAAAGAGACCATCAGTTTAAGAGAATATATAACATGCAAGATTGCAAAACTTGGTAATCTCAACAACAACAAAAAAAAACGATGGCTGTGTATTTTATTTATTTATTTATTTAATTTTGAAATCAAAGATGATTTCACCTAGTGCTCATCCCAACAAGTATTGATGGATGTTATGTTTGCATTCATAGGTCTAATAGGACAGGCCTGGCAGGGGACCATGGGGAGAGGAAGGGGGAAAGAGAGCGGGGATGAGTGAGGGACACGGATCAAGGGAGACTATTGAATACTGGAGACGAACCATGGATTGAGGGGGGAGGGGGAGGGAGGGAGGGGGGATGGTCATGGTGGGGGGCACTTGTGGGGAGAAGCACGTGGTGTTATATGGAAACTAATTTGACAATAAACTATTAAAAAAAAAAGTATTGATGGATGTTTAAAATAAAGTCCAGGGGCCCCTGAGTGACTCACTTGGTTAAGTGTCCAACTTCAGCTCATGTCACAATCTCATGGTTCATGGGTTTGAGCCCTGCATCCGGTTCTGTGCTGACAGCTCAGAGCCTGGAGGCTGCTTTGGATTCTGTGTCTCCCATTCTCTCTGACCCTACCCTGCTCAAGCTGTTTCTGTCTCTCTCAAAAATAAATAAAACCTTTAAAAAATGTTTTTAAATGAAGTCCAGGGGCACCAGGGTGGCTCAGTTGGTTGAGCATCTGACTTAGGTTCAGGGCATGATCTCATGGTTTGTGGGTTCCATACCTGTGTGGGGCTCTGTGCTCAGAGCCTGGAGCCTCCTTTGGATTTTGTGTCTGTCTCTCTCTCTGCCCTACTCACACTCTGTTTCTCTCTTTCTCAAAAGTAAATAGAAAACACTGTGTAAATTTACTTAATAATTGCAAATAAACATGTTAAGAATTATAGTTCCCCTCATGTGGTAATAAGTATAGGGAAGTGTGCTATCATTAACTGTATTCTCTTTTCTTCCTTTTTACTTTCTCTGTGTCTTACTCCTTTTTTTCTTTCTTTTTTTTAATGTTTAGTATTAACAGAGAGACAGAGACAGAGTGCAAGTGGGGAAGGGGCAGAGAAAGAAGGAAACACAGACTCTGAAGCAGGATCCAGGTTCCGAGCTGTCAGGACAGAGCCCTGTGCACGACGGGAACTCACGACCTGTGAGATCATGACCTGAGCCGAAGTCGGATGCTTAACAGACTGAGCCACCCAGGTGCCCCTCTCTCATCCCTTTTCTATCCTTATACATTGCAGTTCATCAGCCCAGTAGAGGATATACCCATCATTTGCATTGGTTTTGTTTCTTCTGACTTGGTGGATAGGTAATATTAGAGAATAACCCCAAAAAGAAGAGATATCTATTCAATCAACTTTCCTGAGACTGAGTCTTCTTGGAAAATTGGACTTCACTTTCTAAAACAGGGACAGTAGAGGAAAAACTAAGTCTTTCGGTCAGTGTACAGTATACTTTTTTGGGGAGTGAGGTATGGAGAAATGACATTTTTACTTAAAAAATATCTTTCTGGGAAACAGAAAACTTGCTGTTTCTCTGAATACGTAAGTGGCTGTGTTTGTAATCATCCTGTAGAACAAAGCAAGCAGGGCATTAAAAAAAAGAGGAAGTCTACATGAGGTAAATTCAACAAATTCATCAGAAATCGATATTGTGCTTAGGAAGAGAATTCTCTTCATGGAAATTCTGCAAAGACTTACAGGCCAAAAACATTGTATCAGCTTAATATATATACTAACAGAATTTCATATGTATATAAAACAATCATGCTTTTGATTAGAAAAAAAAAAGGAACATGGCATACGGATTGCAGGCAATAAACAAAATACTTGTGGGCAATTAATCTTGTCAAAGGAAAATGCACTAAAGTGAGTTAACAGGCCAGGAAGACTATTCAGAACTTTTGCAGTAAGGAAGAGGGAGTAACCTTACATGGCTTAAACAAAATGCTGGAGGAATTTTAAACATTTGAATGGTCTAGTGGAAAAGTGGTGGGAGAAGTTAGGAATGTTGGTCAATGTGAATCAGCTGTTACAGTTCTTTAAGTTAGGGTCTTCCCCTCCCATAGGAACTAAGAGGCAGCAGACGGTGTCAGTCTGCGTGGGCCACCATAACAAAATTCCGTGGAATGGATGGCTTCAACTACAGAGATTGATTTTCTCACAGTTCTGGATGCTGGGAAGTCCGAAGATGAAAGTATCAGCAGGGGCAGATTCTCGTGAAGACTTTCATCCTGGCTTACAGATGATGGCCTTCTTGCTGTGTTCTCACAAAAGAACTGAGAAGAAGAGACAGAAAGAGAGAACAAGAGAGAGATGGACGGGATGTCTTTCTATTTTATAAGGACACCAGTTCTGTCGGATCAGGGCTTCACCCTTATGATCTCATGTAACTTTAATCACCTCCTTAGAAACCCTGTTTCCAATACAGTCAAATGGGGGTTTAGGGCCTCCACAAATAAATTTGGGGCAGACACAGTTCAGTCCATCACAGGCACTTTCTTCCTTGATGATTACGTTTCAAAGAGATGGCTCCCAAGTCCTTGAGAGAGACATTTCTGAGTTGTAAATCTGGTGAGAGACGGGGAGAAGATTTATATTTCAGGTAGAGGAAAAATCTACAATTATGAGTTTTCCAGAGTAAATGGTTGAAGAAAAGGAAGGCCAGGGACTAGAGTTGGGAAGAAACTTGTCTAAAGTTTAGTCAGATGGAGGGGAACTATAAGGCTGTCCCTAGCCAACCTCTAGGTCATCAGTGCTTCATGTACTCTGAAAAAGAAATCACCCTGTCTTTTTTTTTTTCATGGTAAAGCTGGCAAATAATATTCATGCATTAGCCAAGCCTTATCCTGAAGGACCTGGGAAGTGCTGTGTAATGCAATTTCAATTAATACTTCTAGATTCTTTGGCTTCTTGTTAGCTACAGGTGATAGAAATGGGATCTATGTTTAATAATAAGCTCTTTGTGTCCCTTAGGATTTCACTATCCTTAGTCCAATTATCTATCTATCTATCTATCTATCTATCTATCTATCTATCGGTAGCCTAAGAATAAGCACCCACTTCTAAAATCAAAGATTAGCCTTCTATCTTTGACTATAAAGCACAAGACAAGGTTGTGTTTGAAAGAAAAAGAATGTCAAGGGAATATAAAGAGAGAGGATGATCATGGGAATGGAAAAAAGAAGACAGAAAGAAGAAATATTTTCTTTTGGTTGGGTATTATCAATATCGCCTGTAAATGCTGCTGTTGGCACATTGCCAGAAGCTCGCTCCCTCTCACCGTTTTGCAAATCAGCTTCTCACAAAGGGATTTTCAATTTACTTACCATTTGATGAACTTTTAGTCAACTGGATGAAGAATGGGGGTGGGACTAGAATGAGGCAAGGGACAAGTGCCTAAGGGTGCAAAATTTAAAAGGATACACAAAAAAATCAAAACTAATTCAAAGTGGCATTGATAATACTTATTTTTCTTTTGACTTAGGGTCCCATATTGGCTCCCTAAGGCACTGTGACTGATCCTGTCTTGGTTGAAAATCTTTACATTTTATTTCCTGTGGATGTTCACATTTGTTTTGGTTTTTTTAAATGTCACATTAAACATTATATCAATTGCCAAACCTTTTGGCATACCCTTAAATTTTGTAGCCGAGATACATGCCTGCCTCACTGTGTCAGCCTATCCTTTCTCTGCTGGAGGAAAAATAAATGGTACTTCTCTCTAGATTTAGAATTTATTCTCAGTCTCTCTAGCTGGGTAGAGTAGGTCTAGAAAGTATCGTACTAACAGAACATTGGTCTGGTTAAGAGCACTGTTCATCTCCCCAGGTCACTCACCAACTCTCGAGAAAGAAGCACTTCTGCCGAGAGGGAGGTTTGATGAAGAGAAACATCTCTGAGAGGATGCAGGTAATTCAAAGCACACAGTTTAATGTCACCGAAAGAGAATGTTAAATGGATAAGCTGTTAAGAGACAGAATATGTGACTCGAATGCTACAGCTTCGTCAAGTTACGTCCATAAGTCTTTGAAGCCATCTGGAGTGTTCTAAAGAGGGGACTTATTCAGAGAGTCTGTCTCTCACTGTTGATTTAGTTGGGGAACCTGGCAACAAATGAAAAAATATATGTATATTATTTATTTAAAGGATTCTTTTTAAAATTAAGTTTATAGTCATGGTGTATGTGGTTAAGATGCACAGAATTCCAATGTTAAAAGCACAATAATAAGTGAATGAGAGAGGAGAAATCTAGCATTTAGGAGGGACTTTATAAAACTGTTACAGGTCAAGTAACTCTTTTGCAATTTACATGGACTGCAACTACAGTGGCGTGAATTAGCATGTTGTGTCAGGCTGGCCAACCTTTGTGAAGGGCCAGATAGTACATACTGTCAACTTGTCAGGCTAGGTGGTCTCTGATGCATTTCTTCATTCCTGCTGTAATAGTAGGAATGCAGCTATAGATGGCAGTAGATTAAGAGGCATGTTCCAATAAAACTTTATTTACAAAAATAGCCAGTGGGCTGGGTTTGGTCAGAACAGAGTTTGCCTACCCTGGTGCTAGAAGGTTCTACGTGCTTTATTAAAAATTAGAAACTGGATTGTCTGTAACAGTGAAGCCTAAAGGATTCATGTCATTTATTGAGCTGACTGTCCAAGCCATTATCTAGATACAGATAAACTGTCATCACTTATGACTTTGAAACAGTTCATGTGTCTATGCCTAATCTTATCTCTTAGCATTCTCTATCCAACAAGATTATTTAATAAGTCGGATGTTCTTACTAGGTAAATCTGCTATCTGTGTTTTGCCATATTTTGCCCTCTTATAAACTCTTAAAATTTCCTGAGAATCTGATACTTTATTGAAGGCCGTGAAGCTCAAGGACGTTTCTGCGTGAGGAAAGTTTGTTTTACTGGCAGTAATTAAGCTTCTTGATGGGCTCAGTAGCTCAGCTACAACCACGAATTAAGTGGCCTGAGGTGGAAAGCTGGCTAACTAGATGTTTGGTTGTCACTTGTAGGAGGACATCTTCCCAATTTAAGAAAATGTACTATAGCTGTAGGGACAGTGGTTGAATTGTGCTAAATGATATTTTTAAAAATTAGGCTGCATATTTGGAAAAGCTGTTGTGACAGATAGCACAGACTTGCCTTTAGTGTCCTGGTCACCTTTTTCCCTGGGCTCTGTTTTTAGAAGGTGAACTGACCCATAGCTAGATACAGTCATGGGGATACACACGGCTGAAGCCACGTGCGTAAATGAGCGCTAGAACCCCAGGTAATTCTGGCGAGGGCGCACGACGTTTCAGGCGTAGCTAGTTTCATGAAATTAGAAAGTTGTACTTCCACTTCCATCTTTCCTTCATTAGAGGTTAAAATGTCTAGGACCCAAACCTCAAGTCAGCCAGCTTTCCTAGAAACCATCTTTAACCTAATTTTTCTTTTACATGTGTTTATTTTGTGAGAGATGCAGAGTGAGATAGAGCATGAGCAGGGAGGGTAGAGAGAGAAGGAGACACAGAATCTGAAGCAGGCTCCGGGCTCTGAGCAAGCATCCAACATAGAGTCTGATGCGGGGCTCGAACTCACCAATCATGAGATCATGACCTGAGCTGAAGTTGGATGCTTAACGCCACCCAGGCGCCCCTAATCTATAATTGAATGGGAGTGTAGGTGTTTGGCAGGTTGCGTGTTAACGTTAATACACTACGTCAGAGTAGATGATTTTATATTTTCATTTCTTGGTTACTCTTTTTGGTCAGAGGGACACACTTTTATCTCCACACCTCTTTCCTGGCCAAGACTCATGTAATACACCTCAGACACACAGGTCAAGGAGACTTGGACTTGGTCACATTCCCAAGCTCAGCACCTCTTTGGATTGTGTGTTCTTAGGAGTCTCTCCCACTCACCATATTCTCACCCTCCCTTTTTCTGTTGATTTCTTCTCTGTCAGCATACGGACAGAATGACTGGCAGATTGTGTCTGCAACGCAGTCTTGGCTCTAGAGAACAAACATGTGGCAATAATACTGTATGGCATAGATAATACTTTAGTCAGAGTGTTTGGGGTTTAACAGACTTAAATTGTAAAAATTACGTAGATCTAATGAATAGTTCAAATCACGTTCTCCTGGTTATGTGACATAGGTCACCACATAATCCGTGGCTTCCTCAGAAATGTCTCACCATGTGAGGAATCTCCTGGTCTTTCACATTTAATCGCAGAGCTTCCTCCAGACTTTCTATGATGTTCTCTCTTCCCTGTGTTTATTCATATGCCTCCTCGACTTCATATTCTAATATCCTTCTTTTTGTTTTATTCTTCTTATTTACATGCTTTAAACACTGAAGAGATAGGAAAGAAGGAAAGAAACATTTATCGAGTCTTCTGCTGGGTGAGTCCCTTGTTATATATTGCCCATCCCAGAATCTCATATATCTAATTATTGTGTTTCTAAGATACCATGATTTCTATATTTTTTCTATGAGAAGAATTCTTGAGTCCTGGTGTTCATGACTCACAATAATAAAGGCTTTATTTCTCCCTCTTACTCAGATTTCAATCACATGGGTATTTTTTATAGTTATATATGTATGGCTAAAAAACCTAAATATCCCCAGGCAAATCTGGCATTGATTTCATCTAGCGTTAGCTCAAGAATAATGTGACTCTCTTTTCACCCTTAGGACTTAAACACGGGTTTCTTACTTATCGATATAGACATATATATGGATATGGATAGGTAGACAGATAGTTCATTGTTAGGATAAATAAAGTACAAACCGTTCAAGTACAGCACCTGTGTTGCAGCCACAATTAATTATTTTGGCTGGAAATGATTGATCTGAATTGAATCAAAGCATAAGGTGAATCTTGTTCCCTCATCACCCAGTAGGTCACATTACAATCCGTTTTCGTTATACAGATTTATCCTGTAAAGGAAATGGCTAAATGTTTTCTCATGCATAAATCAGAACAACACAGTCTTTAGCATATATGCACTCCCTTCCCGTTGAAGGGCAGAGAGGCCAAGGACACAGTAAATAGTAAGAGAGGTTCAAACTCAACCCTGTTTGACTCCAGATATCAGTCTTAAGTCCAACTGTACCATTCATGGGTTCCACCATATTTATTTCTTTAAAAAATTAGTAAAATACAGATCACCTAGAATTTACCATTGTTCAGTGTACAGTTCAGTGCCGTTAAGTATTATTAACATGGCTGTGCTATTATCATCATCATCCAGCCGTGAAGGCCTTGTCATCTTGTAAAACTGAAACTCTACTGGTTACACAATGACTCCTCACTCTCCCTCCCTTCAGCCCCTGGCGCCTCCCACTGATTTTTTTAAATTCTTTTTTTTTTAATGTTTTATTATTTATTCTTGAGAGAGAAGCATGAGGAGGGGAGGGACAGAGAGTCGGCAACCCAGAATCTGAAGCAGCTCCAAGCTCTGAGCGGTCAGCACAGAGCCCGATGCGGGGCTTGAAGTCAAGAACTGAAAGATCCTGACTTGACCTGAAGTCAGACGCTTACCTGACTGAGCCCCCCAGGCGCCCCAACTACCACCGATTCGGGCTACTCTAGGTACATCATATACATGGAATCATACAGTGTTTGTCTTCTTGCTCCTGGCTTATTTCCCTTGGCACACGTCCTCAAAGTTCACTCATGTTGTAGCATGTATCAGGATTCCCTTCTTTTTTGATATTTAATATTCCATTGTATGTACATACCACATCTTGGTCATGTTTCGATCAGTGGATACTTGGGTTGCTTTTGGGTGTTCACCATATTTATTTATTTATTCCTTAGGTTGTGTAAGTTACTTTCTTGTTAGAACCTCAGTAGGTTCTTTGCTGTGCACACTTTTAAATTAATATTCTAAATGTTAATTTAATCCCAACAAAGAATGAAACGATAGTTGATCCTAGGACAGCCATGGAATTCTTTTGTGTATTCCAGATAACTGGTGGAGAGGGGTTTTGAGAGGCCAGTGAAGTACCCCAGAAAAAGAAAATAACGACGATGGACTCCGTTGCCCTGGGTAGAGGAAAGCAACGCATGCTCCCATCTGGCCACGAGAAACAGAACCGGTTATGCCGGCCTGGAGCAGCATTTCAAAGACGCTGGGGACTGTGGGTCATGAAATATGCTGTAAGTTCTTACTTTTTTTTTCTTGGCTTCTAGTAAACTAGTATCGGTAGACACATTATAGAGGTAGCCTTAAGGATAACTCAGTGGGGGAGAATCAAGTAAATGCCAGAAGAACATTTTAAATCAAAAC
>PISW01001813.1:0-37500 GCA_004023785.1 Mungos mungo
TCCCTAAGGAGAAAAAAAAAAAAAACTCAAGGCAACCTGGTTATACACCCATGTGACCACATCCCTCATAACCTTGTAACATGAGACCACTTAATCAGACTGCAAGTTTATGTGTTACCATCTATGGGAGACAAAGAAATAGAAAATGTATATTAAAAAAACTACGCACATGGTGTTCATCAGTGTTCAGGCTCATTTCTTCAGTAAGAACCCAACTTTGCAATTAAATTTCTTCCTGGAGCAAAAAGCGTCGGTGTCATGATTCTCTGTGTGAGGATCCTGCAACACTAAGGACTGTGCTGCATTTGTGTTGTGCCATATTGATGCTCCTCCCTCTACGTGAATTAAAACTTTCTTTCCAAGACATCCAATCTACTCGACCTAAGCTATAATTCTCCTTACATGAAGTTTTCTCTCATCCTTCACCAAAGAATTTGTTTCTTTCTTCTGTCTTCCTGTTTTGCTTCCTTTGTATTTTTCATGTATCACTTTTCAAAACTGCCTTACACAATGGCTTATTTTTTCCTGCATATTTTTGAGAGGTGTGTTCTCATTAAATCTCTGGTGATTAAATCGTAGACTTGTGCTGATAAAACTGCTGCCGTTGCTAATTTGGACTGAGTGCCGCTAGCTTCATCTCTCTAAAAATACTTTAATTCATTCTTAATGTGTTCCTTTTATGTTGGGTACTCATGCTCCGTTTAAAGTAGATTCCATTTTTTAAAAAAAATACCACATAAGCCTTATTCATACACACAAAAAAGTTTATTTATAAGTTCTAATAACCACAGGAAGAAAAGTAAATGTAAAACATTGAAAGTGTAATTTTCTTTTATCTTTGACCTAGAGGTCTCAACCCTGTTCTCCAATTGTAAGAGCATGTTATAAAATTAATTTGCATAAAGAACTAGAGGTCATTTTCAAGACGCTCCAGGGAATTAAGACCAAGTCAGTTCTATAGACTTCAGTGACTGCAAACAAGGGAAGTCAATTTCCAGTGCTAATATAAAGGAATTTAATTTGATCACTCTTATTAGTATAATTAAGAGAAATGTAGCTTGGAGGCAAGTAGTTTAATCTATAAAGGAAGAAGATAAATTTAAATCCATAAAAATTTATTTACCAATATTTTAGGTGAAAGTCATGCCTTGTATTTTTCCCTGTGTTGACAGTTAATCTTGAAAACAAGGGTCAGATATCCCTGCCTCTAATCTCTGAGGGACAGGGGGTAGATAGGAGAAAGGGAACTGGGAACTTGCTGGCCGGTCTGATATTGCATGAGTTTTCTTATTCAGTTCATAAACTGAGAAGATAGACACATGACATAAAACAAGGAACAATGCAATTGAAGGAAGAAAATCTGACCAACAAGTGACATGTAAAAAGTTTTTCAGTATATCAGACTCTATTGCCCTTCACTATCAATTTAAGGATTCAAATAATTATTGCTTGAGTTCACTTGCTATTTGATCTTAAGTAACTAATTTCCAGCTCAGTCCATCAGGCAAGGCCGAAGTCATGTATCAGTTTGTAAAGAATGAACATGCAGCTCTTGAGTCCTTTGTCTACAATTTTTTACCTAGTGACTGTGGGAGGTTTTTTTCTGGCTCAGTTTCATGATGTATAATGATAGTACCTACTTCATTGGATTGGTGGAGTTAATGCTATGTATTTAAAGCATTGAGAGCAGGACCTTACTTTTCATAGGTATTTGGTATATTTTCTGAAGCTAAGTGTCATCTTTATTTTTTAACAACGTTATTGAGGTTTAATTAGTAAAGAACTGCATATATTTAATGTATACAATTTAATGAGAATAGACATATATAAACACACATGATACCATCACCAAATCAAGGCGATATTTCTATCTAACATTTTCCTGAGTTTTCTTGTGCCCCCTTTTTTGTGATAACCCAAAAAGATTGGCAAAAGATGGACAAAAGACTCAAATAGATATTTCTCCAAAGATGACATACAAATGGCCAAGATATATATGCAGAGATGGTCAACATCATCATCAGAGAAATTAAAATTAAAACTACAATGGGAAATCTCAAACCTATTAGGACAACTCTGATTTAAAAACAAAACAAAACATAAAAATAAACATACCAAATGTTGGTGAGGTTGTAGATAAATTGGAACACTTGTAATAATGTAATCAAATGTAGTAATGTAATCAAAGAGATGTCCACATCCCTCATGTTCATTGCAACACTATTCACAGTAGACAAGATATAGAAAAAATCCAAATGATCATCAAACATGGATGAGTAAAGATAATGTGGTATACACATGCAGTGTAATAGTATTGAGCAAATTCCTCATCTTAACATCCTACCTTTTTAGTCCAGCATTAGCCAAATGGATGAAATAATGAGCGGAATATTTCATAATAGGTATTAAATATAATTATAGAATTGCCTTCCTTTTATGTATGTATGTATGTATGTATGTATGTATATATATATATATACATTTCATTAGCTTGAAATCCTTTCATAATTTGCGAAAAAATTAGATGTTTGGGACACAAATAATTGAGAACTTCATTATAGCATTTCACTTGATCCGAAATGATCCTATAACTTTGTAGATAGGAATCTTGGGTCTTAGTTTTGTTTTGTTTTAGTTTTGTTTTACACAAAGGTAAAGAAGTGTGAATTAGCATTAGAATGTTACAAAGTTCAAATGATTTTTGCCAGTATTTCATTTATCTATTATATCAAACACATTAGAAAAATGAATGTGAAGCACTAATGAAGTGACTTCCTGGGCCCTCATTCTTGCTCTCCTTTACTCTATTGGCTGAATTTTGTTTGCTGGCTATTGTTTGCAGAACCACATTTACTGCCTTCTAATCATATAGCTATTTTCTCTGGAGCCATCTAAACTCTCAATATGTTTACCCACCGAAATCTGTGGTCTATTTCATAAGCAGGAAGAAAATTTCAAGTTTCCAAAGACATCAGGCATACACTCATTTAGTAAAATTGAGATTGTAATTAGATTATGTTGAATAAAAACATATGTATCAGCAGAATTCATTATTATAGTGTAATTCACTTTTGTATTCACAATAACTGTGAACTTCTATCTAGCTACTGTTTTAAAATTTATAACAAACTACCCCAAAATTTAGGGGCTTCACCATAGCCATTTGTTTAACTCATGATTTTGTAGGCCAGCTTGATAGCTCTTCTCTTCTGGACTGGCTTAGCTCATCCTTACAGTTACTTGGTGGCATGATGGGTGAAGTTGTCGAGGATGTCCTTACACTATTGGTGATCAGCCATCTGGCTGGTCTCCGGAGGCTCAGGTGGTCTGGCTTGTGTCTGTTCCATGCGGTGTCATCCTCCCATAGGTTAGGTCAGGCTTTTTCATATGATGGTAGAAAGGTTTACAGCACATGAAGGAATACCAGAGGGAATGTACTCTTCAAGCTTCTGCTTGCACTAGGCTTAGCAAGTCATATCCAGTCCATATCCAAGACTTTAAAGAAAGGTTCCACTTCTTGATGGGAGGAGGCAAAATGTTGTGTCTGGTTTTACAATCTGCCACATTCTGTATACATACACCCACATACATGTTGTATATATTAATAACACATCTATATCCAAAATGTATCCAAGATATGTACATGTATGCATCTATGATTAAAATATAGACAAATACTCTTCCAAGGCAACACAAAATAGTTTATATCTTTGTAGATTCATCAGAAATCAAGTATATGCATAAACAGAAATAAATCAGGCCATGGTGTGCTCCTGCATAACTTAGATCAGCAGTCACATCACTCTGGTTTTCTCTGGTGAAATTTAAGATCTCTGCTATATAATAGAGTTGCATAATAAATTATCACCAATATAATGTGTTGCCAGCCTGCTCTGCGTATACAAAGTCCTATCATATGCACTAAAGAATAAACAAAGGTTTAGAATTGGGTGATTTAAGGGGCATCTGGGTGGCTCAGTTGGTTGATTTCAGCTCAGGTTATCATCTCAAGATCTTGGGATTAAACCCCATGTCTAGCTCCACACTGAACGTGGATATTCCTCTCTCTCTCTTCCTACCCCCTCCCCTACTCATGTACTCTCTCTCTCTAAAAAGTAATAAAATAAAATAATAAATGAATAAAAATAATTTAAAAATCTAGTTGAGGTAAACCTCACATGCATATTTGCATTCAGCCTAAGTAGCAAATTCTAAGTAAGTGAGTACAATATTTTGGCATAGGACTTTAACTGGAGGGTATCAGGGAAGACATCTTGAGGAACTGGATAATGAGTTTCCTATGTCACAAAGAGTACAGGGATGAGTAGAGAGAATGAGTGTAGAAGAGAAGTGAGGTAGGCTTGTTGAAGAAAATAGGAAGCATGTAGAAAAAGAACACAGGGCACTGAACTCAGGATGTTACCATAAGGGGAGTTATTAAACGTTTGTTGGAAGGAGATAATCCAATGTAATATTCACAACTGCAGGTGACTTTTCTATTTATCAAAACTTTAAATAGATCAGAAATATAAAGTGGCACCTTAAGCTATTTGAGTGAATTTAAGATAACCTACTTTTAGTCATTTTAAACCTATACCTAAGTATCTAATGATAGGTTTTGTACAAATGAGTCTAGTTTCTTCTCCTAATAATATATGCAGTTAGTAATTTAATAAATGTAAAATGTATAAAATTATTACCAAAGTAACTAAAGTTGGGCATTGGTCCTTAATCTTAGTTTTCTAGAGTTTTTCTATGAGCTCTTTGGAGAGAGAGAATTAGAATTAAAAGTCTCAAGTTTTCATTAGGAGCTGACTCTTTGTTACACAATGCCAAATGCAACTTTTCTTATTATCTTGGAGTTTCTTTGCTTTGGGGAATGACTCCAGTAGCATAAGCAGAACATTGTTAGATACTGTAAAACTAGTTCCTTATCCAACTCCAGCCCATATCAGAGGGGAGAAGGCAGGGATGGTAAAAAAAAAAAGAACTAATAAACTGGGAATTTATTTGGAAAGAGAGATGTTAATGTGACAAGGTAGGTGAAGTAAGTTGAGAGAACTGCTTAGAGATGTTATTTGTGTCCTTTAAAATTTTATGGATACAATAAGTATTTTTCTGATTTAAGGCTGAAAGTGTCTACAGGTTTTAAGAGCATGCAGCAAAAGAGTGGCATGAGCTGCATGGGAAATGGACAGAACTTAAATCCTACAAGACAGTTTCCTCTGGGCCAGAGCTAAACATTGTGGAAGGAAGCATGGACAAAGTGATCTCAAGAGAGAGTGTGTGCATGATATAGGTAGCCAGAAGCTAGAGGCTGAGAGAGCATGTCATAAAAGTCTTATTGGAAGAAGGCTAATCTTCATCAGAGAGCTAAAGCAAAAGTGGTTTTCAGTGACGGTTAACTTGGAGGAACTTCCAGAAGTACGTTAAGTCAGCAGTTAATACAAAGGTGGTTGTGATGTCATCTTACAGTTATACTGACTATATAACACTACACTTGTGTTCTGTAACCCATTACTCTGCCAATAAGTCTGGGAATAGATGTACTAATCCACTGAAATGCAGAAGAGGAGCAAACCAAAGAAAGAAACTGAACTAGAGGAATATGAAGGCTGCTTTGACAGATTCAGGTCAAAGCTTCCTGGGAAGAAAATAGTTTTTAAATACTAGAATGTGATTATAGTATATTAGGGTTTTACTCAATATTTTATACAGTGATAGAGAAGAACTATTCAACAAAACATTTGGAGGGTGTACAGGATAAAGTGGGTAAAATTGCGTCATGCTTTAACTTTGAATCTACCAAATTTAATCAATTCTACCCTAGTTCATTTAATATGAGGTATATAAACTTTAATCTTCAAAAGATGCAGAAATTATATTGATGGATTGGGGTAAAATATAATGATATAGTATATACACTTAGACACATAAAAAATTTACAGCCAGTAAAATGTAGTGATACCAGAGCCAAAATAATAAAATACTTCACTATGGAGGGATTGGTGAGTCTTTGAATTCTGCTGAGAAGTAGATTAAGAAGACAACTGTTAGACTTATTATTTTATATGCAAACCACTTTTTGCAAGGAATGCTACTTTTAGATATGATTCTAACCTATTTAGAAATGCTAAGTGTTGTAAAGTAGATCAGCAAAGTCATACTCAATGGCCAATTATTATCAGTAAAGTCATCCCCCTATACTAAATATGACTTAAAACCTTGGAAAACAAGTTTTTCTAAAAGAGTCAAGCAACTATTCCTATTATAAACATTCATAGATTAGAAATCAACAGCTCTAACAATGTTCTTAAAAATATGACTTTATAGGAAGAAAGTGCTTTGTCTTCTTTGGTAAACAAACTTAGGCAGAACCTGGACTTTATTGTGACAAGTTATAGAATGTGTGAAGCTTTAACTAAAAATGTTGGGAACAGGCATGTGAATATTCATTCCTTTCCTTCCTTACCTTTCTAAACAAAGGTGAATAGCTAGCCCAGAATTCAATATTATTATTGTACTTAGTCATCAGCTTATCTAGATTCTCTTTAGGTGTTTTCATTAACTGTAGGTTGAAACCCATAGCTTCTGGTTACAGCCATGATTTTAATTAAGCCAAAATCAAATCTATTCAGGTCACACAATTTTATTTCATAAATTATATTTTCCCCCCAGCATTATTAAACTGATCAGTGGCAGTGAGAGAGAAGGAAGATAGCTGTTTATCACCATAACTGAAATGTTTCCAGGTCAGTGTAATCATAGGGAGTAAGGGGAGACCATAAAGACTAAGGGGGTTTGTAAAGGTGCTCTTATAATGAAGACCCACAAGATATTAACTGTGTAATTAAAACATGAGCAGATGATAGTGAGTGACAATCCATAGGTTAATAACAGAAAATTTTAAGAACTCTTTTTTAGGAGTATTACGGTAAGTAAGATTGGGGAGTTCAAAGTCTAGGGTCTGGTCACTTGGTGTTCGGAACATATAGGGCTTTTTGAATCATAAGCTGTCTTGGTAAAATGGATATTTGGGCCACTTTAGGGAAGTAACCATATGATGGGGCTGGTTATATGAAATTAGGCTTTGTCCAAATGTCCCATATGATCATTACTCTTGTCATTACCCTGCATAATTTGTCTAGGTAAACTTCATGTGACCTCCCTTACAAAAAATAGCATCAAAAGCAAACTTCTTATCTGATAATTTGGCCAAGGTTCACACTGCCAATACCAAATCCATTCATATAGAATCTAATATGGAAACATTAATTGAAAAGCGTTTATGGAAGTAATTCTTATTCATCAGATAAAGGTAATAGAGCCCTTCATCTTTATTTTATGGGACCAGTTTTTTGATTCAAAAGATAACTTGAATAGTAATTCAAATTCCAGAGTATCTTCACAAAGAATCTCATAATTAAGTCAACTCAAGAATGGGAATTTTTTCCAAATAATATACAGTAGCCAGATTAGAGATAAGTTACAGATTAATAACTTCTGTGGCAGATATTTTACAAAGATGGCTATAATACTCTCTCTTAACCTATAAACCCTTCTGTATTATGATCTTTCTATTCCCCTATCGAAAACTAAAACCAAATCCATTCTTGGAATTAGGGTCGACTCTAGTAACTCACTTAAAATCAATAAAGTGAGACCGAAGTGACAGGCTGACTTCTGAGGCTAAGCCAACAGGAGGTGGACTTCTGCCCCAGTCTCTTAAAGACACTAGCTCTCTATATGGTCTTTCCCTGCATGTCTTCTCAAAATTCAGATGCCATGCACTGAGAAGCTCAGAACATATGATGAAATCATTTGTAATTGATTCCAATCTATAATCTTCAGATGAGATTAGCTTTTATTCATTCCCACTTTGGCAACAAGATGCATGAAGAAGCCTTCAGAAATTCTAGTCCACAACCACTTAAGTCATCCCTGCATGTTTGACTCTTCCCAACTGAGTCCCCAGACTCATGGGTGGTTTGTTGCACAGCAAGGGATAATTAAAGTAGAATTTGGTATATAAAAATATGGTATCAGTGTAACAAAGGTGAAAAGATTTAACATTGGTTTGGGGACTTGGTCACATGGACTAGCCTGGTAGGACTTTAAGCAAAGGCTTAAGGGAAAGTGCAAAAATCTGTATATTACTCAGCTAGTAGAGAGAGGATTCCTGTTACATAGTGGCAGAAAAATTAACAATACTCTTACCTGTGGGAATATGGAAAATGGAAAATCTATGTAGTAAGCTAATGGAATTTGCTAAGGATAATTCAATGTTTAATTCTAATTTTAATTGTATGTATGTAATTTTGAGAGACAGCACAAGCAGGGAAGGAACAGAGAGAGAGAGAAGGAAGAAGAAGAAGAAGATAGAGAATCACAAGCAGGCTCAGAGCTGCCAGCACAGAGCCTAATGCAGGGCTCAAACCCACAAATCATGAGATCATGATTGAGCTGAAGCCAAAAGTCATGCTTAACCAGCTGAGCATCCCAGATGCCCCTCCATGTCAAATTTTTAAGTGCCACACGCTTTCTTTTAATTGTGTCTGATAAAACACAAATAGAAATCAGCTAAAAAGGAATTATTCAGTTTTCAAGCAAACTTTAGAAAACATTTATAAAAGAGAAAAGACTTGCTTTAGTTGTGGGGGGGGGGAAGCAAAACAAACAAACAAAAAACCTATTTTTTTATTTCCAGCCTCTTCAGAATACGAAAGAATTTCAAAATAGTTAAGAGACCCAGGGCTAATAATTAGATCTGCAAGGCTGTCAGGAAAATGTGGCCTCAGAGTAAAGATAAAGTCAAGGGTGTGCTAGAAAATCTCTTTGTTAAACTCTCCAAAAAAATTTTAAGTGATGCCTCATAGACTTTTTAAGACAGGCAGAAGTTTACTGAGTTTCCTGAGTGTGCTCCTCTGAGGTACTCTCTGTTAAAAAGTAGACTTCTGTTAAACCTTACAGATGATGTCTCACAGCTGCCTCTACGAAGCCCAAAGTTGAAAGAATTTACCACAGAGATTAGTGCATGTGGCTTTCTTTTAATGGGGTGGGTTATAAACTGACACATAAGAGACATGGAGGTGTTTTAAAGAAGTTTTTCATTTGGACTACAAGGGACAGAAGCAATGCAAAATAAGGAGGCCTCTGGAACTAAAAACAGATATCCAGCTAGATTGTAGAATTTCTGTGGAGTAGTTGACCCCCTTTCCTATGACAATGCCTATTGTGATGATTGTGTTTGATCCAACATCACTTCTTGAGTCTATAGGAGAAGGATAACTGATCTCTTTAGTTTACCAGCTTTGGATCACAGATAAGCCACTTGAGAAAAACTCAGCTGGAAGACTTCTGCTTAGATGGTGAGATCCTGGATTTTCAGTTACTGTATTGGGTGAGATTTTTTGGATCTTCCGGAGTGGATGATTTTATTTTGCATGTGGAGGGTTATGAATTACGGCCAGAGGGTATAATGGAACAGACTAAATTTTCCAGATCTGCCCCTAACAGTATGGACTATCCCACATGATCCTCTCCCATACGATCTTGCCCTTCCTCTATCAAGAGCAATACAATGACCCTTCACTTCAATCTGAGCATTACTTAGATATTTGTAATTAATAGGAAGTAGTCAAAGTGAAGCTGCACGTCTTTGGGGGCTAGGTGAGAAGAGGCTGTTCAGCTTCTGCCTTGATTTTTCAGCACGTGCTCTCTCATTCTGCATCCTCCCTATAAGAACTGAGCTGCAAGACTCTAAGAAGTCCAAGCCATATGGAGAGACCACATATAGGTGCCCCAGACTCTAGCCTCAGCTGGGGTCTTTGAGCCATCCCAGCCCAGTCACAGATATGTTCCTAAAGCAGCCTCCAACTTGTTTCAGGCCCTATCATTTACGTCATCCCACTGTGTAATTCTGCATTTGAAGTTCCAGGCATTGTGGAGCACAGATAACCCACTCCTATTACGCCTTCTGTGAATTTCTCATTCACAGAATCATACACTTAGTAAAATGATTGATGTGTAGTGCCCTAAAGTTTGTAACATAGCAGTTGATAACTAAAGCATCAACAAGTGACATTTGAGTTTCGAGTTTCTTCCCAATGTTTTAATAACTTCTATTTGGTGTTATGCTCATGCATTTGAGGATTTTTTCCAGGGGAGAAATATCTTGAAACTAAGCACTGACAAAGTAAAGCCTAAAGTATGACAGAAAATAACCACATAGGAAGTCCAAAAGGAATAACTGGAATTGACAAAATAGAGTTGAACCACAGGAACATATAGATGAAGGACTTATCGGGGCAGCACAAGCTGTCTTCAAATATGTGGAGAGCTGTCAAGTGGAAGATGGATTAGACTCGTACTATAGACTCTGCTCCAGGAAGCAGAACTAATACCTCACATCGGTAGGTTCAGGGAAGCAGATACTATACCTAATAAGTGTATTTTTTCAGTAATCAGAAAAATAAAGTTGTGGACTGCTTCTTGAGGTAGAAAGCTTATGTAATTTTCTTTGAAGGAAGCCTAGATATTGTAATCATGGTAATTTTCTAGAGAAACTTTTTGTTTGGAGTAAAATATTGGAGTAATTCTTTTAAGAAGTTCTCACCACAAGCTTGTGTAGGTGTCCATAAAATACCCTATATTTTTTAAGTAATCTGTATTCAAAGTTTAGGTTTGCAGGACAGTCAGAAGATGAAGGAAACCACTTACACAAGTTTTCAGCGACTTGTACTTTCAAGGACAACAAAATACCTAGCAATTACTCAGTGCCCAATAACAAATTTAAAAAATTCATAGGGAATAAATTAGTGGAACATCTATCATGTCTATGCATAGAGACATAATAATGTAAAGTTGAAGGATCTTATTTTTTATATAATTCCATTTTACATAAATATTTTTTCCTTTGGTATGAATTGCCTCATTTTTCTGAATATTTGATGGAGCCTCCATGAACATAAAAAACATAATAAAAGAGGCATGCCTCAGTGGCTCAGTCACTTAAGCATCTGACTCTTGATTTTGGCCCAGGTCATGATCTCACGGTTTCATGAGCTCAAGTCCCACAGTAGGATCTTCTCTGACAGCATGAAGCCTACTTGGGATTCTCTCCCTCTCTCTCTCTCTGCCCCTATCCTGCTTGTACTCTGTCCCTCTCAAAATACTTAAAACGTAACTTAAAAAATAACAGAATAAAAGAAAAAAAAATACAAGTAGGTCCTTTAGATAAAGGAGAGGATAAGAACTACAGGAAGGTTAACATGCAGGTATTCAGGACTTAACAGTTTAAACTGATTATAGACAGGTAGGGATGGAGGGAACTAAGGAGTGATCGGAAGAAACATCAGAATCCTCCTCCTCATCACATCAGCATTTCCAATATCATTGTCTTTGTGGTGGCTGTTATTGATCATTTACTCTTACTACACAGTTCCAAGCATCTGCTATCCATTATCTCTTTTAATCTTCAACTGATGTTATAAAGAAGAAAGTGTGGAGCCTGCTTGGGATTCTCTCTCCCTCTCTCCCTCTCTCCTCCTCCCTCTCTCTCTATTCCTCCCTGGCTCATGCTGTCTCTGTCTCTCTCAAAAGAAATAAATAAACTTTGGGGCATCTGGGTGGTTCAGTTGGTTGAGCATCTGACTTCGGCTCAGGTCATGATCTCACGGTTCCTGAGTTAGAGCCCCTCATCGGGCTCTGTGCTGACAGCTAGTTCAGAGCCTGGAGCCTGTCTTCGGATTCTGTCTCTCCCTCTCTCTCTGCCCCTCCCCCTCACTTGCACTGTCTCTCTCTCTCAAAAAAATAAATAAAACATAAAAAATTTTAAAAGGAGAGAAATAAATAAACTTAAAAAAGAGAGAGCGAGAGAACTCTAATGGTTGGGCAGGGGAAGAGAGAGAGCTAAGGTTTAGAGAAAGAGTATGGCACACTTAAGGTTACTTAGGGGGATTAATCAGAAATTGAACCCAAACATTATATGATGACAGAGCCCAGCATATAATGTTGTTACACAGTTTGCTGGTAGAGATTAGATCTGTACATTTTATGGTGGAGGCTTTAGTTATAAAAAGGGAATGGACATTTTATCAACAGTACTCCCCCCAAATCCTTCCCTGCTCTAGTTCACATTTCCAGCAATTCCACCGTTAGGCACTTCCCTTTGGTTCTTGATAAAGTAGAAGACATAAATATTCTTCCTAGCACTCAGACAGATTGGCTAGTATTTTTGGCTAATGCATTAGATATAGGTCTTCCCATTGTAGGGGGCTGAAAAAGGGTGGGCACTGTGGAGTAGTCAAGAATGAAAAAAGACCATGAAATTCAAGGAGAAAGAAAGGCTACCTGAGACAAATACCTCCTGTTTAATATTTCCAACATAAAAGACCTGCCATATATATTCCAGTGAGGTGAGGAATATAGAAAATGCTTACTTTCATTTTGGAAGCATAAGTCTTGAGGCCAGCAAGTTGACACATGATTTACACAGTAGGTAGTTTACTAAATTTGTATCCTAGACATGGGTGGATATTGTTGGGAAAATAAGGAGAGAAATATAGCTGTTGTTGAGATAGATATATAATCCTGAAATTGTAGGAAAAATCAAGGTAGATAGAGAGAGGTTCTCAAAATTTCAAATGTGAATTGATCATTCATCAGAATATTTTAGTGAAGACCAAAGAGACTGTGCAGATATTTGGGCAGGATAAGAAAGTCAGATGGGGATGTTAGAAGCTGGAGAGAGAAATAAATCATTTGGAATATTTTGCTTTTGCGTCAAAGTGTTCTGAAATATTTCACACCATCCCAACAAAATTCTCTTAGGTGGAAAGAAATGAGAGTAAATCATACTCTTTTGTTAGTTTAGTATGACACTCCTGATACGTGAAAGTTTATGTGGGGATGCCAAATGACAGTTTATATAAAGACAATGATTCATGAAGTTTGAGCTATTAGATTTGGTTGAAAAATATTATAGGGAAAGAAAACCTTTATGTGATTTGCCTAGTCCAGTGAGTTCAAATTCAGCTTTCTATTTGAAGTTCAGATATTATAACAAAACTATGTTTTCGATGTTTTCCATAGTCTAAACAAAGTCTCCCTCAAATTTAGTGTGAAATCCAGGATACGTAAACAATTTTATGAGCTGAATTTTTTAAATGTCTCTGCCTAGGAAAGGAACTAAGATTCAAAGGTATTTATTTAGTTATTTTTCTCTTGTTACTTTTTTTAACCTCCTCTCTTCATTTTTTACTGAAGCAATTATCAAATACATACATATTTACAGAATTGGACTAGTTGTATAGGTAAAGTTTCTAAGATCTCACAAGATAGTATTGATACAAATACCTACAACAGTAAGAAGAACTCAAATTTACTTGACGTGCTATTTGTCAGGCATTGTGATACCTGTTTTCCATTTATTCTCTCACTTCTCATAGAAGTTCTTTTTGGTATTTTCTACTGGCATCTATCATATTAGAGATGAAAAAATGTAGAGAAATGGAATTATCAACTAAAATTTTTTGAACACTGTAATTTGCTTCAGCGAGATGATCTCACATGAATTGGTAAGCAAATCACTAGGTTTAGCTGTGTTTTTCCCAATATAGAAAAATGCAAAAATATGCATACTTAATGAATTTTGCCATTTTTAAACAGTGGCTTAGTGGTTTAAGGTGATCATCATATTTCTTGGATCCAAGATACTTCACAAAACCTATTTGCAAGGAATATGTACAGGTCTTAAGGTATTTTGTTAGTAGATAATTATAAATATTGTCTTTACCAGTCTAGTTCTTATAAGCGCATTCTGTATTTTATTATTTAGCATCTTTTTTTTTTTTTTGAGAGACAGTGAGTGAGCATGGGAGAGGCAGAGAGAGAGGGAGACACAGAATCCGAAGTGGGCTCCAGGCTCTGAGCTAGCTGTTTGTTAGCACAGAGCCCGATGCGGGGCTTGAACCCATGAACTGTGAGATCATGATCTGAGCTGAAGCAAGATGCTTAACCAACTGAGCCACCCAGGCGCCCCCATTACTTAGCATCTTAAATCACAAAAACTTTTGACTAATGTGCATTTAATTAAGTGAATTAGAAAAAATATGGTTAACATATCAACCATTCAGTGGGTAGGCTAAAATTAAGCACTAGGTATAATTTAGCCCAAACATTTACCTCAACAGTTACTACTCAGGCTTTGTCAGTGTTCTGGAGTGAATATTAAAGATAGATGTCCTCAAAAAGAAAGAAACAAAGATAGATGTCCTCACCATTATGTATTAGGTGTTCTCAAATTTCTAGAAATCCCACAGTCATGTGTAGACTATTATAAGTATTCAAACAAATCTTTTTCTTCTCCCTTCCCGCTCCAGTCCCATTTATCTTCTTAGTTCCTTTATTTCAGACAATGGTAGTAGTGAATGCTTACTGTTAATTGTGTATCTGGAAAAATACTAAACACTTTATTTATAACTATTATTTGATTTGATTTTCACAGTAAATAATAAAATATTATAGAACATTACAATGCCATTTCACCTTATAAAAATTATGTAATTTGTCTTCAGCCAGTGACAGAAAAGAGATTCAATTTTAAGCCAAGCTTTCTTGGATTCTCACACCCATTCAGTGCAACCTCCTAATTGTGAGGCTGTCACAGTTTCTTATCTTCCTGATTTCCATTTCAGTCTCCTGAGAGTGAGTTAGTCATTACTGTGTTCAGGGGTCTTCCATGGCCTCCCTTGCCCTCCATGTACCAACAGTGCTGGTACAAGTCTTGCTGTATTTAGTTTATGAAGCAAAAGAATGCATGATTTACTCTAAAAAGTTTAGAACCAACACAGTTCCATTGGTAGACTGTTCCGTTTTCAGATAATAGGCAACATTACATTAAGCCTGATACTGTGTTTTTGTTATTTCCAGAAATGATGATTCAAAATGTGCAAGCTGTGTATTTAGACAAAATTAATATTTCCCAAACTGACAGTGGCTGTAATGGAAATAAGAAAAAATGTACCATCCCCAATGTGCTAGCACTGTACCAGTGGAAGATAAGGCTGAGTAAAACTGTTCCTTGTCACATCCTTTATGAAGAAAAATGCTCAGAGCTTCAAAACAGCCTTCTTCTTCTGTAGTTTGTAAATGTTGCAAAAATGGATTTAAATTTTTTTCAAAAGTAGTGAAATTTGGAAACATTGAAAAGTGATACATAATATTTCTTGCAGAAATCGTTATGGAGAAATAGAGATTAATAAGTAAGCACCAAGTAATTCTTTTTTAAATGTTAACTTTTGGAATAAAAAGCGTTCCAAAGCCAAGTATATCATGAGGGTTTTGGTGAACTTAGCTTTGCAGAAAGTGTCCTGAAACTGGCTGTTCTACTGAGCTTTAGTTAGGCTTGGACAATTAGCAATTGCCAATTATCCTCTGTATTCTAATATTTTTTCGCCTTTAAGGAAAGAAATGTACTCTAACAAAACAAAATTTTGTAAAAAGCTAAATATGGTAGACAGAAATTCAAACATTAGATGAGAGTGTATTCTCTTAAATGTGAGAATATTAAAATTTACTTCTTCATTTATTTAGAGTGCACAGGCCTACACAAGTGGGGAAGGGAAAAGTAAGAGGAGAGAATCTTATGCAGGCCCCATGCTCATTGCCAAGTCCAACGTGGGCCTCTGTCCCATGTACCTGGGATTTGACCTGAGCTGAAATCAAGAGTCAGAGGCTCAGCACCCAAGCGCCCCTGAAATTGAGAATTTTAACAATATTCTAATTAGTTATTGATTTGTTTTATACCTAGAGACAAAGCAATCATACATGTTTATGCATACATATACAAGGTAATTCTACAGATTAACTCCAGTGTATGCATATGTTGAACATTCAAATCTAATATTAAGCCTTTGGGATCATCTGGGAGCAGTTACATTTCTACATCTCACCCAAACATCTCGAAAGAATTGCCTTCTTTTTCCAAAGCATTGTTTCTCGTTACTTCCTTGTCTTATTGTCATCTGGCTTCTTCTCCTAGAACTCAGTTGAATTTGTAAGTTTTTATTAATTTTTTATTAACAAAATCTAATTGCTTGATTTCAATTCTCATCTTCTATGAGGTCATCCTCTTAAATCCTCCTCTCAGAACTCTGCCCTCCAGCAACTTCCACACCACTGTAGAGTTCTATATCTCTTTCCACAGTTTTCTTCCCTGGTTTCTTTCTCCATATGAGTTTAATCGTGTTATTTCCAGTATTTTAACATTAGCCATTTTTCTTTTAAGTTACACATATTTCTGGGGTTGTTAGGCTTCTTCATGAGTTCATGGAACATGCATGCTAGTGATTCTCACATAGCCAGCATGAACCGCCCTCTTTTGTTCCTATCTACACATCCATTGCCCCCTCAATATACTTGGATGTTAGCTGGACCTGCAAACGTGTATGGCCATTCAGTGCATTCTACACCACAGAAAGTATAGAAAAACTGATGTTGCAAAACACAGCAGTCTTAAATAACATAGGTTAAGTATTTTAACATGGTGAGTTTATAAAAACATACATGCATACATGTGTCATTCTCCTAGTCTAGAAATAGACCCGTGGGAATGAAGGCTCCAGACACTTAAGCTTAATTTGCTTCATTATATGTCTGCCTCTGCCTCTCCATTTCCAGTCTGTGTTCCACACTTCCTTCATGACACTCTGCTAAAATAAATCGCTCTTTACTCTCCAAGTTCAAATAATAATGTAAATTAGGAGTATAACAGACAAATCTTTAGTGACTATATTTCAAACATATGTTCATCATTTTATCACAGTCTAGAACCTCCTCCAACACACACTCTTCATGATTGAAATTAAGGAGGTGGTTCATGATACAGCTACCACTTAGACTCATGGGTATGGCTGGTGTGGTCCCCACAGATTTGTGACAGATGGCTGGTTGAATCTCCTGCTAAATCCATGTCCAGTGACAGCATAATGGCAGCAGCAAACATTACAAATCAAGACCTATTTTTAGGGATCTGGCTGTTAAATATACATCAGGCTACCATTTCCCTTGAAAAAAATGTAAATTATGAAATTATTAGCATGTGAAAGGCAATACCAGCCACCTGTAGCTTAAGCAAAATATCATTTTCTTACAGCATGTTAATGTACATCTCCAGAGCACATCTTCAGGGACAAATCAGTATTTTTTTGATATGACTGAGTTGGGAGTTTTTTGTTCATTTCCTTTTCCAGTGTTTGGATATCATCCCTCTTATTAGGCTCTCTCTTTTTGGTTTGAGGGAATCAGCAGTTCTTGTTAATTTGTTTCCAAAGAAGACAGAGAACTCCATATGGGAATTGCATCTTGAGCTTTACTCAAGATTGAACTCATTTAGCTGAAGTCTACATTACTGAAGTAAGTCCTCTGCCATGAGGATGGGATTCCACAGATGAGGGTAGACCTGAGTCCTATTGGCTACTTCTCTGTACAGGAGAGATCAGTGTCCATCAAAAGAAAGATTTTTCAGGAAGAGATGGTTTCCAAATGAATAAATTCAACCACACTGAATATAATACATTCATGTAGTTCCTGCTCTAGAGAGAGAGGAAAGTAGTAAAACATTTTTACAGTTGGAAACTGAAACCTAAGCAGAAAAGTCAATTGTTACAGAGATGACAATTAAGGTGAGACCTCAAAGAAAACTATAATAAAACTGACCATCTCAAAATCAAGAATATCCTAGAAGCCTTCCTATAATATATTATGTAAGAGCCTTCTGAGCTAACTTTCTGCCTGAGAAACAAGTCAGGCACCAGTGATTTATGACATATGCATATAAATGTAGTGAGGGTTTACATATGAGTATGTATTCTAAGATCTTACTATTATCTGTGCTTCAGTTCTCCAGTATTTTTAAGACTTTATACTTTAACATACTCATCGTATATAATGTGAAAGAATTTTTCTTGCCAATATTAGAAGTCAATTAGACACTACTACTCAGAAGAAAAAAATCAATAGAAGTACAATGTCCTTTGAGTGATCTTAAATTGTATAGGCCTCTACCCAGATCTGAGGTGAGAAAAAGTAGCTCAGACATTTGGTTTTGTCAATCTGCATTAGAATGAGGTGAAAAATGACAGGGAGAGTCAGATTCAAGACACACATTGAGAAATCATTCCAAATTGTAATTTCATTGTGAGTTATAGATACGATAAAATTCATTGGACAATTTTTAAAATGTCAAGGAGAGCTTAATAGCATTTTGGACGATCAGGTCAGTAAAAATTTCTTTTATAAAATAGCCTCACACTCCCACATTTGTATTGTATGTTGCACATCATTTGAAGATGAATCTATTTAAATGCAAATGTACAGTCACAAAGCAGTGGGACTAAATTATATGCAAACAAAGCTAGTTGAAGAATTCGAGTAGTTAAGCATTTTTCAATCAACTTTAAAGGCAGATTTGTTTCCTTTCAAAAAACACTACTTAGTAAAGTTTAAACATGCCTTTTCCAGAACTGTTATTGAATTACACTGTCCAATATGCCTATAGCAATATAGACATATTTTGAACAAGTTCTCATGCATTTGTCATGTTTTGTATTCCAGATTCATTCTCTAACAGTAGAAAAACTGTTCTGTTAAATTCTCTTTATTCATATAATTTTAAGGTATTAAGTAGTGCAAAAGAAGGAATTTGGAGAACTATTAGATATGCTAATTAGCGTACATAGATATGTCTATTTACAAAAAGCACATTATTTTGCACAAAATAATATATAGAACAGTAAATGAGATCAAAAATCATGTTTCTGCAAAAAAGTTAAAAGCAGGTCAATATTTAGCAGTTTGAGGGGATAAGGATATAGCATGAAAAAAATGCTTTAGTATTGCAAGTAATTGAAATAAATATAATCTATTGTGTATTAAATGAATAATAGTACCATTCTTCTCTTTGAGCCAACAAAGTTAGGGAAGATATTTGATAAGGTCACAATGCCTTTAAGAATAAAAATATTAATAATAATAATCATCATCATCATCATCATCATCATCAAGGGTGCCTGGTTGGCTCAGTCAGTTAAGTGTCAGACTCTTGATTTCCACTCAGGTCATGATCTCACCATTTCTGAGTTTAAGCCCCATATAGGACTCTGCACTGATTGTGCGGATCCTCCTTGGGGTTCTTCTCTCTCTCTCTCTTTCTCTCTCTCTCCCTCCCTCTCTCTCTGCCCCTCCTGTGCTATCTCTCTCTCTCCCTCTCAACATAAGTAAAATAAATTTAAATAATAATAATAATATTGACTAATTGGGTAGATTTTAGCTATCTCTAAAATAAAATATACCCAATTTCCACAACTTACAATGAGATTACATTCCAGTAAACTCATTATAAGTGAAAATGTCATTAAGTCAAAACCACATGAATACGATTGACTTGCCAAACTTTATAGCTTGGCCTAGCCTACCTGAAATGTGTTCAGAACACTTATTTCAGCCTACAGTTGGGCAACATCATCTTATGCAAAGCTTGCTTTATTATAAAGTGTTGGCTGTCTCTGATTTATGGAATACTGAAAACTGAAAGTGAAAACCAGAATGGTTGCTTGGGTCCAGAATAGTTGTGAGTTTATAGGTTGTTTACCCTTGTGATCGCATGGCTGCACCTTATTGTCACTGTCTAGCATTGCAAGAGAGTATCAGATTATAAATCACTAGCCTGAGAAAGTATGAAAATTCAAAACTCAAAGTATGTACCTAGTAAAGCCAAAAATCATAGGTCAAACCATTGTAAGTGGGGGATTTTCCAAAAAAAGCTTATGAAATAGCTGAATGAAAAATTAATAGTGATGACAACTAATATTTATTTTTAATAAATTAATAAATATTAACTATTATTTATAGGAAGGTTTTAACTATTCAGTCTCTTTAATAGTTGTAGGCTATTCAGGCTAATAATTTATACTTGAATGAATTTGGCAATTACAGTCTTTCAAGGAATCTGTCTATGGCACAAAGTTTTTTCTAATATTATGTAAATACACTTTTAATTCCTATTGAAACAGTTGCAATATCCCCTTGTTTATTCAGGATACTAGTAATCTGTGTCTTCTATCTCTTTCTCGTTAAACTATTTTCTTGATCTCTTCAATACACTAGCTTTGTTCTCATTTATTTATTTTTTTCTTATGGTTCTGTTTTCAATGTCACAATATTCTGCTTTTATCTTTATTTCCCTTTTTCTACTAGCTGTAGGTTTATATTAGTTTGTTTTGTTTTGTTTTTAGTTTATTTGGGCAGAAGCTTAAATTATTCATTTGAGGCTCTACTGTGTAATATTAAGTATTTAGTAGGACACATTTCCCCCTGGTCACTGTTTAAGCTCCATCCCATAAATATTGATATTGTGTTTTCATTCTCATTTAGTTAAATATAATTCCTCATATATTTAATGTGTGCTTTCTTCTTTGATCAGTATCTTATTCAGAAGCATATTGCTTAATTTCCAAATATTTAGGGATTTTTTTTAGATATCTCTGTTATAGATATTTCCAATTTAATTTCATACAGTCAAATGATGTAATATGTTCATTCCAAGATTTTAAATGTATTGAAAATGGTATTATGGCCCAGAATGTGGTCTATTTTGCCAGATTTCCTCAAGTATTTGAAAATAATGTATACTTTGTTATTGTTTGGCTGAAATGTTTTAAAATGTCAGGTCAAGTTTGTTAATAAGGTTGTTCGCATCCTCTGCACCCTTATTTATTTCTCCTTTTCCAACTCTTTACTGAAAGAGGCCTGTTATAATATAACTCTGTAATTGATTTTTTTTCTCCTTTAGATCCGTCAGTTTTTGCGTAAGCTTTTGAAGCTCATTTATTAGTTTCACACTCATTCAGACTTGTTATTAACAGCAAATGCTTGGGGGGAAAAAGGAAAGGGAAAAGAAACCATGTGTCTCAATACCCCTTATGACCTTAAGCAAAGCATCCTTAACAAAATTTTAACAAATTGAACACAACAATATATAAAAAACCTAATGCATCATTACCAATTTAAATGTATCATAGTGATGCAAGGTTAGCCTGTAAAAATTAATGTTGTTAACTGTATTCTTGGAAGAAACACATAAAAAACATCTAAAACCTATAAAAACATATTTTAAAAAATTGTAGAAAAATTCAGTCTCCTTACAACATTAAACACTTTCAGCAAACCAGGATTAAAATGGATATCTTAACTAGATAAAGAACAGCTATAAAATATCTACTACTAATATTATACTGAGTGGTAGGATACTAAAGGTTTTAATCCATAATATCAAGACAGCAATTATTTCCATTCTCACTACTTTGATTCAACATTTTACTGGAAGTCTTATACTTCAAGGGAAAAGTGCAAGGAAAAAATTTTAAAGGCATAGAAACTGGAAATGGGGCACTTGGGTGGCTCAGTTCTTTGAGCATCTGACTTCAACTCAGGCCATGATCTCATGGTTTGTGGGTTTGAGCCCCTTGCGGGGGTCTGATCTGACAGCTCAGAGCCTGGAGCCTACTTCAGATTCTGTGTCTCTCTCTCTCTCTGGTCCTCCCCTGCTCTCACTCCGTGTCTCTCTCAAAATAAATAAACATAATAATAAAAAAATTAAAAGGCATAGAAACGAAATGAAGAAGTCTTTATTTGCAGATGACATTTTTGTCTGCATAGATAATCTTATGGAATATAAAAAAATCTATCCAGAGTGATAAATTAGTTTAGCGAGGTTGTGGTATACAAGGTAAATTTAAAAATCAATTGTCCATTTTTTTAAAATTAGGAATTGAAATGAAAGAATCAGTACCATTTATAATAACATCAAATATATGAAATATTTAGGAACGATTTAATAGCATATGTGGAATAGCTGCATACTGAAAACTGTAACACTGAGAGACACATTTAGAGACATTAGAGACAGCATATTCAGTAATCAGGTGATTCAGTGATGTTTCAGATGCCAGTCCTTTACTCATTAAACATCGGCAAATGCTAGAGGGTATTCTTGTTACAATTAACAAGATAATTCTCAAAGTTACATGAAAATTCATTAGGTGATTTCATTAAAGCGAAGAAAAACGTGAAGATCTACTATTCAATTTCAAGATTTACAATAAATTAATAAAGGTAGTTTGGTGTCAAAACAATTGAAAAGAGCAGGGTTTAGAAATAGCCCTCAATGTATATAGTCAATTAATTTTTAGCAAAGGTGCAAAGAGAATTCAGTAAGAAAAGATTGTTTTCAATATATGGTGCTGGGAAAATTGGACATCCATATATAAAAATTAAACTCGCACGTTATAAACCAGTGTTAACTTGAGTTACAACATAATCATAAATGTAAGAGCTAAACTATAAAATTCCTAGAATATAACATAGGAGACAATATTTATGACATTCACTAAACAATTTCAGATAGGATGCACAAAAAAATCAAGAAGTATACAAGAAAAAATAACTTTTATTTTCCAAAAGACACTGTAGAAAAAACGAACACAAAAACAACCCATAGACTTTGAAAAATTATTCAGAATACATATATCTGATAAGGACTTTTCCCTATACATTTAAATAATTGTTACTACTTAAAAAAATAAGAAAACAGCCCTATGAAAATGGGCAAATGATTTGAAGAGTGACTTCATGTAAGAAAAATAACTATATGTCTTATATACGTAGATACTTTAGACAGCAAAAGAGTAGTTTCTTAGAAAGCCAAATATATATTTACAAAAAAACATATACTTACTCTTTGATCCAACAATCCCATTCTTAGGAATATACCTGAATAAAATGAAAGCATACATCCATAGAAAGATGTAAATTTTAATATCCATGGTAACTTTATTCATAACAAATATCCATCAACTGATGGATGCGGCACATCAATACTCAACAATAAAAATAAATTAATTAGCATTAAATGCAATCACAACATAGATACTATGGAAAAAAATAAAAGAAGCCAGAGACAAGAGGTTACATCTGTGTCCAATAAGAGTGAGAAAAGATTTACCTAGGAGTAGGAAACTTTTGAAAAATGAAGCCTTGTCCTTCAACAGGAGAAAATTCTTCTCTATCTCTCTGGTCGTTATTAGATTTGGATGTGATGCCTGGAAATACTGTAGCCATCATGCATTGCGAAGTAAGACCACCATAAGGATGGCAAGGTGATAAAATGGAAGAAGAATGGATTGTTAATAATGTCACTGAGTAACTAAGTTAATAAATTTTGAAGCTAGAATACCTTAGGTTTATTGTTGCATGAGACAACAAATTTACTGTTTAAGCCCCTTTGAAATGGATTACCTATTACTGGTTGAATATAGCAACCTACCTGGTATAGCACCAAAAATATCAATGAGAAAATGACCACAAATAAAGTATTAATTTATCTATAATATGTCTACTGGATAAATCAATGTCATATGCAATATTTAAATTACCCTCAAAATAAGTTTAACTATTACTAATGTTATGAAAATAAAATATATAAATTAGAGATGTCAAAGATGATATTATCTTGCTTAGGGTACTGAGTCAAAGAAGAAAATTAGCGTTTTGGTGATCTGGTCTGGGGGTTTATTTCCCCACTGTTATGTTGTGATAATTTTGGCTAAACATTCACTGAATTTTTTTAAGCTACTTATCATGACTTGCTGCATATGATTAAGAGATTTTACTATGTCTGATTCAAGTGTGTTGTATTTGCTTTCTATACCTAATATGACTATTGTATAAAATTAACCTGCAAAATATACAAAACTGTGAACATGTAAAAGCTGAAACAGAGATTGAATCTTTTCTTTCAAAATAGCCACTTCAAGAGGATTTCAGACATTGTTTAGAATTCCAGCAGTACTTAAACTTTTTTAGTGGTCTTCCTTTGGAATTTTCAGCAGTACTAATTTATAAGTTACAGACACAGATCACTATATTATCTCTTAGCTACCCATCAATTTGATCAAAAATAGTTATTTTCCTCCTGGAATCTTTTACTTAATTCATCATACTTGGTTATTGTCTCACCGAACCAAACCTATCCTCAATGGATAAAAAAATATATTTCTAGTACAATTACTCTTAAGGAAACATTGAATGACTCTATAGGCAATTTTAGCAGAAGAGCTTAAAAGTTTTCAATATTCAATATTGTTTTTGTATTTACTTAAAAGTGAATGAATGAATTGAACAGAGTTAATAATTTTATAATTCTCCACATGATTAATTAACATTTGTATCATAGATCTCATGTTGTATTAGCCTTCAGTCTGGCTAATCAGATTGGTCAGATATGAAATTTTTCCATTATGTGTAGCTGCTTTTAATAATTGTTCCTTTCTTCTATTTTCTATATTGTTTTATACCCAGTGCAATTTACTAAAAAAAACCAGCAGAAACATTTTTCACAATCAATTTCAGTAATTCTGAAATCAGAGTAGAATACTCAACTATTTCATATGCCTCAGGTGGATACTCTTATCCTTTGAGACCCAAACCAATTTCTTCCACATTCATGATACTATCCTGACATGTGAATCTGACAGTGTAGCCTTTCTTCACTGTGACATGAGAGGAAAAAAAGTACATCGTGTCTTGGGAGTCTGAGCCCAGAGCCTTCTAAATGGAAAGTAGTAGCAACATATTCCAACCCAGAATGAATCTGAAATTCTCATTTTCCTGAGAGTTTTGCTTACTGATTTCTTGTTCTAGCAATGAATGTCCATTACTATTCTTGACATACTTCTTACATGTAACTTCTTCCTCCCCATTAGTCACTAATGTAAATTTCCTAGCATTTAAACAAGTGACTCTATTTTCTCTTTGCACTCTGCCTAGGAATTACCACTAAGTGCTCTGTAGACAGAATATCATCTGTAAGGATTCCAATCATTATCTGTATCATCAAATCAAAACATTGTCAGAATCTTATGACAGTTGAGTTAACAGGGATTTAGGAATGCATCTAGTTGAACTCTCTTATTTATATATAAAAATCTAAAAGAGTAAAGATGACTTGCTTATGGACTCCTAAATTTTAATTTGAAATCAGGTTTATGTATTAATGTAGTGGAATAAACACAGATTTTTAAGTCAAGAAAACACAGAATGTGAAACTCAACCCTATCATTTAGCCACACAAACATAGATTAACTTTTATTTTTCTAAGACTCTTCCCTCACTTAGGAGATTGAAATAATGACAACCCTCATGATCTTTGTCATTGTTAATTGAGTTATCATACTGAAGAAGCCTAAAGTTCCTGGAAAATAATAAAATGATATGTACTCATTAATGTTTGTTTATTTTCTAATGGGTGTGGGTCTCTCTCTGTATGAGAGAGAGAGAGACTTATGTATAGTGAATAATACTATCCAACTTCTCCCATATGAAAGATTTAGTAAGTGCTATCTTTGTTCAGTGCTTATTTGCTTGCCAATGGAATATCTGAAATTCTTATTTAACTAGCTTTCCAGCCCTGACACTATATCTGTCAAATAATTAGGAAAGATCAGAGATAGATAGGCACAAACTTTCCTATACTAGAAAGTCTGTTTTATTGCTATTTGAGTCATAGAATTTTGCTGAACCTCTATAAGGTACATTCTGTTTCCCTTCCAAAGATGATTGAATATCACCATCATCATCATCATCATCATCATCTGGAAAAATACACAATATTGATTACTGGATCGAGCCAGGCAATAATTACTTAACTGGTTTATGAAAATTAAGAACTATCTTTTGGATGTATTCTAAGAATTATTGGTTTTGCTGACACACGTTTAATAACTAGAAATTTTTCAAAAACATACCCAGAGAATGTGGAACAGTGTTAGAGATACGCTTGGTCAGTGCTATCAACACACCCTTGCTGTGTTAAATTCTGAACACCAAAGAAACCTTTCATTGGAACTTGTGAGGACAAACAATTTTCAAACTCTTACACTGGCTACATTCTTAGAGGCATACTTTCTCCCAGCCCTGCCGACTATTATTTGTGATGTGCTCTAAAATTAGGTTTGTAACGCCTATAGCCCTTCCTCATAATAAAACTGTCAACATGCATGTCAATTAATGCCAATTGGGATGTGAACACCTATTCACTAGGAACTGGACTGAAACCACCAACTAATTTCACATAGGCCATTGAACAGTAATGACTTTCCATCACTTACAACCTGATCCACTTTCAAACCAGTGACCCAGAAATGAAAGGCTCTGTATCCCATTATCATTTCCCTGGAAAACATTGTTCCCTTGAGTTCACTTACTCCTAAACAGATCTAAAATGCCTTATTGACTTTAACAGGTTGTATTAGTGAGGCAGAGAAATCAGAATTTCATTAAAAATTGTTTTTAAAACCTTTAAGGGCCATAGCCTGAATTTCTATGGATGATGATAGAAATGATGAAAAGTAACATTTACTCTGACGTACGGAAGCAGCAATACTGTTGACCACAATTCTTTCTAATATACACCTATCTCTTTGAATGAAATGCCTATTTAAAATAAAGAGCTAATATGATTTTACTAAATGTGAACAGTCATATGGAAGTAATTGATAGCTGCTTCTAGTGATATACATGTGTGTTTATGTATACATATAAATGCCTGAAGTTTTTAAAATACTTTTTATTGTACTAAAAACTTCCAAGATTTAAATGTATGCATTTTATATTGTTAAATTCCTTACAATTTCTTAGAGAAGGTATGAATAGGATGAATTCAATTCCACCAGGAAAAGAAAAAAATCCTAAGTTGTTGAGTATATTTGGAATCATTACACTACTCCTGATTTCATAAGATTTACTGAAAAGTTATATTTGGATTTATCTTAACATGTGTTTTAAAGGTACACTAACTTAAAAGCTCACAGAACAACATTAAATGTCTGTGAGTATGTGATCTGAGGCTCTTTACTCTGTCGTTAATTCTATGGCCAAAACTAATTAATTGAGTGTCATGTTTTTTTTTTTCATATTTTCCTAATAACAAAGTTTTAGTTGAATCAATTAAATATCAAAGTGATGAGATATTTAACATGATTTATTAGGAAACTGCTCGGTTTTGGAGTCACTGAGACTTGGATTCAAATTCTGACTCCATCATTCACTAGCTAGACAATCTTGAAAAATTTTACTGATTTGTCTATATCTTAGATTCCTTATCAGAAAAAAAGGTAATATCCCTCTCTTCAAATGTTATCTTCCCATTTATTGCATTATACTTCCTTGGTTATATATCATATTCATTTCTTGTCAAATGTCAAACTGAATATTTTATTGTTTCTAACTAGAGCAGTTGTATCAGCCATTTCCACTACATTATTGTTTTGTAATAGAGTCATTTTCCTGGTCTGGAGAGGCTGGAAGAGGAAGGATAAAGAAGTAACTCAGTGTGACTTCAGGTCTTCTCTGATAACCAGAATTTGTTAGGTACTTAATTTTGTACATTCCAGTATGTTGAGTATTTAGTATCTCTTAAATTGTTTAGGTGAAGATTTTAATCCTCTATTAATGTGTTTATTGGTCCATATATATTACCTGAAAACTTGCAAGACCAAAAGACAATTGTTAAACATGGGTTGAATTATTTTAGTTCCAAATGTTTTTTAACTGCATATCCTTATAGTATCATTATCAACCAGGTTCTCCTTTTAATTGTTTAATTGTAATAATGTAGCAATTCATCCCCCCCCCCAAAAAAAGCTATAACTGATTACATGCCTATAGTAAAACTTGCTTAATTGAAGTATTGGAATATCTACATTCCATATCTTGTTATAAAGAGATAGCTTACACTGACAAATGCTCTTGATTAAAACAGGAAAGATGGGTAAAGTTTTTAAATATATTAGTAGAACAAATTTGTGTGAAGATGACAGGGAACTTCTAAGTCAAGATGTCAGGAAAAAAGGGGTTGGCACTCATGGAAATATGACCAGCATTCCATGTACCACATTGACCTTCACTGAATTTCCTGGGTAGCATGGGACAAGAGGCATAAAAGCTACAGAGAGTGACTATGAAGAGGTAGAGATACCAGCAAGCATTTTACAATCTTACCACAATTAGAAGGCAAAACTTGAAGGGTTATCTGGGTGGCTCAATCGGTGAAGCATCCGACTTCAGCTCAGGTCATGATATTACAGTTCATGAGGTCGAGTCCCACATTGGGCTCACTGCTGTCAGTGTGGAACCTGCTTTGGATCCTCTGTCTCTCTCTCCCTCTCTGCACCTTCCATGCCCACGCTCTCCCTCTCTCTCTCAAAAACAAACAAACAAACATTAAAAAAAGAGAAGGCAAAAATTCAAATTTGGGCCTGCTGTGTCCATGGAGTTTCCAGAACCTGAGACTAGAAGGAAAAGGGAAGCACCAAAAACTGAATGGACAAAGTCTGTGCCAACTAGTTCATTCTTTTTTTGTTGTTGTTACTTTGAGTCCTTTAAATCTGTAGCATATGTACATTAAACTTATGAGCAATACTTGGTTTACAATCTAAGAAAAATATTCTTTCAATAGATGCTTATAAGTACTCATTATATGTTCATGACTATGCTTAACTGACTGAGCCACCCAGGTGCCCTTATATGTTCATGACTATGGATGATAATGGCCCAATTATTGAGGAAATGTGATCAGCCCTTGCCTTTATGGAATCTATATTTTGTAGATGAGATTGCAACATATTTATTCACTCAGCAACTATTTATTTAGTATCTGTTTTGCTCCAGGAAATGTTCTGGAATGCCCGCAGTAAACAAAAAATTTCTTTCTCTCATGAATTAGATATTATATTGATGGGTAGATATACAACAACATCAAACAATAAACATTTTAAATCAATAAAGAGAAATACTATGAAGAAACTAAAAAATAATAAACATAAGGGAAGGGACATGCTTGGGAAGAGGTCTATTTTATATGAAATTGTCCAGAAAGACCCCTTGGGGCACCTGGGTGGCTCAGTCTATTAAGCATCTGACTTAATTTCAGCTCAGGTCATGATCTCACAGTCATGGGATCAAGCCCCAGTAGGGCTCCATGCTGGACATGGAGTCTGCTTAGGATTCTCCCTCTTCCTTTGCCCCTCCTTGCTTATATGTACACATACTTTCTTACCCAAACCAAACCAAACCAAACAAAACAAAAACACCCCTATCAGCCTCTCTCATCAGTCATTTTAAAAAGGTAAATAAAGTATGAATCAATTACATGTCTAAAGGAAAAAATTTTAATCAAAGGGGTCAGTAATGCAGAAGGTCTTAGAGTAGCAGAAAGAGATCAGTGTGCCTACGTCACCCTGCACGTGAGCAAAATGGAAAGAAAAAAGAGCACAGGGATAAGCAGAGAGCCAGATTATGCAGTTCATGCAGAGCCTTAACATGTATAATCAGAACTTTTAATTTTATCCAGAGATGGGCACAGGCAAACAGAAATAATAAAACAACCCTGTCAATAGGATAATAGAAGTATGTTGTATATACAGTATTATAGAACAGTAGAGGGGATAATTACATCTAACACGAGGCTTCTTAATAAGGCTTCTCAGTGGAGGTGATCTCGCATTAATCTTAAAGGATGAGATGTAACATCTTAGGTAATAAAATAATAGGGAAAACTAATAGAAATAGATCTTTCCTGTTGGAAGAAACTCTCTTAAAAATGTTAGAAGTCTCATTTGTCTTGCCTTTGTGTTCTGTCCCTACCATGCTCTGAGTAGGTTCAGCATTTTTCGAAGGTTGCAAAGCAAGGAGTTCAAAGTAAGAAGCTGGTAGGTACAGCCGCCCCACGTCTGAGTTTTCCCTCAGACAGCAATATTGCTGAAAGGATGAGGTAGTTTCATATAAATATATAACTACATGATCTATTCCCAACATTGACCTAACTATTTTCAACAGGAAAAGCAACTAGGTCTTGAGTGTCTAGAAATATCGTGATATGGACAATTGAAATCAATCTTTTCATACAAAACTGATTTTTTTTTGTCATCACTTATTTGAGGCATAGACCTCTTCTGAAGTCCTGCACAGATCTTACTCTAAGTACTGTTAGATGTATCTTATTTGGCTTTGATTCCTATTATGGTTTTTCATCCTCACCCTAACGAGGGGATCCTGAAAGGGAGGAGAGCTGTAGCCAACACGACTGGAAGAAGAGTATGGGCTGGGTGGTCTTTATTGATTACCTTTATCCTTTTAGTTATAATTTTCTGTATTTAGTGATGTTCACATTTATGGTGACAAGAATGAAAGTGTTTTAGTGTTTGTGCTATTTTCTCTTTTTTAATCCTATGTATTTTTCCATAAATTCCATATAACTATTTCTCCTGGCTTTCTAACTGAAATTATTGAAGTGACTGCTAGTTGACTCAGTGTCCTTCTACAGAGGTGGAGTCTATAGAGACTCTGCAAAGATTGATTCTCCTTGTAAATCTCCCTTTGATCAATTCTGCCTTTTCAATAGTGTGTTTAATACACTAGGCAAATTTTATCCATCAAATCTGAATTTATGCACCAGGGTGTAAGAAACTGATTTAAATTTGGAAGTAGGAAAATGACTCAAATTAGATAAATATTTGTATGTAATCCCTTTGGCAACAGTGGGGAGTACACATTGAATTTAATCTTGTCATGGGATGATAAGCACAATTAAGTATCAAAGGTAAAGAAGCATAGAAAATAAAGATACAGGGAATATGAGACTTGAGTATTTTTCCATAAGGAGAAAAGAAAACCGAACTTCTATAACTTAAAAAAGATTTAAGTAGATTAAAAGTGGACCCTGGTTGTTAAACAAAAGAGATAGACACAATATGAATGTCTACAGTTTCCTGATACCCCATTTACCTAAATCATTTGCAGAATCCCAAGACCACAGGATTTTAGTGGACCCACAATGCATATATAGGAGGTTTCAGGGAGAATTAAAGTGAGTATAGGGTCTGCTTGTTTTGTCTATAACTGAATATGTGAGGGCACTGAATACCTAGAGAGGCCACTCTTTCCTTCTGCTTCAGATGTTGAAAGCAGAGAATAATGTGTTGTAAACATAAACAACGAAGGTAACTTATCAGATCCTTTTTATTAGTGTTACTTCCCAGTATCATATAAGCACTTATGCGAAAATAATGACCTGAGGGCAATCCTTAGTTTTTGTTTCATTTTTAGTCTTCGTGCACTCATTCTTAGTAAGCAAAATGTGGAGTATATTTAGCAAGTAAAATGAAAACAACTGAGTTTGTTTGGGGAAGCATTACCACTGTTCTATTAAGAATGATGCATATGCATGTCTGAACTATGAAATACTAATTGTGTAATATTGATGGTATTTGGTAATATTGGCCATATTTGAGTTAGTTTCCACAAAGAAGTGAAGTGCATTCATATCTGCATTTAAAACTGGCATTGTGAAATATAAAGATAAATGAAGAAATTCATGCTAACAACTTAAATTTTAATTTTTTTAATTTTAAATGATATTAATAAGCAAATTTGAAAACATTAAAAATTGAATCCATAAATATATTCTATACCTGAAACTAATATAACACTATATGTTAACTATACTGGAATTAAAATAAAAATTTTTAAGAATATAAAATAAATAAAAAACATGAAAAGTTGAAAGACCACAGAAGAAAAGAAGGAGCTTTCTAATTTACTATCTCTATCAGCACATTCTCCCTGCTTTTTTAAAATTTATTTTTACTGAGATAAAATATACATAACACAAAATTTGCCATTTGAACCATTTTAAAGTGTAGAATTTGGTGATTTATTAAGTGTGTTGACCATGTTGAGCAACTGTCATCACTATATAGTTCCAGAACTTGTTCATCACACCAATGGGAGCCCCATATCCATAAAGAAGTTACCCCATTACCTCCTCCCCCTTGCCTCTGGCAACCACTAATCTGCTTTCTGTCTCTGTGGTTTTGGCTATTCTGGTTATTTCAGATAAATGAAATCATACAGTAAGTGGCCATTTGTGCCTGGCTTATTCCTTGCTTTTTGAAAGAGGGATCTCATATTTCCATTTTGTACTCCCTCAAATTATGTAACCAGCTCTGGTTGAGGAAAATATATATAAATCAAAACTGGCTCTAAATTTATCAACCTTTTGAAAGGGCTATCATTATTTATGTGATGGAGAAATTAAATCTCTGGACTCTACCCCCTTTAATTTATGGAAGAAAGGGGGAAAGTTCTCTGAAATTGCTAAGGTTAGGCAATTGTATGGTCACTAAAGAGTAATTCTCAGACTTACTTTTAGGCCAAAGTAAATCTTAAGTTGTGTAGAGTTAAGTAAACAAATTTCCATGAATAATGATGGAGAAAGAATATAAACTGGTAAGCTGAGTTTTGATGGACTTAGTGTCACTATCCAACAAGCAGTTGAGAAACTGAAGCTCTTAGAAAGTCTGCTTGTTGATTTGACCAGGGACTTTCAGAGACAAAAGTTTCTAATACTCAATTTTATTTTAATTTGCCATAATGCATCGTTTAAAATCTTGATTTACCTTGCTATTGTTTTGTGTCTGGAGTTTTGGGAAAATCAAAGAAAACATATGCTTGTCATATAAAAGCTTAGAATAGGACCAAGATTTCAGAGAAGGGATAAAGAAAGAAACAGATATCCTCCCCAGAAATTTAAGTAAATTTTGAGAAACTACTTTTGGACCATTTTTGGTCCATTCAGATATAACACCAGAAGTAGGTTAACATAAAAAAACAGAACAAGGGTTGCCTGGGTGGCTCAGTCAGTTTACTGTCTGACTCTTGGTTTTGGCTCAGATCATGATCTCACGGTTTTTTGTGACTTCAAGTCCCTCATCGGGCTCTGCTCAGGTAGGATGGAGACTGCTTGGGATGTTCTTTCTCTCCCTCTCTCTCTGCCCCTTCCCCACTTAAGCAGTCTCTGTCTCTCTCAAAATAAATAAATAAACTTTTAAAAAGAGAGAAAAAAACCAGAAAACAACAACAACAAAACATGGCTTTATAGCCCTTTTCCTGAATGCGTAGTAATTCCCAGGGAAGTCCTTGATGTGAGTAAACCCTCCCACTTCTAACATAAGGTGAATTCCTGGGAACTCTGAAAAGCAGAATCAGGAAAAAAAAAAAAAAGAAACCTGAATTTTGGATTTATGAAGGGAGAACACAAGTGAATTACATTGTCTTATTAATGTCTCAAAATTGGAAGTTAAGGCAGGATATTCATGAGATGTCAAGAACTGGGTTGGGCAGTTTTAAGGTGGGTTTTGCACAGCAAAAAACTGTCTATGTCTCAACAGGATTTATGACATTATAACTTCAGTTTGGCAAAAGGCAATGAGAATTCTAAAGTGACTCTTGATGAGGAAGCTGTTGAGTTATAAATAAGCTGTTCTTTGACAAATAGTCTTATCTTCTGGGATCAATAACTTCCTAGAGCAAGCAGCTAAGATAGTTTGGCTTGTTTCTCTATTTAATGCAGGGACAAAAATATCTGTCTGGATCCTGCATTAATATAGGGTCTGGAAACTTCATATGGTCCCATATTATAAAATACAGGAACACAGAATTATAATTGCTCCATTTCTGACAGGTAGCATAGTGCTCCAAGGCACTGAGGACGGTAAAGAATTTACTTTGATTTGATTGCTCATAGAATTCCTTTGTCATCTTTCAAATCAAGCCTTTGGAGAAATACTGTCCTGCCTATTCTAGGGCTGACTTTATAAGCAACGTTTATGTTGAAAAGAGACCAGCAAATGGTGCTTTTATTTTGTGAAAACTGGTAGGATTTGTGGCATACTTCTCAGTTTGAAAGTCCCTAAGTGAAACTAATAAAGTACATGGTGCTTAAACTGGTGTTTTTTAATAAGTGACTCCCTGAATTTTGTAGCAGATTTAGAAAAATAACCCAGCAACCTGTGGTATCACTTTGTATAAGTACCCTGACTTAAAATGAAGAGTTAAAATCTAGATCGTAAAATACCTCTTTTGTGTAAAAATACAGAAAGCACAGTAGAGGAGAGGGGTACATCCTCCTAATCCCTTTTTCTCCCAAAAGAATCTGTGTACCCAAAGTAGGACAATGTACCTGCTGTACACAGAATTATCTACCTCAGTCTACAGTAGACCTCTGCCCTTCTGTCTTGGAAATTTCTCTGCATATATAAAATTTTATTAACCCATAGTTCATCACTTCCTTATTTTGGGGAAAATTGTATGAGAGTAAATTAGACTCTGCTAGGATATGATCATCTTGGCCCCAAAATCTAGAATAAGATCTAAAATGAAATCACCAATAGTGATTTCCTTGATAAGAATCAGAAAGCACATATACATACATACATCTGTATGTATATATACGTATATATATATATATATGTATTTATATATACTTAATACAACATTTACACACATATATTCATATTTATCTTCACGTAAATATTTGTATCTGTATCTCCAATAATCTCCCACCTCTGTATTTTAAGTTTCTGAAAGAGACAATATATACCATCCTTCTTTCCAATTGGTCATGATCAGTTATGCACAAATGAAATGACATTGGCAAGAATTTAGAGATATTCAAAAAATCAAAAGTTTATTAATTTCTCTTTTTAGAGGAATATTTTCCTCATTTAGCTGTTCTTTCAAAGTCCATGAGGGCAATTGCCTGGCACCTATCGGTAACAGTGAAGTTGTCAGCTATAGCAGTTTTTATTCCATCCATTTTTAACCTCACTCTGATAGTTCTTCTCTGTGATACCCACAAGGTAGCAAAACCACGTGTAGAATTTATAAAAGCTTCCATATTCTTGGCAGCAGGATGTTTTTATCATTGAACACAGCACCGTATCCAAATATCCCCAAACAACTTATGACCTTCCAATCCTACAGAATTTGATACAGTGATTTAGAGTAAGTGGAGTGTACTAATCAAAGTAACTATAGCTAATGTAATACGTAAATCACTTAATTCCATGGAATAGACTTCATGGAATGGATTTTTATTTCCTGTTCATATAAAGCTGAAGACTAGTGATGCTTACCTGGAAGTGTCCTTCCAAGGGACATTCAGATACTCAGACTTTTTCCATTATAAGGGAATGTCTGCTTCTAAGACATTAGATTTCTCTCCATGCATCAGATACATGGGAAATGGGAAACCATGATGAATGTATATCTGCTTCTCACTCACTTTGGTCTGGAACTGTGCATATTTTCACTGTTCAAAATGCATTAGTAAGAATTATTTATGTGATGTTACCTAGATGCAAAAGAAGGTATAATTGGGACAAGAATGTCAATGTCAAGCATATCTCCCCTCTGTGGGAGGGAGCCACAGAATCCTGATGGACACATCTGATCATCTCTCTCACACAAATAGTGGGCAAATACAGTCAGTAATGTCAACAACTCAACACACACTTAAACACACTTGTACTAAGCAATTATGCTTTAGCCCTTCGTTGCCAGTTTAAGAAAACAAAAACATTCAAAGACTGTGTCCAATTCTCTTATATTCCAACTGTGCTCATTTATTTCATCGAATGAAGAATATGCACACAGATGGAGAATTTCTGGGACTCCGAAAAGACACATGCCTAAAGCACCTTAAAAAAAAAACATTTTACCAGCATGGTTTCTTTAGATTATATACCAAAAGCAATAATTCTTGGCGAAATGATACTGTATTTAAAATTATTTTTCCAGAAATAAAGACCTTATTGCAATCAATAGGGCTTCAGCAAAGTGACTGAGCCACAAATTCTTCATTTTTAAACTGTGAGAAAAAACATGTACTTTGCAGAGTTATTGTGAGGAACCGTACACACCCAGAAATAGCATGCCTTCATATGCCTTTGCTTGTGTGCTTCCCACACCACCCCGTGCCCCATCTCCCTAACCCAAGCACAGCTCAACATTTCCAAAAAATTGTCTCTACTTATTCATCTGATATCCTTACTTTATTTGTTTCCATTTGTGCTTTCAATCTCACCACCACACGGTACAGGACTATGATCCACACCTTGGCACACACAAGAGTTATTTCTCCATCTTCAACCCACGTGACATCTGACATGATACCCAGCTCCCTTCGTTGAAACTGTCATGGGCTTCTGAAGGTTCTCTGAAGGAGTTTTCCACCTTCTTAATGAGAATCCTTTTCTAATTTCCTTTTCTGGTTTCTTTTTTGTTACAGACCTCTAGATGTAAGCATACCTTAGGCAGTAGTCCCTGATGATTTTGCCTCTTCTCCTTTTCCCCTAAGTGATCAAATGTAATTGCAAGATTTAAGGAAACCCACTTAGAACATCCAAATTTATATCTCCTCTCAATTCCCACTCCTGAGCTGCAAGGATTGTGTTCATATAAAGCTAAAGACTAGTGATACGTATCCATGAGTGTCCTTCCAAGGGATATTCAGACACCCAGACTTTTTCCATTATAAGGGAATTCTACTTCTAAGCCATTAGATTTCTCTACATGCATCAGGTACATGAGAAATGGGAAACCACGATGAATGTATATCTACTTCTTACTCACTTTGGTCTGGAATTGATGCGTATATCCTCAGATTTCCAGCTGGGTATTTCATACATCTGCTGGAATGTATAATTGATAGCTCCAATTTCACATGGTCAAAACATAACAATTGATTTCATTTTATAAATCTGTAACTGTCAACAACATCTACCTACATAGATTTCTAGTCTACAAATCAAGGAGTCATCATTTATTCATCCCTTAAGATCTGCAAGCAGTCTTGCAATAGGCCTCTCACACTATCTCCAAAAAATACCTTGAATTCAACCATTTTACCCCCATCCATCTCCACTGTTACAGTCCTGTTCAAAGGTGCAATCATTTCTCTCTTCATCCTCCAAAAAACAGACATCTATAGATTAATCTTTTTAAATCTTAATTGGAGATAAAATATCCTTGCTTAAAATTCCCCATGTCTTCTCATTGCAGTTAAAATAAAAGTAAACTAAACTCCTCACCGTGGCCTCCAGGCCTTGCACAGTCTGTCTAGCTGCCTAATCTCATTTCTCCGGTTTTCCCCACTTCACCATGCTTTAGGCACAATGACCTTCAATCTGAGATATCTAAAGGTCATTCTGTCAATGGTTACTTATTCTTTCTTCATCTTGGGTCTTTCTTCCAAATATTTTCACAGCTATTTCTCTCCTGTGATTCAGAACCAAATTCAAATATCACCACTTCCGTAATGCCTTTTTCGATGACCCTAGGTAAAACTCACAAAAAATGCTTAAAGTATTTTACATTAAAGTGATATATAACCTAAGAGAAATGAAGGATTTTAGTGAACAGTAGTAAAATAATGGAAGGAATACAAGGGAAAAAACAACAACAAACACTGAATTTGATACCTGTTACTCCATGACCCAGCTTTGCTACTAATTGGCTGTGATATTACATGAAATACATTTAAAG
>PISW01001813.1:42500-49992 GCA_004023785.1 Mungos mungo
AGTAGTTTCTTTGGGAGGCACGTGGTGGCTCAGTCAGTTAAGCGTCTGACTTCAACTCAGGTTGTGATAACATGGTTTGTGTTTGAGCCCCACCACAAGCTCTGTGCTGACAGCTCAGAGCCTGGAGCCTGCTTCAGATTCTGTGGCTCCTTCTCTCTTTGCCCGTCACCCACTCACACTCTGTCTCTCTCTCTCAAAAATAAACATTAAAAAATTTTTTTTTAAAGATTAGTTTCTTTAGCATTCACCTAGATCCTTCACAGGTGAGGTTTAGATTCACTATGAACTAGGTCATAAGAAATACTAATTGGAGACTGCAGACAATTAAAGTAGCTGTTAAAACACGATGCGGGCTCTTGCTACATCTGCTGCAGTGACACTAGTGACGATGTGATGTGATGCACAGGAGGAATGCCACTAGCCTCTAAGATGAGTAAGTAAAAGCTAATACATAAAATACAAAAGCAGAAGGACCTATTGTTTAAAATCTGGATCAGCATATGGTAAATATCCAGAGTAGATGCACACATAGAAGTAAGAAGTAGATTGGTGGTTGCCAGAGGCTGGTAGAAGAGAGAAGCGTGGGGTGTCTGTTGAATGGGTACAGGGTTTTCTTTTGCAGGGGTGAAAATGTGCCAGGACTAGATTGAAGGGATAGTTGCACAGCATTACAAGGGTTCTAGATGTGACTGAATTGCACAATTCAAAATGATTAATTTTGCACTAAGTAAATTTTGCCTCAATAAAAATAATTTAGAAACAAAATAAATATCTTTGACAAACTGCATGGCAGCAGAGGGTGCTTTTAGCTCATAAAAATAATATTAACTTTTGATGTCCCCTTAAACCACAGACACACATGTGTCTGCCTCTATAACCATGTAGGCAGCCTATTAATCTTGGGATTGGTGTCCTTTTATCCTCTGTGAACTCTTGTCACCCCATAAGTTCTAAGCCTAGTTGCTTTGAACTAGACACCAAAGGTAGGATTTGTTTTGCAATTTAATATCCACTCAGTATGAACTCATTTCCCCCAGTAGAGGATAACATGGCCACTTGAGGAGGGAGGTTGAGCTGGGAGAGGAGGACCTTCCTGTGGGGCCTTGCTGTCCTCAGGTATTCCCCCTCTCTGTTCCTGCCTCCCTCCTCCTCATTCTCCCGCAATGATAATATGATGTTGTGTTATGTGATGTGGAAGGGGATTACTGCAAACAAAATTAGGTTTTTAGAGTGTTTTTTTTTTCACAATTGACCATGAAAAGAAAGAAAAACTTTCTAAGAGTACATATGTTATAACAATCCAGAGGAAAGAGGTAATGTTTAATCTCATCCAGCAGATTACGCCTCATCTGTATAGAATTCGTATAATGGTCACCTCAGGATGCTTAGAGCTTGTGATCACTGAAAGAAAGCAACATGATTGTTTTGCCTTAAGAAAACACCAATGGAGGGGCGCCTGGGTGGCTCAGTCGGTTAAGCATCCAATTTCAGCTCAGGTCATGATCTCACAGTTTATTAGTTGGAGCCCCGCGTCGGGCTCTGTGCTGACAGCTCAGAGCCTGGAGCCTGCTTTGGATTCTGTGTCTCCCTCTCTCTCTCTGCCCCTCCCCTGCTTGTGATCTGTCTCTCTCTCTCTTTCTCTCAAAAATTAATAAAAATTTTTTAAAAAATTTAAAAAGAATACACAAATGGACACATGTGAAAATTAAATATGGGAACTAATCAAGGTAAATGGTACATTTTATGGAATCGTATAGCCAATGGGACCCAGAAAACTATCTATTAAAACCAAAATAAATTTTTAAAAGGTATCATCCAAGCCCTACAGTTTTCTGCTGCTAAAATAGACAAGTCAAAATGATCCTATTCATATTCCAATAGAGCCGCTCAGTTATCTGAACAATAGTTTATGACAGTCATGTAGAACTTTATGGTTAGCTGTGTCACACACTAATCCAGACATCTTTGGAATTTATGACAGCTTCTGAGTTGGTCATTACCTATATTGTAAAGATGAAGAAAGTGGAGCCGTTCAGACTGCTATCTCTACGCATGATTTATGAGGATTAACACATAGATGAATAAAGCTCAGAGAATTAAGTTGCTTGCTCGACAATATATAGCCAGTACAAGGTATAAATCTGAGTTCAGGTTTTCTGTCTCTAGGAAGGCTTTATTTCTTTTTCAACACCATACTGCTATTGACACAGGGGCTGGTATTTTCCTCCTATTCTTAGTGTCTGATTATTTGATGTGATCATTTTATGTCAGTGATGGGGCTTCCATTGAATAGTTTCCATCTAATCACCTTAATATCAGTCCCAAACTTGACTTTGCCTTCAGTAGAACGGAGTCATTAATTAAAAGTTAGGATTCAGCTAGAACCTTTTTGTATACTTTTAATAGATGAATTTATTAGGACATAAATAATGCATTGCTATAAGGAGGGAAGTAGTTAGCGGTTACTTCTTGCCAACAAGTTATGATATATTTAATGATAAGCAACATGATGAGTATTTAATCCCCATTTTACAACTGAGGAAGATGAGACTCACAGTTTTGTTGTGAGGGATGCATAAGATGATGTACTAAAGCCCTGACCACATTACCTGGCACATGATAAATCTTAGCAGCTATGATGAACATATACTGTAAATGGGTATCCTTGAGGCTCCTGGATGGCTCAGTAAGTAGGGTGTGTGACTGTTGATTCCGTCATTGTGAGTTCAAGCCCCACAGTGGGTGTGAAGATTACTTAAAAGTAAAATCTTTTAACAATATGTAAATACGGGTGCCTGGGTTGCTCTGTTGTTTAAGCATCCAACTCTTGATTTCAGCTCAGGTCATGATCTCATGGTTTGTAAGATGGGATTCTGTCTCTCTCCCTCTCTCTCTGCACCTCCCCCACTCACCTGTGTCTGTCTGTCTTTCTCGCTGAAAATAAACTTTAAATAAATAAATAGATATTCTCATTAAAAAACCCATTATCGAACAGAATTTGTTTCTATTATATTTAAAGTTTTTAGGCTATGTTTCAAGAAAGGCAGTGGCCAAAATTGTGAAGTTTTATGATTGAAGCCTAAAAATGTATCAATTCATAATGTATTTTAATAAGTATATTCTTAGATAATTAAACTCACCAATAATAAATGAAAAAAAAGTAAAGGGGGAAAACACCAAATGAGGAAAATCTAAATTATACTAACCATTTTATTTCAGCTTGAAAGGGCTGAAGAAAAAGTTTTACTTTTCAAACACGTTGTTCTATAAATTACTTAGAAAAATGAACGTAAGTATTTTCAGCAACAACACATTTGAAATTTTTGCAACTAAGAAATAGTAGTAAAAAATCTCCTCCCTAAATCTACCATTTGAACTATAATACTCTGTAAAATAATTTGAAAAAATAAAATGTGTAGTACCAAAAAGAGGCATTTTACAATCTTTCTTAAATTTCTACTCGAGAACTCCCAGGACTGCCTAGGTTAAGCATCCAACTCTTGATCTCAGCTTAGGTCTTGATCTCAGGGTTGTTAAGTTCAAGTCCCACATTGGGCTCTGCACTTGTGAAGCAGAGTTAAAATAAGAAAAAAACTGCTCTCAAATTACATGAATCTTATAGATAAAACTGTTCGTATGAATATACCATTATCTATTTTCTGGAAATTTGATTGTTAATTCTTTTAATACAAAAGAAAACTAAAACTTAGCCATGATCATAGAGTTATTTGTTAATGTCCCCTCTAATTTTTCTTTGTTTACTTCTTTCTGTATCTGGTTATCTGTGCTCAAAATGGATAATTCTTTTGGGAATCCTTTGCTCATGGAATAAGATGGAATAGAGGCTGGTGAGGGATAATTGAACACCAAATTTAATATCAGAATGCAAGACACAAAACTAAGTTAAAAGAATAAATGGTACACCACTCTGTCAGATGCCAAGTAAACATCTGTATAGAAAGCTAATGCCACCTAATGTTTTGGATTTGTGAAGAATAGATTGAGATTGACATTCAAAATATGGTTACTATTATTAAATTTGTGCATCAACATGAACGATGCAATAGTGGAGTAAAGATCAAGTTCAATTCTCTTTAAAGAACTCTATCTCACTGTTAGTGAAAGCAGTAAATAAGGGTGAACTCAAGAAATACATTTTCTCTTTAATAAAGTTTCTGTGATAGGGGCACCTGGGTGGTTCCATCAGTTAAGCGACTGACTTAAGCTCAGGTCATGATCTCACAGCCTGTGGGTTCAAGCTCCACATCAGGCTCTGTGCTGACAGCCCAGAGCCTGGAGCCTGTATCAGAATCTGTGTCTCCCTCTCTCTCTTCCCCTCCCCTGCTCACACTTTGTGTCTCTCGCTCTCACTCTCGCTCGCTCGCTCGCTCTTGCCCTCGCCCTCGCCCTCGCTCTCGCTCTCCCAAAATAATAAACATTAAAAATAAAGTTTCTGTGATTGAAAAAAAATTGCTGTGATTGCAGTTCCAAGTTACAAATGCTGTTAGAAGTGGGTTTTCACTATTTTGAGAGCCGCCTTTCTCTCATTTTCCTTGTTTCTTTATATCTCCCCCCACTTTTATGGACAAAGGAATATAAAATTTGATCAATGCTTTGTTTATGACAGACTCTGAAAGTGTCAGTCATCTCTCTGCTCATCAGGCTGTCTACTTACTAATCTACATGTCTATCATCTATTTGATTTTAATAGTTAAAAGAGCATCTATAAATTCCTACTCAACACAAAATCTATATTATTAACAAAAACTTTTATCATGCATTTTTGATTCTGCCCTGTCCTGGTACCTAACTGCCTCCTTCAAACTGAAAAACAAAACAAAACAGAAAACCGTCTACAATTTTGTGTTCATTATTCTGCTGCATTTGTTTTTATTTGTGTCCAGTCTGGAATATTCCTTAGACTAAATTAGCTGCACCTAATTTAAAAGTGGTATGTACTATCAGGGCACCTGCATGGCTTTGTCGGTTAAGCGTTGGACACTTGATCTCTGCTCAGGTCATGATCTCAGGGTTCATGGGATCAAGTGCCACGTTTCACTCTGTGCTGACTGGGTCAAGCCAACTTGTGATTCTCTCTCTCTCTCTCTCTCTCTCTCTCTCTCTCTCAGCACTTCCCTTGCTCATGCGTGCACACATTCTCTAAACAAACAAACAAACTTAAAAAATAATAATTGGTATCATGAAGGGGTGCCTGGATGCCTCAGTTGGTTAAGCCTTGGACTCTTTTTTTTTTAATTTTTTTAATGTTTTTATTTATTTTTTGAGAGAGAGACAGAGAGACAGCTTGAGCAGGGGAGGGTCAGAGAGAGAAGGAGTCACAGGATCTGAAAACAGGCTCCAGGCTCTGAGCTAGCTGTCAGCACAGAGCCTGACACAGGGCTTGAACCCACAAATCGTGAGATCATGACCTGAGCCAAAGTCAGACCCTTAAGCCTTGGACTCTTGATCTTAGCTCAAGTCTGATCTGGGTGTAGTGAATTCAAGCTCTGCACTGGGCTCTGTGCTGGCCTTGAGCCCTACTTAAAAAAAAAAAAAAAAAGAGTTTCATGAAATATAATCTCCTGTCGTCTCTCTTTTGAACCCTCTGTCACATTGCTAAGATTCTGCTGTTTCATCATAGATTCAACATGTTCATGGTAATTTATGTGGAATATGGCCATTTTGTGACCTTTCAAAAGGTCTTATTCACACCCCTGTTGATGGACTTTAGGTTGTGTGTAAGTTTTATTTTTTAAAAGAGTGCTGCTACTGAGGTTCCTATTTTCTGATATATATTATAAAAAAATCTTCTGGTAATACAGTTAGGGTGAAATTTCTAAGTTTAAAGTGACTTTCATTTATAAAAGATTATTACATTTCCGGAGTGGTTTGCCAAGTTCAGTAGTCTACAAAAATATTAAGATATCTTACATCTCTATTAGTATTTTAATCGTTGCCAAAAAATGTATTTAAAAAATGGTATGTCATTTTGATCATGATTTGAAATTGACCATTATAACTGAAACATAAAAGACAACATTTATATTTCATATTTGCTTATTTTTCTATTAAAAATAGTGACACATACACACATATATGCAAAAAATATACATTTATAAAAATTTCACATTATAGCTTGGTACATTTTCAATGTGAATATATACTTGTAAACACCACTCACCAAAAAAAGTGTTTACTACAAGCAACACATAAAAGCCCCACCCCTCTTTACCATAATCCACCAAAAGATAGTTATTTTCTAACTTCAGACACCAGAGATGATAATGTTTATTTGAACGTTATTTAAAAGGAAATATATTGCATGTATAGTGCGTATCTGTTTCTTTTGCTTAATGGCATGTTTGTGACTTCCACTGGTGAGTCATTCATTCTGTTTCATGTAGCAGTAGTCATTCATCCTGTGTGGTATTTTATACAATGACTATCCACTTGACTGTTAATAACCTTTGGGATTTTCTAGGTTTTAGCTATACTGTATGAATTTTTGTCAGATATGTAAGCAGGAATTGAATTGCTGGGTCTTGGGAAAAGCTGATCTAGATGTATAGATATTATCAAAAGTTTTCCAAGATACGTGAGTAATGGTTAGCATTTGCAGTGTAGCGGTTTGTTTTAGCATTTCAGTGCTTGCTACTGTCGGTTGGTAATTTTAGTCTCACTGAAATCGATGTGTGCCGGTATCTCATTGTGCCTTTAATTTGCATTTTCCTGATGGTTCATACTATTTCATATTTATTTGTCATTTAGGCATACGTTTTGGTAATGCTCCTATTCAATTATTTTTCTCATTTTCCCCTTCTCTCTCTCTTTATTTAAGTTTATTTATTTATTTATTTTGTGTGTGTATGTGTGAGAGAGAGAGAGAGAGGGAGTGAGCGAGAGAGTGAGTGAGAGAGTGAGAGAGCGAGCCCAGGGAAGAGGCAGAGAAGAGAGAGAAAGGATCTCAAACAGGTTCCATACAGTGAGCACGGAGCTGGGTGCAGGGCTCTAACTCACCAACTGCAAAATCCTGACCTGAGTGGAAATCAGACTCTTAACTGCCGGAACCACCTTGGTACTCTGGTGCCCTTTTTTGAAAATAATTAGAAGACCTTTATGTATATTTAGGGTATGAATCCTTTGTCAGACATATGCGTTGCAAATATATTCCATTTTTTCTACAAACTTCTCATGTGACTCAATGTTGATGATAAGAGACCCTTTAAAAGATACTTGTACAATAGCACACATGATAGCATTAGTTAGTACAGCAGGACATTCCTTTTCAGTCTCTCTGACTTTGAATAAACAAAACTACCAGGGATTTGCTTACTCTTCCCCCCAACATTAGTCAAATATTGGAATATTAGCTATCCCATCTTTAGTGTCCATCTAATAGATAAATAGAATGTATGAAGTAAACAAAATGTTTATTTCATAAGACTTAAAATACAGAATTATTAAAATACATCCAACACACACATACACATAG
>PISW01001813.1:57294-141882 GCA_004023785.1 Mungos mungo
CTCTCTCTCTCTCTCTCTCTCTCTCTCTCTCTCTCTCTCTCTCTCTCTCTCTCTCTCTCTCTCTCTCTCTCTCTCTCTCTCTCTCTCTCTCTCTCTCTCTCTCTCAAAACAAATGAACATTAAATTTTTCTTAAAGTTGGAAGTGTTCTTCTTCCTATGCAATAAAAGAATTTAATTATCATGTGGTAACATTTTTACCACATGCTATATTAAAGTTTGAGGGGCGCCTGGGTGTTCAGTCCGTTAAGCATCTGACTTTGGCTCAGGCCATGATCTCACAGATTGTGGGTTCAAGCTCCATGTTGGGCTCTGTGTGACAGCTCGGAGCCTGGAGCCTGCTTCCGATTCTGTGGCTCTCTTTCACTGTCCCTCCACTACTTGTGCTCTGTCTCTCTCTGTCTCTCAAAAATGAATAAACATTAAAAAATTTAACTTTGAAAATAAGGCCTGACAGGAACCTATGGTTCTGGATATCGGCCAATATGGCCTTGATTCTCCTTAGCTTGACGAAACATGAGGTAGAATTCTTGCTGACTTCAGGCCTCTGAGCTCCCTTTTCTTGGAGCATTTACTGTAGACGTTTTGTAGTTGCAAATTCTTACTCTGCCTCTTGCCAACTCCACAACCCAGGAATATCTCTCTCAAGGACCTGGAGCCATCCCTGTGAAATCTAATCATTAAGGTTATTAGCATCCCCTTGTCCCAGTCTCTGTGGGAAAGTAGGAGCCAACTTGGAAAACTACCTTCTGTCATGGAGGTAGGATAAAGTTTACTTTCCTGTGGGTAAGTCCAACTTGCAAACACATATAGCCTAAGATCCCTCCCACCTTATATCTTAAAAAAGCCTTTGTTAGGGGAAAATTAAGTTTAGAATCCAGTTCTCTCTCTTCATCTTACAATAGCCTTGAGTAGAGTCAGCATGTGTGTTGAACTCTAGCCAGTGCAATTTTTACCGTGAAAGTATCTTTTTGGTCTTTCTTTTTTTTTTTCTTTTATATTAGCTATTACTTTATACTTTTCCAAATATCACTTTTTAGGTTTATTAGAGTCTGTTACACTTCCCTTTTCCATGTCATAATTTCTGCTTTTATATTTGTTTTTTTAAATTTTTTATGTTTTAATTTATTTTTGAGAGAGAAACAGCGAGAGCAGTGGAGGGTCAGAGGGAGAGGGAGATACAGAATCTGAAGCAGTCTCCAGGCTCTGAGCTAGATGTCAGCACAGAGATTGACATGGGGCTCGAACTCACAAATCTTGAGATCATGACCTGAGCCGAAGCCAGACACTTAACCGACTGAGCCACCCAGGCACCCCATGGCTTTTATATTTGTGAATTTTAATATTTACAAATTTTGTTATTTCTTGTTTTCTATGTTGTCAAATCAAATGTGTCCTTTATTGTTTTCATTCTATTGTGAAAAGCAAAGGGTTTAAAGGGGGTGAATTTCCTATCAGTACAATTGTTATTATATCTCATAGTTTTAAATATGTAGTAATAATTATTTGGCACTTGAATTTTGCTTGTATCTTTCAACCAAGAATTATTTAGGAAACAATTGAATAACTTCCCACATGCCCAAATAGCTTTTATTTCTATATTCACAATTTCATTTTAGTTTTAAATGTGGTATGATCAGAAAAATTCTCTATCATTTCTATTTTTTGGAATTTAATAGTTTTCTTTTTACTTGACTAAACACTGTATATTTCCTATGGATAATATGAATATGCATATAGAAAATTTGTATTGTTAACAGTTTATTGAATGCATATACTTTAAAATATTCTATATAAAAATAATCTTATTAGTTGAATTACTTTTATTCTTTATGTACTTTGCCAGTGGCAGGGGAAAGCCAGATAAAATGATGCATTATTGTGGCTATAGATTGAATGTTTGTGTCCTCTAAAATTCATAAGTTGAAATCATACCACCCAAGATGGTAGGTTTGAAGATGGGTTCTTTGGGACACGCTGAGGTCAGGAGGCAGAGCCCTCATGATTGGGATTAGTGTCCTAATAACAGAGGCTCCCGAGAAGTGCCTCCCTTCTACCGCATGAGGTTACAGTAAAAACACAGTTGTCTAGGACATGAGCCCTACCATCCATCAAACCTGCAGTGCCTTGATCTGCCCAGCCTCCAGAACTGAACAACAGATGTGTTGTTTAAGCCACTTAGAATAAGGTATTTTGTTATAGCAGCCCCAACAGACCAAGAAAATTATGCTGTTTCTGTCAATCTAACTTTATCCATTAATAATAAATTACTCTACCTTAATGATGTTTGCTTTGAATTAACTTTCCTTCTGATAGTCTTATTTACTTCTCCCATTATTTTGACTGTTACTTTCTGTCTATTTGAGTACTTACCACACTTTCCCTTTCAATATTTCTGAGTGATTATTGGAATTTATCTTTGAAGATGATACGCGGTTAGATTTTTATTCTGACTACATTTTGAGTCATTATTTTTCTTAATGATAAGAGTATTTTATTTACTTGGGGCCCCTGGGTGGTTCAGTCGGTTAAGCGTTAGACTTCAGCTCAGGTCTTGGTCTTGTGGTTTGATTCTGTGTTCGAGCCCCGTGTTGGGCTCTGTGCTGACAGCTCAGAACCTGGAGCCTTCTTCAGATTCTGTTTCTCCCTCTCTCTCTGCTCCTCCCCCACTCATGTTCTGTCTCTGTCTCTGCCTCTCTCTCAAAAGTGAATAAACAGTAAAAGAAGTATTTTATTTAAATGTATTATTTATAAGAGTATTTCCTCCATGTAATCAATTCTCCAACGATGTGGAATTTATATAATGTCTTTCATTCTAGTTTTGTTACTTCGAACAATACTCTTAAGCTTGTATATAATACATCAGTTTGAGTAAGAAAAAGGAATATCTACCCACCTGATCATTATCTCTCCTAAAAAATGAGATAACATATAGATTTTCTTTTTCTTTTTCTTTTTCTTTCCATTGCTTCTCCATCCCTTAGTTTGCCTTCATTTGAGAGCTACATTTATCTCTTTATATTCTCACTTTTCTATTCATCATTATTTCTCAAAGATTATCAGCTTTGTTTCCGATACTTTTATAGACACGTGCTACATTAAACATATATAAGAAGTTGTAATTTTGCTTTACTTTATTGTAACCAGTATTATTAATATTACTTGTCTTCATGTATATGTATGAATATGTATATACACATAATTTAATTATGTAATAACTCTATAAGAATAACAACCATGTTCCTCATATCTTCTTCAAATCCCCATAATCCCTAGCACAATGCAACTCTATGTAGGCATTCAGCAAGATTTTTTTATTTTGTTGTTGGATTTAAAAGCTTGAGGTGGCACCTGGATGGCTCAGACAATTATGTATCTGACTCTTGGTTTCAACTCAGCTAATGATCTCAGTCTGTGAGTTCAAAGACCCATGTCAGACTCTGCACCATCAGCATGGAGACTGCTTGGGATTCTCTTTCTCCTCTCTGTCTTTCCCTCTAACACTTGTGCTCACTCTCTCTCTCTCTCTCTCTCTCTCTCTCAAAATAAAGAAATACACTTTAAAAATAAAAAGTAAAATAGAAGCTTGGTGAAAACAAGCCAGACAGGAAGAAATGCTCCTGACCTCTCATCAGTTAGCACTAATATTTTCCGATTCTTTTATCCTTTTCTGAAAACAAAACAAAGTTTGACATTTTACAAAAATGTTGCTGCTTCAAAGACTACTCTATGCTATTTTATTTATCAAGGAAAATAGTGGAAATGATCAATGACTGGCATTAAAGATACACCTACTCTAATTCTAAAGAGAAACAATTTTTATTTTTATGTAAAAAAAGACTCTAAAGATTTAATGTAGTGTTAAGATATACAGGAGATTCTGCGTTAGCAGATTCTTGTGTTCACTGTTTAGCCCTTTTTATCCATATGTAACTATAAATGCACTCAGGAGGTAGAGAGAAGGAAGAGATATTTCAAGACTTTTATTTATGTAAAACATGTTGAAGAATTTTCATAGTTTTCAATTACTGGCTAAATGTACTGTTTGCATTATCTTCATTATGAATGCTGTTACATAGTCCTATGAATCTCTATATAAAACAGATGGAAAGAACTGTAACCATTAAAGAATTTTTTTTTTTTTTACTGAGGGTTTTAAGATCTTAGTCCCCAGATCTTCCCGCCTGCTTCTGCCTAACAGATTGTCCGCCCAGTAGTTGCTGTACCACAGTTTCACTCTTGCTGTGCCTACACACTGACCCAGGATGAATATAACCTGTTTCTCCACACTTTCAGGATTTGAATAGCAAAATATTCTTAAAAGTTTGGCTATCTTGCTCAATTAAATAAAATCTTGGATGACCTGTGCCTCACCTCATCAACACTTAACCGAAGTCACACTCACTAGTAATGTTTTCGTAAAGGCCCTGTTAACTGCATTGTTTTTCCTTCTGCAGTTTGGTAATACAGGGGCCATGGACAGGCTGCTCCAGGACAGACCACGTTGGCATGAACATTATTTTGGGTTAAAAGTCCTCAAAACCCAATGGATGTGAAAAGCTGTTTTACCTGATCCTCAGCTGCCTAAATTTACTTGGGAAAGGAGAACCTGTACCTGGAGCAGAGTTATTATCAGAGACTCCCCTTCAGCTAAGAAACATACTGGCATGGGGGCGCCTTGGTGGCTCAGTCCGTTAAGCGTCCAACTTCGGCTCAGGCCATGATCTCAAGGTTCGTTGGTTCGAGCCCCGCCATGGGCTCTGTGCTGCTGACAGCTAGCTCAGAGCCTGGAGCCTGCTTCCAATCCTGCGTCTCCCTCTCTCTCTGCCCTTCCCAGCTCATGCTCTCTCTCTTTCTTAAAAATAAATAAACATCAAAAAAAATTATTTTAAAAAGAAACGTACTGGCATGTAGGGCAACCTTTGTTTTTTAATACATCTCCTTTAGCCGTATTGCTAATGGCCTTCCTTCACCTTGTCCGTAGGCCCTGACCTGCTCTTTAACTCCTGTAAACTTCATGTTGCTTGATTGTCTTTGGAGTTTCATCTCTATGTGGATTCCCCATATACACTCTATTCAATTTGATTTTTTCCTGTTAATTTCTTTCATGTCAATTTCATTCTAAGTCCAGCTAGAAGAATCTTGAAGGTCAGAGATAGGTCTTCCTACCCAAGAATAGTATCATTCACATTAGAACTAGACCCCCTGCTGTCTACCCAGAATGCTTCAAAGAGGATAGAGTATCATGAAGACCCTTTACTAATCTCCCCTTTTCAGCATACTCCAGGCTGGACATATAACTACAGTAGTTGTGCTACGGCTCAGTACCCTGCCCTTTTGTGTTAAAGGGTTGCGGGCACCTCTTTTATTGTTTTTATCATCATTATTATTGTCCTAACTGAGATTCCACTACAGCATTGGCTTTAATTTTTTGGGGACTCTTACGGATTGTGCTTATATATTTTTAAATGTTTATTTATTTTTGAGAAAGACAGAGTATGAACAGAAGAAGGACAGAGCAGAGAGATGCAGAATTGGAAGCAGGCTCCAGGCTCTGAACTGTCAGCACAGAGCCTGATGTGGGGCTCAAACCCACCAACCGTTATATCATGAGCTGATCTGAAGTCGGACACGTAACCAATTGAGCCACCCAGTTTATGGGTGCCCCAATAGTGCTTATTTTTAATAATAATAATAATAATAATAATAATAATAAGCACTTTGCCAATAAATGGCAAAGGGCAACCAACTTTTGATAACCTTGCTACTAAGTTGCTCTGATCTTCCTATTTGTATGGGTGCCAATAGCACGAAATTCTTAAAATTTTGAAATTACTTTAGAAAGGACAATTTAGAATTATTATGGTCAACTTGAGGAGGTTTTGACACAAAACGTTTTCACTTTACAGACACCTTCGGACAAAAAGGAGGAGAGAGACTTATTTGGTTTGTCTAAAAGAGAGCACTTAGGAGAGAGTTCACTTTCTTTATATCAGCTTTAACAATGTGTGCATGTGTGTGTGTGTGTGTGTGTGTGTGTGTGTGTGTGTGCACGTGTGTAATAGAAGCTGTTTCCTGACTGTAATCTTTTTCTTCATGCAGAGGAAAGATAAATAGCTTTTGATAGTAATAATTTCACATTTGCCTGAAACTGGCTCCTTAAAACTTTTCATTTTTTTCCTCCCCCTTTCTCCCCTCTTGTGGAAAATTTTAATTAAGGAAAACAAATTTTCATGTGTTTACTCTAAAAATATCTAGATAGACAGCATTTATGGTCTGGAGGGGAGGAGACAAATTACCAAGTCGCATTTATTTTTCTTAAGATATGCAAGCTATGTAAAAGCAAAACAAAAGAACAAAAACACTGCAATCAGGGAAAATAATTGAGAAATGGCCTTGCTCATGAGATTAAAAACAAAAGATGACTAAAAATTTAAATATGATTTGAAGAATCTCTAAGACTTAATTTTATAAACATATAAGTTTGTAATTCATGTTAAAAAGAAATGCATGTAATCTTTGGCTTTGGTGGGTGAGTAACTGTTTTAAAACTGTGTCTTCTTCCATTTTTTACTATGTAAATTAAGGCCAACAGATTTTCCAGTTTATATAAGATTGTGACCAGACATTTTGTGATTAAAACTTTTAATACTTTTCAACATTAGTGTATGAGTCAAATAAGCTATCCTTGTCCCCATGATAGTTTCTGATTTCAATATATAAAAGGGTATTTAAAGAAATTAATTTGTAATTATAGAGTACCTCTTAAAATGTTAAATCTCACAATTTCTAATAATGCTGTAAATAAAAAAGAGATTACTATGTTGACTTTAATTATAATTTCCAAATTTTCAATTAAATTTAAGACCTTAGACTAATGTTAAATTGTGTTAATAAATAATCTTTGGTTAGTTGGGTAATTTTAAAGCAGGAAAAAGAAACTGAGGTCATTAAGTGACTTTTTTTTCTTGATTATGTCTTTCCCTAATTCAGGCCCACACAGATTTGTAAAACTATGAAGATGTGCTTTCTCAAAATAAGTATCTTTGGACTTTTCTGGAATGGCCCAGATAACATAAAGGTTTTTTTTTTTGTTTGTTTTTTGTTTCCATCTCCTTATAAAGAGAAGGATTACAAATGATTAGTGAAAGAAATTAGACTTTTTTGGTACCCTTCAATTTTTAATATACTCATAATTGTTGTAAGAACTATTTGTTTACCAAACATAGGGACTTCCATTTTCATGTTAAAAGAAAAACCCAAAGACCAGCAAGTTATTATTTTCCACTTAATTCTTGTGTCCAGATTTCAGCACACTTGCCAACAGGTATAAAAAGTGACAGTTGGTGATATATCAATTTATGCTATGTAATATATGGTGCCAGTGATGCCTGATTTGATTGATTGATACTATAAATCAAAAACCTTAGATATTTCTCAGTGTTCTCTTTGTTTATGTTTTCATTCAAGTATAACAATGACTACATCGTTATAAATTAATTGAATGCCATTCCTAAAATGAGGATTCTACGTTTTGTTTTATAACACTGAAAAATTCTTTTGATGTTAGGACACAACACACTGGCACTCAAGATAGATGAAAGGCAGAACAAGAGAAGGCTGTCAGGAAGGGCCACACGGAGACAAAATAACAGCAAGCTGGAAGAGCTGTTGTGTGGGGACATTAGTTAGATTTCCTGGGCTCCCTGTGGGATGGCTAACATATAATTTAGAGAGCTCTGGGGCACCGGGGCTGTCCCTGTTTTTCTGGTACCTGATGCAAGGGGCATTTAAAACTAGTATGAGAGCTCAGTAAGGTTAAGGTAAGTGACTGGGAGTATGGACTTAATTCACTGTTTAGAGAAACTAGCTAGTCATTAACTAGGACCTAAAACTGGGGCATTAAAAAAAAACCAAAAAACCTAATTATATCCTCTTCCAATGTGATCAAATCAGCCAACATAATTTATTGGTGATAATTGGCTACAATCTGAAGTCAGTATCTGTTGGGCAATTCTGCTCAAAATTTCTCAGAATGTCTCTCTGGCACATGTCCCAACTGTCAGCCTCATGATCGTGACAAAAATCTGTAAAAATACATAGGTATTTGAACATTGGCAAGTGGATATGATATAGTTATATCATTCAAATGAATGTAAATCCATTCTTATTATTGTTCGTCTGGTTTTTTTATGGATGACTAGAAGAATTTGCTTAATCAAAAGACAACTATATCAAAGCTAACTTTTAAAAACCCTCAAAACTTTGAGACCCTGTGTTTCCAACCTGGGTTGTCTATCTTAATACCAAAGGCACTCATTTTATATTTTTACATTTAAAAAAATGTTTGTTTATTTATTTATTTTGAGAGAGTGAGGGTGTGCACATGCACAAGTTGGGGAGGGGCAGAGAAGAGAAGAAGAGAGAGAATGTCAAGCAGGCTCTACACTCAGCACAGAGCCCCATGTAGGGCATGATCCCATGACCCTGGGATCATAATTTAAGCTGCAATCAAGAATCAGACACTTGGGGCATCTGGGTGGCTCTGTTGGTTAAGCACTGGACTTTGGCTTAAGTCATGATCTCACAGTTAGTGAGTTCAAGCCCTGGGCTGGGCTCTGTGCTGACAGCTCAGAGCCTGGAGCCTTCTTCCTCAGAGCCTGGAGCCTGTCTCCCTCTCTCTCTCTTCTCTTCCCTTGCTCATGCTCTGTCTGTCTGTCTCTCTCAAAAATGAATAAACATGGAAAAATTAAAAAAGAGTCAGGATTCTTAATCCACTGTGCCCATGTATTTTCATATTTTGATAAAACTTTGCAAGACACTAGAAAGCAGTGCTCCCTGGATTTCTCAGTGTTCCTGCAGGGTTCTGGCTTCCTAAGTAACAGAAATCAACATGCTATAAAGAGAGAACATCTCCTTTTGTCTCCAGAAACATTTGCTCTTCACATGGTTAAGTGTATTATTTGCAGACACACATGTTTATAATTCACAGGAGGATGAATCCCTGAGCCATCCTTTTCCATTCACATTCAAAATAGTTCTAAACTAGGGACCTCCCTCTTCTTGTCTCATACAAGATTTGTTTTCATTAAAGTTTCTGTCTCTTGAGGTGGTAGGAGTACAGGTGCATATCAGTTCCCATATAAGCTAATAGGTTCGTAATTTCACATTCTCCTCTTGTAGAAGAAAACCAGTTTTTGTACATGCGTGGATAACCTTCTGCCGCTCGTCTCATCTTTATGATAATAGGGTATAGGGAACGGAAATGGTTAATGGTGCAATTAATAATAGCCTGGTTATTGTCTCAAAACCTTATGTTTGCTTTCAGAAGAATATAAATAAATACAGGTATTCATGTTTTGTCCAGTGCTGCTCATCATCTATAAACATCATTGTCCTTAGTGTATTATTACAAAGTTTTAAAATACTGTAGACAAATTTATTATTAACATGTACAAGAAGCTTTTCTCAAAAATAAAACACAGACCCACTGTGTGACATTTAACCAAGAATTGGAAATGACTCTGATTTAAGATTTTTCTTGAATGTTATTGGGAGGAACCTAATCATATAGTGTTAGTACAAACACTGCATTAAAATTCTGAGAAACTGACCCTTGAGTTCATGTCTCTCAGTTAAAAAGACATTATATTTGCACTTTCAGAACCTAAAAGCTGATAAGAGATTCTAGTAATAGATTCTCAAGAATCTTGACTCAAATAGCATAATGTTACATATTCTAGGACTAGTACCCCAAATGCCAGGGACCAATAATTGCTAAACTTAAAAAAAAAAACCTTGTTGTTCTTTTTCCCCAAATTCTATTTCTGCTTTCTATTCATTTAAAATTCAATTTATCCTGAGTTGTTTTCATGTTGCAAAATTCAAATCAATATGGTTTGAGTTATTGGCCTTTGGTGGGTTTCATCCCTTCTATATTAGCAATTCACTTTCAAACTAGAAAGTCTCTTCCACACTGTTTTTGAAATAAAATATGGTAGGAAGTCCTACTTTAGTTTTTGGTCTCCAAGTATTTCTAATGACATTTACTGCATGAGAACTATATTTTTTATATTAGCACAATAAAGATACTAAGTACATTTTTCCATGCAGGAAACATATATATTGAACAGGAGCTATGGAAATAAACAGAAAATTATTATTTTGAATCATTTTTCTTATCTCAGAAAGGTTAGTATACTAATTTGGAAGCATGTTGTTCAAGTTTAATCTTACTACAGAATGATTTAACAGGGGATTATACTGATTAGCATCTGCACCATTTACAACATAGATAGTTTAAAAAGCAGTATTCCCTGAAGATAAGAACTCTGTGTGAAGGCATTAAACTCTAAAGAAATCCGTAAACAATCTTCATCATAACGGATTATTTTCTTTCACTTTCATGAAATGAGAAAGTAGGAAAAACTGACAGTTATCAGTTCTTCAAGTTTGTGCATTTATTTGTTTGTTTGCTTTACAATTAAAATATAAATGAAATGCTTTTCTTAATTTCTGAAGAAGACCAGAATTTATTATTAGTGTAACTAATTAAGATATCTAATTATTTTAACCAATGAGGCCATAACCTGATCCAGCCTTTTATTTTTTAAAGTTTTTATTTATTTTTGATACAGAGAGAGACAGAGCATGAGAGTGGGAGGGGCAGAGAGAGAGAGAGAGAGAGACACAGAATCTGAAGCTGGCTCTAGTCTCTGAGCTGTCAGCACAGAGTCCAACACAAAGCACAAACCCACAAACTGTGAGATCATGACCTGAGCCGAAGTCGGAGGCTGAACCACCCAAACACCCCTGATCTAGCCTATTAAAAACACAGTTGTATATCCATGTTGATATTAAATTATCAAAATTTGTTAACAAAATTCTGTTGGCCCTAAGTTTGACATTCTTTGTTGATTTTTCCCCTTATTTTAAATGATAATTCCACATGGATGCAGATTTTTAAATTGTTAATGTATACATCTTTTATTCTACCATTTTCAGAAAATGATATATTTTTTGAGAGAGAGAGTGCATGCAAGCAGGGAAGGGGCAGGGGCAGAGAGAGACTCCAAAGCAGGCTCCACACGGTCAGTACAGACCCTGACATGGGGCTTCAATTCACAAACCATGAGATCATGACCTGAGCTGAAATTAAGAATCAGATGGTTAACTGACAGCCACTTAGGCATTCTGACAAAAAAAAAAGTATTTAAAAATTAATAGTACTTAGTCTCTATTATCTTGTTCACAATAATCTCCACTGAAATGATGAAATATGAAAATGGGTCAAAGATCAAATTTTTAGTTTATAACCTTTTACTTATGGGGAATATTGATCTATCTCTGCTACTTATAATAAACAAGGCATGCTGAAGCTATTTCCTTTGAAATCTCTAAGTAATATTGTTAATTTAGTTGAGAACTGACCTGGAAACTCCTTTGTAGAGTGACAAACATCTGGTTGTCTTTCAGGACAGACTTCCACCCAAAATTTGGTCCAGATGTTGAAGATGATCATAGGCCACACACCAAGAGAATCTGGAAAACAGTTTACTGCTTACACAGGGACTCCTGGGGAGATAGGGCAAATCGTAGAAGGCAGCTTGGGCTGAGCAGAGGGAGTGAGTCTATAATCACTGGAAAGTGTGATTAGGGGAACTTTCCCACCCGTAAGCTGGAGAGATATGAAGTTTAAATTTTCCACTGGCTTCAGTGGAAAAAGGAGAAAGAAGAAGTCAATAATCAAACATCAAAAATGTGGCCATCCCATAAAATATATGTGATATCTTGTCTTTGGGCTCAATAAAAGTAAACTCATTTTTGAAAAGTAGCGTAGCTTCTCAGAAAGCGCACATGCTTTGGAATTAAATTTATTCTCTGCTTCAAAGTAAGCCATATGATTTTGGCCGAAGTCTTTCCATACCTGTTAGATTCAGGGTTTTTTCCTTCTATAAAAAATGAAGTTAATACTTAACTCACATAGTCATGGTATGGATGAGACAACGTATGTCAAGATTTTAACCATATTTCAATTATTATTAAAAAAGCAAATTTATACTCTTGAGATAAATACTAGAAATTGAGATTCTTGATGTTATTTTTCCAAAGAAAATCTTTCATAAGAATTCTGTGAAGACAGCATTCCACTGGGCTATGTGAATCAGGAGACTTCTAGAAGGAAACAGATGGATACGGGTGAACTGTGCAGGAGCTTACCACTGTCTCATTAGGTGTTGCAAGAGCAAATCCTTTTAATTATCGGTATAGAAAATTATCTGAAGTAAAGAATTTTAATATGTAACTTTTTAATGAGAAAGTCCCATTTTATTTATTTATTTATTTATTTTGGGTAAAAGTGTATTACTTTCTCATTTTATCAACTTAAATATTTATTAAATTTAACTCCTTCAAAGTTAGAAAATATTGGATAGCAGACACAGCGGTCTTCATGGGGAAACGCAAGTGAAATCATGCTAGAAAATTAGGATTTATTTAAATATATTTCCTCTATGTATACTGTTCTAAAGGTTATTCTTAGAATTATTTCAAAGGATTCTTCAAACATCTCTCATATACTAAGATATAAATAGTATGCAACAGAATAGCACCTGAAAAGGCACAAATATATAATATCCTGGAGTCCAAAATACAAAATACATGTTATATTTCAGCACATATTCATGGCACATCTTATGATGTTCAGACCATAAATTTCATATTTAAAGTTACTTACTATAGAGGAACGCTTGGGTGGCTCAGTTGGTTAAGTGTCTGATTTCAGTTCAGGTCATGATCTCATGGTTTGAGCTTCACATCAGGCTCTGTGCAAACAGCTTGGAGCCTGGAGCCTGCAGCCTGCTTCAGATTCTGTGTCTCCGTCTGTCTCTGTTTCTCCCCCACTTGCTCTTTGTCTCTCTCAAAACTAAATAAACACTAAACACTTTTTTTGAAAATTTAGTTACTTATTACAGAAAATTAAAGCTATGGAGTAAAATGCTTCCCTTTTAATTATTTACTATAAGGATATTATGTAAGCATTTCTTGAAAAATCTAAGACTTTTATAATTTTGTTTTACAGTTGTCTTTATTATCTAAAAATAAATATGTCAAACATATTAGTGAGTCAAATATGCAAGTAAATTAAATAAAATTGGACAGCTAGTGTGTGTAAAGTAATTAATGATGGCTAATATTTGAGCTATAATGACTTTTTAAATGATTGGCATAGTTGCAGTATAATTAGCTGAAATTACTTTAATAAAACCAGTAATTGGCTTTGAAACAAGGGCAGAATAACTAAAAATCTACATGGAATTTAGCATATATACTCTTGTTATTTTAAAAACAAGACATTCCTGAAAATCTTGGCAGAGAAGATAATGAAAATATATATATATACATACATATATATATATATATATTTAACACGTAAAATACTGTAATGGACTCTATATAAGAAGAATTGGAGCTTTCAGGATAGAAAGCTTCTATTTTCTTTTTTTTTCTTTCTTTTTATTTAAGATTTTCAATTTTTTAGGGGCTCGATGGCTCAGTCAATTAAGCGTCCAGCTTTGGCTCATGTCATGATCTCTCAGTTGGGTTTGTTAATTCAAGCCCCATGTCAGGCTTTGGGCTGATGGTGTGAAGCCTGCTTGGAGTTGTTGTTTTTCCTCTTTCTCTGCTGCTTTCTCACTTGTGCTTTCTCTCTTTCTCAAAATTAATAAACAAACTTTAAAAGAAAGATTTTTACTTTTTTAAGTAATCTCCACACCTAATGTGGGGCTCGAACTCACAACTCTGAGATCAAGAGTTACATCATCTACTGAGTAAGCCAGGCATCCCAAGGAAGACCCTGTTTCCAAATGGTAATTGTGCATTTACTTTTTGAGAAATGCCAAAGAGAAATACACATGCCTTTTTTTTTTAATGCTTTAGTACATGAAAGTGTCCTACCATTATTTACTCACTCTTCACTATTTGTAGTCACCATATGCCAGCCACTAAGCCCCTTGCCATTCTGGCCTTTTGTGCCTAAACCTCCCATGCTGGCTTTGTGTACTTTAACTTCAGCCAGGCTCAGGGTCAGAGTGGTAGTGACGGCATAGTAGCCAAGAGTATAGTTCCTAGACCATGAAGTAGAAGACAGCCAAGGCGATCACCTGAGGGTACTTCCCCCAGTCTATGCTTCTACCCTTATAAACAAACATCTTTATACAATTATTTTAGGTGGGGAAAAAATGTTCAGGAGAATTTTACTTCAAAATGTCAACCATCATGGTTTGTAGGAATTGGAAGCCTGAGTGGAATCTTAGGTCCCAAATAGGATTTCTGCATCGTGTTTACTGAAGTTTCTGAGCCTCTCTGACATTCACAAGGCTAGACACAGACTGCTGTGAAAGAGGCTGTTCTCGCAAAGCTCACAGTATACATTAAAGAATATACAAATAGGATATTTTCTCATACCTCCTAGGAATGAGAGATTGAGTAGTCAAATTAGAGGCCAAAGAAATAGGAAATGTAATGAAAAGTATAAGGCCACAGAATAAGAATGTGATCAGAGAACCATGTCCTTGTGGGTATAGACCACTTACGATGGTGGAATTATTGGAACCCTTAAAGTAGTGATTGAATCAAAATGAGCCAGGAGAGTAAACTACATTTAGAAAGTAGTGGAATGGGAGAAAGCACTAATAAATTAAGTCTATTTTATTTAAAAGAAATTGAGTTGGGGCATCTGGCTGGCTCAGTTGGTGGAGTCTACAGGTCTTTATCTCATAGTTGTGAGTTCAAGCTCCATATTGGGCCTGGAGCTTAATTTAAAAAACAAAATTTTTTTTTAGTTTAAAAAAAAGAAAAAATGGAATTGAAGCTTTTGTAAATATTGTTGGTTTATTTATTTAAGAGGAAAGGAATTACATCTGTGGTTGTTTGCATGCATACATTTGTGCATCCTATAGATGTATGAATATATCTTTAACAATAAAGTGTCAGAATGAAAAAGGATGCTGAATGTATAAATATATGAAAGTGAAAAAACTACAAACGTTATATGTATCAACACAGCATAAAGGTGTGTAATTCTGATTTCTTAGTCTCTAATATTAGGGTGCAATCCTAAAGCATAAAAGTATACTTTTAAAGTATAAAACATGTATGGGTATGCGGGTGGCTCAGTTGAGTGTCTGACTCTTGATTTTGGCTCAAGTCATGATTTCAGGGTCTTGGGATGTAGCCCTTAGCTTGGCTTCATGCTGGGAATGGAGCCTGCTTGGAATTCTCTCTCTCTCTCTCTCTCTCTCTCTCTCTCTCTCTCTCTCTCTCTCTCTTTTTCTTTCCCCCTCCCTGGACTCCTCTCCTGCTTATATGCATGCTCGCTCGCTCTCAAAAAAAAAAACAAAAAAACAAAACAAATATAAAAAGGGCAAAATGTTAAAAGAAGCATGGATAAAGAAATCACTCTATCAGCTAATCATTTTTTAGATAATAAAAGGAGCATTTATCTCTAAAAGGAATCCACAGTAGAAACTTCCAGTCTGGCCATTTTTGAGTTTAAGACATTTAGAAGAAAATTCTGATGTTTGAAAAGTTCAAAGAATTTACTCAGCTTTTGTAGAATAGACAAATTGAATCTGTCACCTAGCTCAGCCTTAAATCGGTATTTATACTGGAATCTGTCATTAAGAGGAGAATATTGAATAAAATATTCCCTTTCCTGTTAGCTGAAGATAGGTTTAATATCCATATACCTGTTCTTACAGATGTCGAGCTTAGAAAATAGCTCCTCAGTGAGCAAAAGTTAACTAGTTAGAAATTAAAATCTGTACATTGTTTAGCAAATTAATTTGTAGAGTATTAAATATAATTTTTCCACTAGAACTTTAGTTATTTTCACGAATGCATTGGTTGTTGGAATATCTGTATTCTGATGGCAGTCCATTTGTCATGCTCGAGTCAGTTCTTTTCCTTGAGTAAAATAAACATTTACTGATTCTTTCATTGTTAATTATTACAAATTTTATATTTTATATTTTAACAACTAGGTCACTCATTCCATATTATTTATTTAGAGTTGGCTATGTATAGGTACTGTACTATCAATGAAGAAATAAATGAAATATAAATGGTCTCTGCTCCCACTGTTTTTCTATGTTATCTAAAACAAAACTCAGTAGATTCCAGTGTCATTTAAAATCGCATACAGATTCATTATTTTTAGGTTAGAAGCTTACCATTCACACAAATGTATGACATTGCAGAACATATAAAAATTGGAAGTGGTTATAAAGTTGTTAAATATCTCAAACTGTGAAAACACAACCAGGAAACCTCTGAGATATGGTGCACTGAAAGATGTTGATCTGTGGGATTCATAGATAAAGTTGTTCCATGATTTAATGTAACACTGCTAAGGTAAACTAGTGAATAAGACACCCTTTCTATTTTTCCTAAACGGTAGGCAAAAGGAGAACAAAGACTTATTAATATTGACAATGAAGAAGACTTTCCTCTGCCTTGTGGCCCTTCTAGCTAGATTTAGAATCAAATTGACATGAGACAGATTAGCAGGAGAAAATCAAATTTAATAGGTTTACTTATGGGGAATTCACAAAGATGAAATTTCAAAGACAATCAAGCAACATGAAGCTTATAGGAGCTGAAGAAAGGGGTAGGGCCTGAGGATACTGAGGGGAGAAAGCTCATCAGCAAGAAAGTAAAAGGAAATGTTTGGAAAAAACAAGATTGTTCGATTATGCACATGATCCCTTCAGTAAAGGAAGCCTCTGGTAATAGCTCTCTTTCTGTTGTACACTCTTCTCTCCAATGTAAACTTAGGCAGTTATGGGAGAAGCCAAGAACCTTTCCTGCATCTGTTGGGGTTTTATTACTTTTAACTGGAAATAATCTTTGTGCCAAAGTGGCACATTTCACATTCTGGGGTATCTCATTCTGCACCTCTTCAATATCTTTTGTTTTTGGAGTGAGATGGTAAAAAAAAATTGCTGTTTGTTGGAAGACATAGCTATGAGAAAGAGGAAGTATTAATTTGAGCAGAGATCAAAGAAAATAGGAAATAACATTCACTGAGCATAACCGGATGCCAGGAAATATTCTAAAAAGATAATGTATATATCAATAAATTTCTAGAACATCTTTGTGACTTGAGTATTATTATTATTATCATCCCACTTTACAGATATGGAAATTGAGGCACAGAGCATTTACTTGTCCACGATCACACAGAATTTAAGTCAGAGATAGGATTTAAATCAACAATTTGGCTATCAAGGCTTTCTTTTCATACACATTTATAATGATTCAGATTAGAATGTGCTTCTCAGATCCCAGAAGAAATGCCAAGAGAGGACATTCTCAGAATACTGCCTTGCAAGGACACAGTCAATAAATAGTTGAATCATGCATCATACAAAAATTAGTCTAGCTGACCTCTAAAGTTCCTTCCAATTTCAGTATTGGATGATTCTGTGACTGTTAAATTCATGTATTTCACTGGACTCCTGGGCCTAGAGCCAAGTTATATCAAGGAGTTGAAGTGTAGGAAGAGGTCATTAGGTGCTTGCCTCTGTGGATAGCAAAATGTGTTTGAGAGAGCCCACTTCCAAGCAGGAAAGTCCAAGGACTGGGAACTACACCCACAATCGCTTTTCTGTCAGTAGAACCCATATAACAAAAGGGTATCACCATCTACCACTCAATCTCGCTCTCTGAATTCAGTTTTTCTGGCCTACCACCCTAGTGGGTGCTCATAACTTTTCTCTTCCCTTTAGCTCACCAATGTGTTGTTTACCCCAAGCTCCACGATAGACTAAATTACTGAAATTTCTAAGCTTTATGGCAGGGTCTGCTTATTCCATAGGAACTATTTGAATGATGCTGTCACTCATTGCTAAATCTAAGACATAGGTTAGTCTTAGAGCTATATACTAGACACCCAAATTGAGGTAATAGGATGGCATACATAAATATTATCATGAGAATAGCTGTCATTGAAATCTACATGTATCTCTCTACATATATTTATATCTATATATCTAGAGAGATAATTAGATAGATGGATGATATATCTGCTGAAGAATATAGACTTTGTAGACATTCTGGTCTTTAAGTATGTCTGTGCTCATGACAGGCCTTCTCTGATATAGAAAAATTTGAGTATGGTCATTACAAAAAGAAGCAATAAGAGGGGTACATGGGTGGTTTAGTTGGTTAAGTGTCTAATTTCAGCTCAGGTCATGATCTCACAGTTTGTGGGTTTGAGTCCTATGTTAGGCTCTGTGCTGACAGCCCAGAGCCTGGAGCCTGCTTCTGACTCTGTCTCCTTCCCTCTCTTCCCTCTGCCCCTGCCCTGCTTGCTCTCTGTCTCTCTGTCTCTCTCTCTCTCTCTCTCTCAAAAATAAATAAAAATAAAAAAATTTAATGAAAGAGGTAATAGGAATACTTTAAAATAATAAATATACACTTCTTGAAAATATCAACAGAAGATTGCTTGAATACTACTACACCTTTACCAAAAATCTCTAGCAATAATCCTAGACTTAGATAATACTTTATTGAATTTGATGACCAGAAATAAGGAGAATTCTTTAAAAAAAGTGATTCTATTAAAGGATTATGAGTAAAATAAATCAGCTTCATTCTAGTGATTCTAATAATTAAATTTAAATCTTCCTCCCAACAACATTCTCATGGTCTGGCTTAAAAACTGCCTTTGACCTTCAGAATTAAGCCAGAGAATCGGTACAGTGAACTGTCCTGGGAAATCAGTAGAAATCTACTGTATTTGGTGTCTTCTGAAAGAATCATGATATTTCTTGGTCTATGTATTTGTATCTGCTTCTCTCTGCATAGGTTACTTACTATTCTCTATCTTGGGCCACTCTGGTTTGTTTTTCTGAAATTATAGTGAAGATTTCCTAACGGAAGGTTTTCCTGAAGTACCAGCATGGATCATGTGTCCCTTCCTTCTACTGACACAAGAACGTTGTTTGTCTGTGATACCACTTAGCATACTAGATTGCAGTAACTTATTTATTTACCTACCTTCTCAACTAAACCATGATAGCTTTATGTTTTAATTTTTTTAATGTTTATTTATTTTTGAGACTCAGAGACAGAGCATGAGTGAGGGGGGAGCCGAGAGAAAGGGAGACACAGAATCTGAAGCAGGTTCCAGGCTCTGAGCTGTCAGCACAACTTGAACTCACGAACAATGAGATCGTGACCTGAGCCGAAGTCAGACACCTAATGGACTGAGCCACCCAGGTTCCCCAACCATGATAGTTTAAAAGACAGAGACCAATTCTTTTGTCTTTGATGGGTAGAAAGTATTTAATAATTATTTATAGTTATTTGTTCTTTAACGTTAAAATTACAGTGTCTGCCTTATGTCTGTTTTAATCAGGAGGTTGGTAATGTTTCCTCAGTATAAGATATAAGGTAAATTATAAAGATGAGAAGGATATATTAAAGGACCTAAAATGATTTGGCGAGCACAGAAATTTCTTTGGCTGTTTATTCTTAACCTTCTGAAATTCTCTTTATGCTTATTTTTTATTTAAAATTGTTCACTTTATATTTCATCGCACAAAGTGATACTTGACCCAGTCTAAAGATATAACCCACATCTGTGATTGTTCTTCATGATGAAAATGTTAGTGTGGTTGTGTTTGAGTAATGATTATTTATGTTTTATTCTCCCTCTAAAATCATAGATCCAATATTTTGCTAGCTATCTCTTTAAAACTCCATTTCTTTAGGGGCACTTGGGTGGATCAGTCAGTTGAGCACTGAGCATCGGACTGCAACTCAGGTCATGATTTTACAGTTCATAAGTTTGAACCCTGCATCGGGCTCTGTGCTGACCGCTCAGAGCGTGGAGCCTGCTTCAGGTTCTATGTCTCCCTCTCTCTCTCCGCCCCTCTCTCTCTCCGCCCCTCCTTGGCTTGTGTTCTCGTTCTCTCTCTCTCTCTCTCTCTCTCTCTCTCTCTCTCTCTCTCTCTCTCTCTCTCAAAAATAAAAACATTAAAAATTAAAAAAAAAATAACAACCTCCATTTCTTTATATTTCAAAGCTATAGATTTTGTTATCTTTCTTGAATAGGTTGAATAACTGGTCTGTATGGTTTAGTTTGTTTTATCTACTGTTTTACCTAATATAGAAACAACTTCCTTGTGATTGTTTAGTTCAGAAATAAGCACAGTTAAGCCCCTGCTCTTGTTAGATTGCAATCCCAAATTATGTGAAACTAGTCAATGATTCAATATTTCCTTTTTTAAAAAATGTTTATTTTAAGAGAGAGGGGGAGACACCCACCCAACCCACAGAGAGAGAGAGAGAGAGAGAGAGAGAGAGAGAGAGAGAGAGAGAGCATTGTGTATGAATGGCGGAGGGGCAGAGAGAGAAGGAGATAGAGGATCCAAGCAGGTGCCACAGAATCTGACATGGGGCTTGAACTCACTAACTGTAAGATCACAAAGTCTGACACTTAACCGACTGAGCCACACAGGTGCTTCCATGTAATTTCAATTTTATTAAGTCAGTATTTGACAAAACTTTCAGATATAATGGATACATAATCAATATAACAATATTTGCTGGTGATTACATCTTATTGCTATGCTCCAGGGTTACCTTTAAAAACCACAACTGTTGGAAGGAATAGAACTGTATTAATAATGCTCACAAGTCTTAGCAGGAACATATTAGCATTCAGATGAGCTGATAAAAAAGGTCAGCTTATGTGTTTGTTTCCCCCCACAAAACTCCCTGCAAAACATGCGTCTATTGCTTGTATCACATTCTTCTGGCCCACGTCTAATTTCAGCCTCAGTTGTGGTGAGAAATGTCAAGTAAGCCAGACTCATCAGGGGCTGGTATTGTCCAAATTAAGCCCACTGCCTTTTCCAGCATTTTACCCTATCAAAACCTAGCTTGATTTAGCCACAGCAGCAGCCCATAAAAAAAGGTATGATAATAGTCCTAGAGGGCAGTCCTCAAAGAGTGGGGAAAAGAGGTGTTTGGTTAAGGACTTTAGCTTCTCTTATTTGAGATAGACCATTTTGGGAGTCATTCTGACTCTTCAGATGTCCAGGGGGACTCAGGAGCCAAAGCCTATGTCAATGACCTTTATAAAAGCCCCTTGATGTTGGAGTCTTCCCTTCCTCTTCTCATATGTCCCATTTTCTCACTCTTGTACCTAAGTCCTTATTTCAGGATTAATTTTAAGAGAATCCAAACTAAGATACTCACTCCAGTGGTGCAATACAACACAGTCTCGCTCAAAATCAATCATTTGGTAGCAAAGCTAAGCAATCAGTGGGAGTCTACATTCCTTAAAATCTTTCCAAACCAACTCATCCCTGCTATGTCCTTCACAATTTGGTTAGTTTGCATACATATTGAAACAGAACTAAAGCTGTTCATGTAGAAAGGACTTGGCACTGCTTGCAAAAGTAGAAGCCAAACATTGAAATTATTCAGGCAAAATATCAGTGATAGCACCGACACCTAAACCATATGGACCTGATTTCAATCAGTTAATAAGAAATCTCTACTTCAGGCCATTAACAGGTCAATCTCAAATGTCTTTCTTGACCCTAAAATTATTCCTGGAAGCAAATGATACAAAAGATATACAGTCCTGAGAATATTTCTTGTCTACAGTCCTTATTATCTGATCTTTAAATGTCAGATTCATTATTTATCCTGAATTTATTCTCCATGTACTCTGGGACTAGAGAATCAGAACGTGCATACCTCAGGGGCGCTCAGGTGGCTCAGTCAGCTGAGTGACTCACTATTTCGGCTCAGGTCATGATCCCAGGATCGTGGGATCGCCTCCTGTGTCAGGCTCTGTGCTGAGCATGGAGCCTGCATGAGGTTCTGTCTCTCCTTCTGCCTCTCTCTCTTGCTCAAGTGCTCACTGTCTCTCTCTCTCAAATAAAGTGCATAGAAAGTACACACCTCAAATACATTTTGGTACATTATAGAAATAGGTTCTATAAACGAGGAGTTGGCATGACTAATTTTGTCCTTGGAATTTATTAAAAAATTAGAAAATAAAGCAATCACGTGAATACTATGAATTCATCTTTTATAAAATTGCTATGAAAGAAGTGATCCTTCATATTATCCAGTAGTCATTATATGAAATATTATCTACAAGATAAATTAGCTAAGAATTTAGTGTGTGTAAAATATTGATCTACTATCTTTGTAAACTGACTGACAATTTTTCATTTATAAATAATTTTTAATGTTTATTTTGAGAGAGAGAGCATGCAAATGGAGGAGGGACAGAAAGAGAGAGAGAGAGAGAGGGAGAGAGAGAAACCCAAGCAGGCTCCACACTGCCAGCATGGATCCTGACTCAGTCCAGATCTCATGAATCCTGAGATTATGACCTCAGCCGGAATCAAGAGTCAGATGCTTATGGGCACCTGTGTGGCTCAGTTGGTTAAGAGTCCAACTTATGTCAGTTCATGATCTCACAGTTTGTGAGTTCAAGCGCCATTCAGGGCTCTGTGCTGACAGCCTAGAGCCTACTTCAGATTGTGTCTTCCTCTCCTCTCTCTGTCCCTCCCCTGCTCATGTTCTGTCTGTCTGTCTACCTCTCTCTCAAAGACGAACACTAAAAAAAAAAAAAAAAAAAAAAAAAAAAAAAAAAAAAAAAAAAAAAAAGTCTGATGCTACCCAGGCACCCGGATAAACAAAATTTTAGTATACCTTTTCTTGTTTTCCCTTTTTGTATTTCTTTTGGCAGAAACAGGCCTCTTTGCTTAGGAGCCAGGATATAATGTGAAGACAGATTTGGGGAGAAAGAGGAAATATCGCGTTATTGCTTTCCTGGGCAACGGAAGGTGCAGCAGACCGTGGCCTTCAAAAACCTGCAGGCCAGAGGGAGGAAGGGCCTGGGGCTTATAGGGAAATACAGGATCTAGTCGGTTTTGACAGGAATTATGTAGGTGCATCCCAGCCTCCTTAGTCACTTTCAGGGTGGCACCGGGTTCCTGAAACAAAGGCTCAGAAGAGAGGAAAGAGGTTTGTGGAAGAGATGGAAAAAGGTTACTTTAACATCCAACTTCGCTGAAGCATCAGTGCAGCCATTTTGGGTTTTGCTCAACTTTATGCTTTTAAGCGGTTTCATTTCCTGCCAGGCAGCACAGAAATAAATTTATTCCCTACTAATAATTTCCTTTAGATGAAGTATTTGGTTTAAATGCATTCTACTCATGATGCAGAACTATTTTCTTTGTTTTAATTGTGCTCTTTTTAATGTCACACTAAACAATTATTGAAGTAATAGGTGGTCAGGAAAAAAGCAAAAATGTTTTATTTTTGTTCATTTTTGTCTATTGTTATTTAATTTTATTTCTCTATATCATTAGCAAGACATAAAATTTGAAGAATCTTTTTTTAACCTCCCTTTTATGTTTAGAAAACACAATTTGCTTAGGATGTAATGAATTTGGACCTCCTTAGTTGGAATTACATTTAAAAAAAATCAACAAGTATGCTCCTTCCCTCCACATCATTTGGCTCATTATTGTAATAAAATAGGGTGTGTTGGGAGTAATTTCAAATTTGAGGTTTAGAAAGTCTCTTAAATGTGCTTCATATAGGGGTGCCTGGGTGACTCAGTCAGTTAAACATCTGACTTTGGCTCAGGTCATGATCTCACAGTTTGCGGGTTTGTGCCTCCTGTAGGACTCTGTGCTGACAGCTCAGAACCTGGACCCTGCTTCAGATTCTGTGTGTCTGTCTCTCTCTGCCTCTCCCCTACTAGAGTTTGCTCTCTTTCTCTCTCTCACAAATAAATAAACATTTAAAAACTTTGAGAAAACTGTCATATAAATCAACCAACAAAATGGGGATCTAGTGTTATGATTTTTTTTCTGCTAACCCAGTAATTTCTTTTATTCCTCTTCTATCAGATTCTTAGGAAAAAATATAAAATCTAAAGCAATGTGATCTGTCCTACTCTCTTTCATCTAGTGACCCTATGTTTAGGTTTCTAACATTCTGAGAGAATAAAAAAAATGACTGTCCATAGTGATAGATCCATGATAACAATATTGGATATTGTTTTTGATGTGTGTCGTGGAGGGAGCTTTGTAATTTTAAATATAATCATCAATCCTACAGCAGAAGGATTGAAGAGCAAAAAACTCTCATAAAAAAACAGTACTATCTTTGTTGATCTTCAGAATATTATTTCCAGACAGGCAAATGATGTATTTTTACTGTAACCCTGCTTGTATTCTTGTTGTCATAATGGATATAATATATGGGCCAGTGAACCTCCCTTTTCCACATCTGAGAAAAATATAACAGCTCATTTAAGTGTACAAAAGTACATAAATGTTGTTAGCTCAGTTTTCTTTCTTTTTCTTCTTCATAAGCGTTTGGTAAGTGAAAAAAGTATACAGGAGGAGAAAAAAGAACTTTTAAAATAAGTATCTCTCACACTGCATGAGTCAGAAAGTAAAACAAGAATATAATAATAGCATTAAAGTAGTGTTTCAATTGTTTGCCTGAGCTGCTCTTAAGAAATTCCATTTGTCCCCAGAGTTTTGGGGTCACCACAGAATTCCTTGGCTACAGCACATTATCTGATCGTTCCCACATCCCCCTTGTCTAACCTGCTCTATGTGTGCCCATCAGCCGTGGGGGCAAAAAGTGAAAACTGTGCTAACAATTCTCTGTCGTCACAAGTTAGACCTGAGTAAAATCACTGATATTATCCATTCTGCTACTGAATGTTTAAGACCAAGGGTGGTGACATCAATACTAACACTGCCCCCAAGCTGTCCACAGGCCTTACAGAGAAATGATTTCGGTTGTTCCCACTAATGCTTATTTCATTTCTGTCACTCTATCTTTCTAATAAAAGCCCCTAAGGGTGGGTCAGAAGTCCAAGGGAAATTGATAACATTGCCCTATATCAAAATCACGCCCTGCTTCTGGCCCTTTATTAGTGAACCAAAGCCTGCACACTGTATCTTCCCCCACCTCTGTCCCCTAACCCCATCCACATCAAATTGCTCTAGGATGCTTCTGTGTTAATTGTGAAATTAAATTATTTGTTACATGTGAAAATTAAATCCTCTATGCTTCATCCTCTGATCTAGATAAGATTGAAAACTTTGCAATACTCAGAGTGAACAAAACTTAGACTCAAAATGAGACCTCTTTCTTTTCTTTAATATCTAGTGTCACAAAAGATTGGAATTTAAGTGCACACTCTATGAACAAGGTGATAATAAAACCGAACAGACTTTCCAGTAGGAAGAAGTCATTCACGTGCTTTTAAAGCCTTTGTTCAGCTCCCTCAGGTTCTCACTCAAGATTCCACTCAGGTGTTTTTCTGCAGTTTTCTCTATGAAATTGTGAATTCCATGAAGGAACTAATTATATCTGATTCACCACTGAATTCCCAAAAGCCTAGGACAGTGCTTGATCCATGGTATATGCAGAAGAAATATGAGCTGAATAAATTATGGCAATATCATGAAGGAGCCTCTACTCGTTTTCATAATGATCTATAACAGGATTCCTCAGCCAGAGGACATTGGAACCAGGTGGTTTTTTGTGGAAGGAATGCTCTCTGCATTGTAGAATGTATATCTGCACTCCCGATTTCTTCCTCATTTCCAAATATCCTCTAGGAAATAAAATCACCCTTAGCAGAAAAATGTCAGTGTATACATACGTATATCTGCATCAACATCTCTGTTTTTCTACCGTATGAATAGTCCATTTACTTAACCAGGATTCACCACTGTTGTGACTTCTGCTAGTGTTAGTGTTATCCTTCAGTCTTCATAATAAATTCATCCTCTTTCAATAATCGTTGTTCAAGTTGGGGACTTCCTTAGAGAAGCTTGATGAAAACAAGTAAGATTGTATTCCTGTGTGAATACAGGTCATAAATTACTATATTTCAGAAAGAACTCATTAGACTTTTCTTGGAATAACAGAAATTTTCTTTTATTAAAAAACAACAATCAGCAGTTACAAAATGTAAGATTTAATATGTGGAGGCAGAGACGAGAGGAAAGAGAGAGACCAAGTTATGGAGCCAAGAAAGCCTTTATTGGTGTCTGCGGCCCCGGGTGAGGTTCCGTGACTCGAGTAGGGGTTGAGTCCAGGGAAGTCTCACCCAGTATGGGAGGGCGAGGTGTTGTATGGGTGAAAGAGTTCTGGGTTTGGTCTTGGGAGGGCAGATTACCAAGTAAGGACATCTTTGGACCGTGGTGGGGTGGGATTCGTTGCTTCCTTTGTCGGGGGCTTCATGATTGGCTGTTTTCAAATGGGGGGGGACATTCCAGGTCTGCAGGTGGGGGTTGTCGGTGCATGAGCTCTCCCCCGACCCACAGCAAAATGGCCGCTTGTTCGCCATCTTAAGGTACTCTCACACAAAATAGTAATGTAAACAAGAGAGATGATTCCTTAGGGGATTAGTCTATTCAGTAATCAGATTATACTTTAATAATATTTAAAATAATTAGGGGCACCTGAGTGGCTCAGTTGGTTGAGCGTTCAACTTCACTCAGGACATGATCTCATGGTTTGTGGGTTTGAGTCCCGTGAAAGGCTCTGTGCTGATAGCTCAGAGCCTGGAGCCTGCTTCAGATTCTGTCTCCCTCTGTCTATGCCCCTCCCCCCACTTGTGTTCTCTTTCTCAAAAATAAACATTTTTAAAACAATTAAAAATAAAATAAAATCTTTAGTCTTTATTTGAACCTGCCTTTGTCAGTCTTTAAATGAAGGCTCTGGATTGTAATTAATAGCAATAACATTTTCCCTTAAAACATAACTTTTAAATAGAATGATTTTCTATATAGTATACTTTCAAGCCTAGAACAGCATGTAGTAAAGAAGAAACACTGGAAGATTAACAACTTGGATTACAGTTCTTGCTCTTCCACCAGTTTTAAATTTAAACAGTTAAACATCCTTGGGCCTTGATTCTTTGTAAGTAACTTGCCATGATGAAGTAATTTACAAGGTATCTTTCATTTTGAACACTTAAATTACGTGAGCCATAGAGTTCCACTTTTGAAATTGCGTGTGAGGAACTCTGTATACTCCTTTCAGGCAACATCAATAAAACTGGTGAAAAGAGTTTTAAAAAACTAAAATTTCTCCGAAAATCGTTTTAAGGCCATATGGCCAATGAGAAATGTTTACTCCGTAAGAATAGCAAGAGACAGTAACATTGTGTATCAGGGTCTCTCCCTCTTCTGCCTTATCCTCTCAGTGAGATAGAAACTCCACACCAAAGGGGAGCAGCCTAGCATGTAGGGCTCTTCTCTCCCAAGACAGGGACCGTGGTGCTTTCCAGGATGGCAGTACCCACACTTCTCAGCCCAACAGAAGCGAAATCCCATGAGTGCATCTGGCAGGTGTGAGATTCCCTCTTGTATTCAGCCTCCAGCCACAGAGCAAAATCTTTATTTCAGATGCATCAGGCTGAGAATACTAAGGCCCAATCACCGTCGTCCCCACTTGTTTTTAGGGAGGAGATTCCATGTTGGGAGCAGCAAGCAAAGAAGACCTGAGGCTCCTGCTCCTGCCGAGAGCCATGCTCCCAGAGATAGATAAAAGCCTTAAGGTGGACAACCTCTGAGGTTTACTTATAAGGAACCAATGGTGTTTCAAAATTATAGCTACTCTTAGAAAGAATGGGGGTGGTTGATGCTTTGGTGGTAAACAAGTAGGAGGAGGCAGTTAGCTTCAGAAAAGCAAATAAACCAAACAATAAGACTTCTAGTTTAAAAGAGAGAATGAGGCAACAAATTGGCTAAGAAGACCCCCACCCCCCCCCACCCCAGGTTGACAACATACCTTAAACACTATGTTCAAAGACTCCCTTGCAAAGGAGATCAGAGGTAATTGATATAATTGAACCAGAGTATGGAGGGATTTATGTCCAGAGTATAGTAAAAACACACACACACACACACACAAAACAAAACAAAACAAAACAAAAAAGCATCTGGCAATTAGTGGGCCCTAACATTGAGTACAAGACAGTGAAAGAGTGTTTTGTGAAAACTACTGTCACCCCAGGTGACTGTCATTCCAAAGTCTGTGCCCGTCAGCCCACCAGGAACAACATCAGAGCTTCACGCCGCTAGTGATTAGACGTCACTAAAATTGTCCAGTCAGTCCGAAAGAGTAACAAACAGTAAGCTCTAAGTGGACTAAAAGGTCCAGTTCTGATAGGAAATTATAAGATATGCAATAAGAAAGGAAAGTGTAATACATACACAGAAAAAATGGCAGGCACCAGGAGCTGCCAGAGAGAGGGGACAGGTGTCAGATTTAACAGACAAAGACTTCAAAGGAGCTGCTAGAAATACATTCAGAGAATGCATGCTCCTGGAAGGAAGAAAAGTATGATAATGTCTCAACTTTAAGACTATAAAGAAAGAGAAATTATAAAACAGAACCACATGGAAATTCTGTTGAAATGGCAATAATTGAAATGAAAAATTCACTAGAGGAACTCAGGAATGGTTCTTCACTGACAGAAAAAAGAATGAACCATATGAAGACTGATTGATAGAGATTATGCAGTCTGCAGAACAAAGAGGGGGGAAAAAGAATGAAGACAAATGAACAGAGTCTGAGAGAAATGTGCAACACCAGTAAGTGCACCAACATGGTTGCGTGGTTAGTAATGATGTATCAATATTGGCTCATCAATTTGAATTACATTGTAACAAATGCATCACACAGATGTCAGATTTTAATAATGCAGAAAGTGTAGGATGAAGAGGACTAAGGGGACACTTTGTACTTTCTGTTAAATTTTTCTGTAGTCCTAAAACTCTACCATACAAAGCTTAGCAATGCTTTTTATAATAGTGATCTCATTCAAATAGGCTAAGCTACCTTCAAACTGAAATGTGGAACAACTTGCAGTCCTGTGGAAAAAACTGATCAATGTCACGTCAAACACACAGACGCCCCGAACTTCAGTGAGAAAGGAGGAGTTACTTAAAAGGTTATTCGTTTTGAGAGTAAATAATTGTCAGTCATTTTAAACTGGTAAGCAGAGTTTTTAAGTGAGAAATATTAAAAATCACTGAATTCAATTTAATTTCAGAGTTTATTTTAAGCCCATCGGCCATGCTTTTATTTGCATTCAGAGGGACTCTGCATGCTCATGTAAAGACAGACAGCTGCGTTTGCAGGATCCGATGGCACATTGCAGATCTGCTCATTTCTGCTAATCTAGCTTAACATGGATAATCAAGTCCACGGATATTTTCCATTGTAGAGACATCTGATTTGGATCCAAATATAGATTTAAATGTGTTCCTGTAATGCTGTTGATAATACTGAAAAGTGAGCCTAAATAGATCATAAATTTCAAGTAACTATTTTCTTTCCGCGTAGAGATGGCAGATGAACCCATGTCTGCTGAAGTGTTTAGAAAGCAGGAAAATGATAAAGAATCTATTGACAGACTCGGTAAATTTTTCATGGAAGAAAACATCAGTCTAGCTCTAAGTGAAAAGAACTCCAAAATTCTCTTTGAGTCCATAGGTCTTTTTCTTTATTTTTTAAAGCAAGTAGCAGAATTTGTTCCTCAACAATTAAAAACTAGATGTGCAGCTAAGCAGCTGTATACTTAGTTGAAGGTGAAAGCTCCTCCCAACATTTGAAAATAGAGCAAAAAAGATCTTTAACACATCTGAAAAACACTTTTGATGTGAAAGTTGCACAGCATCAGACGTTTGCTATACACCATGAAAGCAATGTTTATAACTACATGGATTTGTAGTAAAACCAATATTTAAGGCAGCTAGCATTTGAAATCTGTATCACATATTTTGTTTTCTGTTTGATTTAATAGAATTTCTTATCACTTCCATTAGTTTTCCATTTTTTCCTCCATCCACTTACCCTCCATATTCACATTCAATGATCCACATTCTTTATTCTTGGCTTAATGACTTCAAAACATACAAAAAGTTCAGTATGCATGTAGTGAATTCTACCTGTATCTACTATTACCTGTGGAAAGGTAGGCGAGGTGACAGGAAGGGAAAGGGGGAAGGAAAGAGGAAGATGTAGAGATTCACCTTATTAGGACTCAATGATTATATTATGTTGCAAAATGTTTATATCTCCGTGACTTTCTATGATGGCGCTCAAGAATTCATTTTGCTCTCAGGTCAAGATCCTTACCACTAAGCACTTTGGGATATTGCTTCTACAATAGCAATATTCTCTGCAATACTGGGACCACATAAGATAGAATTATTGTAGAAATATCCTGGGAAAGAAGCTCTATGTGCTTATCAAGAGAAGGCTTAAACTGAAAAACATTTCTGAAAATACACTGCTGTGTGTCAGCGTCCTGTTCAGCGTGTCTCAGACTTGCTGCCCCTTCTCACTCTCCCATAAAACGGGGACAGCATTCCCCTCTGTGTGGTATTGGGACGTTATTTCCCATATTTTCATGAATGCTCAGGGACATGAACGTTGAATGTTTGTTATTAAGCCCACAGTTCTACTCGTGGTTATTATTGATAAATATATTAATAATGTTATTTTGAGCAGATACGATTCAGCCAATGGTACAGAAACATAGGAAACAGATTATATGGGCAGATTAGCCTTTAATGAAGCCCAGCTAAACTGAGTAAGTTGTAATAACATTTCCCAATAGCCACATTTTGAAGTCAGGAAAAAGAGCAGCAATAAAAACACAGCAAAACAACAGATTCAGAGTTGTGGTAACCTTAGGCATATTTCTCCCAGGAAAAAGAATTCTGGCTACTAGGCCGATTTCAACATCTTTTTCTCCTCTTTCCAGTAGCTACATGATTGGGGTCATGAACCGTGATTTTTAAATGCACTGTTACACGTTTTATTTCTAATTTATCCTCCTCAGTATTTATTATCACTGTCTAATTTGATCTCATCCAAACAATAATCTGGCCCATTCAGAAAATCCAGAGCAAATCTCTTATTTAATTAAAAGATTGTTTTCTGTGTTGAATTTGCATGTGGGATAAAAATGAAAACAATAGCAGGAATAAAAACATGGACAACACAAAACTAGTTACGTGAAAGATGAAAACAGAATCTGAGATTATATAGGGATTGTAAAAAGAAGTGTTAGAGTCAGATGTATCTGATGTTTGGATCTCTGTTTTCCTATTTATCCACAAGAACTGGAAACAGTTACTTCACATCTCCCATTCATGAGTTTCTTAATTTAAAATGTGTTAATGATACCTACATTATGATGTTGTTGTGAGGATTTATCCATTCAGTAAATATTTATTTAGAGTCTATTCTATGCCTAGTGTAGTTCTAGCTAAATGAGCATATAAAAACAAATGAAATTCGCATGGAGCTTTTAGTCTAGAGAAGCAAGAAAGACAAATGTTAACAAGTTCATGGCTAACATGTAATAACTACTGTAATTCATGTACACCTTAGGTTCCATAAATCTATAAAGGAGGGTTAATAACTTTTAAAATAGCTTTATGGAAAAAATGGCATATCTTCCACTAGACAGCAATTATATGTATGACAATTTGAAACCTGCTGAATCATAGGGTTTTTTGTTGTTTTTTAGAAACATTTTGAATGTTTATATTTGAAAGAGAGAGACAGCACGAGTGGGGAAGGGGCAGCGAGAGAGGGAGACACAGAATCCAAAGCAGGCTCCAGGCTCTGAGCTGTCAGCACAGAGCCCACTGGGGACCTGGAGCCCACCAACCTGGAGATTCTGACCTGAGCTGAAGTCAGAAGCCTACCGACTGAGCCACCCAGGAGCCTCCTGAATCACAATTTTGTATGGCAGTTAATGCTCTTACTGTGCAACTTAAAGTTTGGCAGGCGAATGGAGTTGGGATCTGCTCAGAGTGTAATGTCAGGAGTCCGGCCAGAGCATGGGATCTGGTGGAATACATGATAAAGAACACTGGGCACCGCGACTGTGGAGGAAGACTGTCCAACCAAAAAGAGGGCTTCAGCCACATAGACCACGTTCCAAAGCAAACGTAGCGAGCCAGCGGGAGTATGAAAGTGAAGGGCTGCACACTATGAACAAGAAACAAGGTTCGGAGGAAGGAACACGCCATCTATCTCATGCATACTCCTTGAAATATTACCAAATGGAACTATACGTCGTGATCATGTTCACGGTCAGAAAAGATGCAGGTATGGAAAATTACACCCAACGAAAGGCTGCCATGGATTGTGCAACAGTTAACGCCTCTGAGGAAGAGACATTCAAAATGGTTTGTTTGAATAAATGGAAACCTTTGGATTATTTGTCAGTGAACTGTCATCATCGTTTTGTGTTGGGCTCCTTCACTTAGGCCAGTCTTTTGGAACATCACTGGGAAGAGTGCAGAGAAATTTAGATACTTCATTCATTTAGCCTTTTTATGTATTACTCCACCAAATCATAATCATTCTGCCTTATGAAGAGATGTAAACAGACTTGTTTTTCTTAATAACTAGGTTGGCTCAATGGGTTAAGTGTGGGATTCTGGATATCGGCTAGGGTCATGATCTTAGGGTACATGAGTTCATGGGTTCAAGCCCCTGAATAGGCTATGTGCTGAGAGCTTAGAGCCTGAAGCCTGCTTTGGATTCTGTGTCTCCCTTTCTCTCTGTCCCTCCCTCACTCATACACTTTGTCTCTGTCTCAAAAATAAAGAAACATTAAAATAAATAAATAAATTAATTAATTAATTAAATAACCTAGCAAAAGGATTTTGATGTAAATGAGTAATTATCTTTCTAAAACCTGAAAACAAAATAAGAGAAGTGAGAAAATCTATTGTATACTTTAGCTTCCTACCATAGTTTTCAAAAGTCAAATGTATAATTTGTGATTAGTGTAGAAAAGGACAAAAAGACTAAGTCAACAACACTGTCTGAAGCCCAGACTTTGTAAATGACTAATTTTTTCTCATGTTTAAAAAAAATTTTTTGGCAATACGAGTCAACTATCACACACAAAATATTATAAAAATTATCTTTTACTCTAATTTTAAACAAGTAGATCAAAGCTCATTTTATGTCACAGATGTTATCTAACAAATTTAAAAAAATAGTTTCTAATAAAAATAAGATTAAATGGTTACAGATTTAACACAAGATAGTTATATGTAAGTGCGTGTGTGTGTGTGTGTGTGCGTGAGTGTGTTCCCGTATGCGTGTGTCTCTGCCTATATATTATTCACTCCCTCTGAACAGGTCTGGATTCCCAGGGACTGTGTGTGGAACGCAGTGAGCTCAATGACTTCTTAGCAGTGAGCTGATGCTTTGCTTAAGCAAAACTGTAACCTTTTAGCAAGAATTTCAAAACACTTCTCCTCATTAAACCTCCAAATGTTACCAGTTTTTGTTGTCATGGTGCTAGCGGCATTCAGAGCTACAGACAACTTATATAGTGGCTATTTCCCTTCAGATAGTTTTATTTGTTCTTCCATGCCTCCTATATAGAGTTTGAAGTGATGTGTGGTTAGCATATTTTTGGAAATTATTGGGAGCTTTAATGAACCCTAACCCCTTGTCCCTCCTTCCACCAAGACTTAGTTGCCAATAGAACACACATCCCTTTTCTTTGAGAACTCCATGCAGATCTTAGCCATATCATTCTTTTGTTGGATTACTTTGGATAGAAATAGTTTTATTTAAAAAATGTTTTTAATGTTTTATTATTTATTTGAGACACAGTGAGCTTGAGTATGAGTGGGGGAAGGGCAGAGAGAGAGGGAGACACAGAATTGGAAGCAGGCTCCAGGCTCTGAGCTGTCAGCACAGAGACTGTTGCGGGGCTCCAACTCATGAACTGTGAGATCATGACCTGAGCCAAAGTCAGATGCTTAATTGACTGAGCCACCCAGGTGCCCCAAAATTAGTTTCATAATTTAAATTATGTTGTAGTCTCTAATATTTTTAATTTCTGCTTTTCTCTGATGGGTAGCATCAAATAGAAAGAATCAACGTGCAAACCTTCACTGAGTTTCAGAATAGAGAGGAGCTTTAAATCTGGGAAGTAGTGGTAAAAGCCACGACGATTCTGCCTTAGGAAGGGATTCTTCCCTTAGTCGCCGCTAGTAACATAGCAAACTTTCTTTTTCTTTTTTTTTTTAATAGGAATTCTTCTCTTTTAAATCTTTTTTGAGGAAATTTGGCCTCTATTGTTAGTTTCCAGCTCTTAAATTACTTTCAGTCACTCAAATAAAAGAGATTTCCAGAATCGACATAGACAGAAATGAGACATTCTGAAATCAGAGTGTTAGGACATGAAATGTGGAGGCTGACAACCCTGCTAAAGGGAAAAGTGAATAAAAATTAAAATGAACAAAGAAAACAGTCCATTAAATTTGCCTTCTTTGCTTCATTTATATTTGAAATTATACATTTGGGTAACTTCTCCTTACATTTGTGTATGTTCTATAGTTAAATTGGGTACTCAACATAGGATAGATAAAGAGCTTTATCATCTTAAATCTCTGTTCTCCAGAAAGCTGTAGTATCTTTTCCATTAAGGAAACTTAGATTCAAGTATAATCAAATCATTTGGAATTCTTTGATTTTAATTTATATGCTTCATGAGAAATTAACATTTGTGGTTGAAGCTATGAAAACATAATCCAAGACGTAGTTCCGGTTGCCATCCTATTTACGTGCCAACTTCTTTCCAAATGAATTCGGGCAGATATATATTTGCATTATTCCTTAAGAAATACAGTGCATTAGGCTTTATATTTTCTAAGAGAACTAGGCTCTTTAGGCCCCCAGCTATGTCTACTCAGTACTGTCTTCTTCATATTTGACCTATAACATTTCCTTTTTACTCTTTAACACTCTCTTTCCTTTTTGTCTCCCAAAGATAATAGATAGATGGTGGCTATTTTAGCAATAATCATAACTTGATGTTTCCTACTGGGGTAAATGTTAATTGGTCAGTAATTAAAGGTGTGTGGCCAGGAGAAAACATTCTAGGCTGTCAGCCAACCATGAGGCCAGTCTTATTCATCAGGAGTTGGTGAGGGAGCAGGGATGACCTCCTGAGCAGGTTGTAGGACATATTCTATCTTGAGGAACCTCAAGGTTTCAGAGCATGTATGGTGGGGTCTCTGTGTGACTGACAATGTTGAGTGTCTATCACAAAATATTTTCATGTCTTGCATTAGAAATTAGCCCTGAGTGGAATTATTTTCACCTTGGCATAAGTCTTCCCAAAGAGAATGCTGAATGTGGAGAAATTGTAAAATTTTATTTCAAGAGCTCTTACAAGCAGATCTTACAACCCGCCATATCACTCTGGGCACTCGACTGCTTTGCCCCATTTAGATCTCCCCTTCTTTCAGAACCGGCTTTATTTGTTGTCTCTTTCATGAGAACTATCCTTGATGATATCGAATTGCATCATATTCTTCTTAGGTATTTCATGTCAAGATTTCAATGCAAAGACACAGGGCTGGTAAAGGAAAATGGGAAGAGATATCTGCTAAGGAAACCTTTTGATGCCTTTCATATTGTATCATATAAATCACTATCTAATGCACTTCCAGTTTCAGTCTAGCGGGTGTTTCAAATTCTATGCTTGCACCACTAATAGATGCACACTGTAAAAAAATATAAATAAACCAGTGTATGTCTTTATGGCTAATTGATCTCCTCCACCGTCCTCTTCTGGAGCACAAACATTGCTGCTGCCAGCCTACCTTTTAACAGGTAGAGGGCTCCCTCCTGTGGGCAAGTAGCTGAAACAGTTTCCATGGCAACAGACAACTCCAGACCCTGACATCAAACAGTGACTAAAAAACACCAAAATGATATCAGTAAGAAGAAAAAAAAGAAAAAGACAATGGAAGAAAATCTGAGAAAGAGAAAAGTGAATCTGGAAAATAATGTTGATAGAAACTTAAAATAAAAATCAATAGAATAATTGCTGGAAGGAAGGAGAACCAAGACCAGACAAATGTGTAACATTAGGTAATGGGAGGGGACTGGAAGAGGGTAAGGACAGAATGTGATAACACGTTAACATTAGTATGTCCTAAAATACTTAACCATGGTTAAGTCATCCAAACACATAATGGTAAATATTTAGAAATATGAAAAAATGATTATTTACACAATCAATACATTAAATATTTAAATTTGAAAAGCAGGTTTTATGGAATCAATGGTTAATTTTTTGATAGATGAATTAGAACTCAACTAGATATCTGTCTTAGTATGGGATACCCAGATATCAGAGCCTGGAGCAGGAGTTTATATGTTAATATGTTGTTAGAGATTGCAATGATTGAGAAGCAAGTGTGAGAGAAAGAGGAAGGGAATAAGGTAGGAAAGGAGCAAGAATAAGTGTCAGATGCATAACTGGTCACTTACTAGATCAAACACAACCAATAGTTCAATCTCATAAAACTTCAAACTGGTCACGTCGGACAGAGCACCACAGATCAGAGATCCAGGAGGAAGAAAGGAAGGAAAGTTATCCACCAGTTACCAGCATCCCATCATTTATATTTTGTGTTTCTAGGCATAAGATCATGTTCACTTACCTCAGTGACAGTAGGGGAGTCCTGGAGTGAGAAACAAGGCATATCACTGAGGACTGGGAGTAAAGCTATCTGGTCTTTACCATGTTGCCTTAAGCTGTTGCCTCAGCCGTGGGTTGGATTAAGATCAAACTAATTTGGTAACCAAGGTGAAAGGAAATAAACAATTGACCAAGGGTGCTGAACACAGTTTGGATGATAGAATATGAAATGAGATATTAGAGGAATTGTATATAATATTCAATTGCATATAATAAATAGACACTGAGATATATGAACCTGGGTCGATACCACTAGAGAGATGAATCCAAGAAGTAACCCCAAAGTGAAGAATCTATCAGCTTTGACTACATAAGCATCAGTCATTTCTCTGGTTAATGTGAAGTCAGAAAACAAAAAAAAGTATGAGAAAATAGTTGTAAGAGGTTTTAATTACCTTTAGAAAGATCTTTGTCATACTTTCCTGGTGCATGTGTGGTGTCATCAGTTTTAATGTTTGAACCAAACATGAATTACTTAAAAGTTAGAATTCAGTTAAGAAAATTATGTGCTTTCATAATTTAAATAGTCTACAAAACGTTACATAAACAAATATGATAAATTAGTAGGCATGTAGGATGTTGTTTCCTAAAAAACTTCAAATGATAAAAGTTCATAGCTCTTTCTGTACTGTGTTTAAATAGTGTGTGTGTGTGTGTGTGTGTGTGTGTGTGTGTGTGTGTGTGTGTTGTTTTTGGTCATTGAATTCTCATAAAGGCTTATAACTGTGATCCTCAGAGATTTCAGTTTGACTTTGCTGACTAGTGACATTTTACATTTTACTTTTCATTTTTCTGTTTCAAACTAAAATATGTGTAATTTGATCAAAACCACATTTTAAAATTGTATGTATAGTGAGACACAGCTCAGGTTCAGTTCAATATTTATTGAGCCTACGATATGCTCAATCAAAATATTTTAGAAATATTTCAAAATATTTTAGAAAGCCTGGCTGTCAAGAATTCTACTCTAACTTTGGTCTATTAGACAGGAGACTAGCTAACGAATAACGTCTCTGAACTTCAGTTTCCTCATTCATAAACAGAAATAATAATTCCATAGTCCAAGACTTGACACAAAGTATATACTATGAAAGTTGATATCTTTGGACTTCTAGAATATTTAAGGATAATACTTATATCGTAGCCTAACAAATAAAAGATGCTCAATAAAGAGTAACTTATTCTGCTTTTCTGGTTTGGAAATGAACTCTCTACCACCTGAACTATAGCTATTTCATTGGAATACAGTATAGAGATATCTTAAATTTCTATCCTTGGAGTGTCTTTAGCAACTCATTTTTTAAAGTTTATTTATTTTTGAGAGAGAGAGATAGAGCGAGCACATGTGTGGGGATAGGGGAGAGAGAGAGAGAGAGAGAGAAAGAATCCCAAGCAGTCTCTGACCTGTCAGCGCAGGAGTCTGACATGGGGCTCAAACTCATGAACCACAAGATCATGACCTGAGTTTAAATCAAGAGTCAGACATTTAAATGACTGAGCCATGCAGGCACTGCTAACACTTGATTTTATAAAGCCCTATCTCTGTCTCAGGTGTTGAGTTGATATAAGTGATACCATATCTCAGTTAAAAACCACTTTAATATTTAACAGAGTATTTTTTGGTAAGGTAAAGTAAGCCCTTTCCTTCTCTCCTCAAGATGTGCCCTTCCCATAATTGAAAATTGAATAGTGTTCCTTATATTTCCTAAATTTTTGTCATGAGCTTCCATTGCCCGCTCATTTTGTTATATAATAGGGGTACAGGACACAATGGAGCCATTGAAGCTATAGAGCTATATACTCCTCATAAATACATAGTTATCCCAGCTTGTTGGCAGGACAAAATCATCATATGGGGGATTCAAATTTGGTTATTTGTTTGTTTAATTGCTTTGAATGTCTTCAGGAGGAAGAAATGTTCCTAGAGTAATAGTCAACGTGTCAGAAAATATTAAGAGATTATAATTTTTTTGGGAGAAGGAGAGAGAGGGTGAGAGAGAGCACGAGTGGGGGAGGGCAGAAAGAGAGAGAGAGAGAGAGAGAGAGAGAGAGAGAGAGAGAGAGAGAGAATCCCAAGCAGGCTCTGTACTGTCAGCATGGAGTCTGACATGCAGCTCAAACTCATGAACACGGAGCCCAAATCAAGAGTTGGACACTTAACCAAATGAGCCACCCAGCCGCCCCAGACAAGGATTATTTTGAATGCATCATGGTGTATGATTCAGATATTTTTGCCTTTCTCCTTTCGCTAGAAGTTTGTGTAGCCCTATAAAATAGAAATAACAGTACTTTCAAAAGTGAAAGGAGGATATTCTTCCCTATTGTGACCTGCAAATATGAGGACCTGGAAACTGAGAATTAAATGAAGATACAAGAATATGTAGGAAAAATTAGACAGAAGAATATATGTGGCCTTTCTATATAAGAAGTGGCAGGGTATATTCATATCATCAGTATAGGGCACTGAAGATTATTTTGTGCCTTGAATAATGTAGCATATTTTGGATTAATAAGACATGCCAGGCCACCAGCTTGAGTAATTCATCCATTTTTGGGAACAGAATAATTAACACACATGAGCAAGTATGCAGGGAATTGCAAGGGTTAATGTGTATAGAGCTAGGAGAGAGAGAGAAGTGAGAGGTTTCCCCACTCAGTAGTGAAGAGATTCCCCTCTTGTGATTTTTTGAAGGAGTCAGGAAAGAGTTCCTTATAACTCCATAGGTAGGATCAGTGTAGGGGAGGGAATTTTTTTTTCTACTTGTCTAGATTCATTTGGTGGGTCTATTAATTAAACTAGCCTATGATAGATTAACATGAGAAAAATTTAATTTCATATGTACGGGAGGCCCACAAAGACATGATAGTCAGGCATTTGAGATTTATATACTTTCCTGAGCTAAGGAGAAGGGATTAGAGGTCCGGGATTTCAGAAGGTAGGAAGACAAATCACCAGAAGATTGGAAAAGCAAATGTTTGGTAAACCATGTTTGCCATGCCATGCACAAAAATCTTCCCTACGTGAAAAAGTTAATTTTGGTATAACTCTCTTAATGAGGACCCCCATCGAATTATTTTTAGGCAGTTAAAGGGGAGGTGAAAACCTCTTAATGAATTTTTTGGACCTTAATTGACTTCAGCTTAGAGTAAGCCATATGCCAAAGTGGCATATTTTGGGGACAGCCTGCCTTGATCCTTGTTATCCGCGAAGTATTATTTCTTACTGTTTCTGTGTCATCACTGAATTGGAAGTGTGGAGTACCCCCATTAACTGTACATTACTTTTAAAATCATGAATGCTCTCATTTGCAGCCAGTTTGCCTTTCTCCTTTTCTTAAATGCCACTGTAGCGTTCTTTCTGAATTATTATGCACAAAATTAGGTAAACCTTGAGGATTGAAAAAATAAGAGGTCCTTCTCTTATGGGTATATAAATCAAGACTCACTGTTTGGTCACAAAATTAAGGTATCAGACAGATTTTTAACACTCTGCTAAGAGTTAAATCATCCTGTCCCCAGGAAAAAAAAAAGAAAGAAAAGGTTGAATTTGAAAATCAAAGGGTTTAGGGAATAAACTATACCAACTGGATGTGGTCATTTTTTCTTCTGTGCCTTACCTTGTGAGTCAGAACAATTAGCCAAATGAATGGTTACCAAAGTTTGAGTTCCTGATGGAACGTAATGAGTCATACTGTATCATGAAGATATTGACCAGGTGATCAGAGAATAAAATATGATGTCCAATATTGGGCTCCTTCATCAAGGACATTTACGCAAAGGCTGCAGAGCCACTTTATCAAAGAAAGCCCTTTAAAATGTGCTGCTGCATTCTCTTTCATGGAGAGAGAAATTGTTGTTCAAATCAGATGATTCTCCAAATACAATTGCTTGCTGAATATCTGTTGTTTAGTATCAGAATGACAAGTTTTATGAATGGTCTCATTTAGAAAATTATTTAATACATGCCTCTTATTTCTACATTAGTGCCAAAAAAGTATATCTTTTTGGGTTTCAGAGCAGATGAATAAAATGACTTCAGTGGAGTGATGAATAGCATTTCTTTACATAATACAGTCAATGGAGTTTTACATCTTATAGATTTAATAAAGGCAAGGATAGATGTGTGAAATAAGAGTGCAACTATGTGGCTGTAACAGTCAGGGTTCTCCAGAGGAACAGAAGGATATGAGATAAATATATAAGTAAATATTCAGAAAGTATTAGGGAATTGGCTCACATGATTGTAGAGGTTGGCAAATCCAAGATCTACAAGGTAAGCTGCAAGCTGGAGCCCAGGAAAGAGCTGGTGTTGCAGCTGGAGTCCAGAGACACTCTGCTGGCAGAATTCCCTCTTCCCCAGGGAGCTCAGTCTTTTCCTTAAGGCTTTCCACTGAGGTGTGGCTCACCCACACGATGCATGGTGAGATGCTTTATTCAACATGTACTGATTTAGGGGAGCCTGGGTGTCTTAGTTGGTTAAGTGTCTGACTTCAGCTCAGGTCATGATCTAATGGTTGCTGAGTTTGAGTCCCTCATCAGGCTCCTAGCTGACAGTTCAGAGCCTGGAGCCTGCTTCAGTTCTGAGTCTCCCTCTCTGCCTGCCCCTCCCCCGTTCATGCTCTGTCTCTCAAAAAATAAATAAAAATGAAAAAAATTTAAAAAAACCCAAAGTGTACTGATTTAAATGTCAATCTCATCTGAAAAAATACTTCCACAGCAGCATCTAGACGTGTTTGAGCAAATCCCTGAGTGCTGTGGCATAGTCAACTTAGCATATAAGCTTAGCCACCATAATGGATTTTCCATGTAACATAAAGACTTTTACTGCAGTTAATTATGCTCACTCAATGGATGACAAGAAACACACTAACAATAATTTTGTAAAGGTTTTCTTTTCCAGAAAATTCAAAACTCTTTCTTTTATGAAGATAATTTTTTGAGGTCAAGACTATGATTCAAACATACTTTTAGTCTTTGTCACCCTTACATGGAAAATGAATATTCAGCCAATCATGGTTTCATAAAACTCAGTAAAATATTGTTGACCCAGAAAAGTCAAAATATTACAACCATACCATTGAAGAAAACCACATTGCAGATTTTGGCAGTTTATTTCAATGCTGTAAAATATTTTAGCATGCACATTCCCCTGGTAATTTTGTTGTTATATCCCAGTAACAGAGATATACAGCAGAGTTCACAGAATCTTCCATTAACTTGTACTTTGGAAAGGTATTAGTAGGAGTTAAGAAAAAAGGTTCTATAGCTAAATAGGTTTGGGAAACATTGATTAAACAGTATGTCCTCTTTTACTGCTTCACTCTTCTAGACAAAGTTCATGTACATTGTGAATATTTTTTATTAAAAGGGGCTATGCCACACTGATTTGACTACTAAACCTCACTTCATTGTGAAATGTCTTAGTGATTCAGTGTAGCAAGAATCCATTTTGAAAAATTCTTCCTATTTTAAAACTTATTTTTCCTTTTCAAATTTACTTTTAGGCACTTGCATATCCAAATACATTCTAGGGTCATTTTTTTATTCAAGAATGTCTGCTTCTGTTTTGACTGAGATTGCATGCAATTAATTTATAAATCTGGGGAAATTGGCAACTTAACAATATTGAGGTTTTTGTTCCATGAATATGTCTTTCTAGCAATTAAGTATTTTAAAATTTCTCTCAGTCATGCATAGTGGTCTTCAAAGGACAGAACTTATGCATTTTATTCTGTTAAGCGTACTTATTTACATAAAATTGATTTAACTACATGTAACATATTTTAAAAATCTCATTCTCCATTTGCTTGTTACCAATTCATAGAAATTCACTTGACCTTAGGTATTCATTGATTTTGTATCTTGTTACTTTGCATAGTTCCTTATTAATGCTAGGAACCACTACCACTAATTAGTGTTATTAGAATTAAAATACTTTTTGTAAATTCCTTAAGACTTTACTGTAGATCACTGGGTTATCTATGATTATAAACAATTTTACTTTCCCATTTTCGGTCTGTACGTCAGAGGTATGTCTACTCCGTTTCATGTACAGTATGTAAATGATGGGTTTCTCTCCTGGGCTTGGGTAGACTGTTCCTGTGATTCAAGGACATGGAGTGCTCAGATGGGTCTTTCTTGCTTACCCTGCTGAACCCTTATTTTCTGAGTGCGCACTTCATGAAAGCCTGCAGGAAAGTTGGTGATCAGTGGGTCTGCACTCCTTTTGGGCCTCAGACTCCTCTAAAATCTAAACATTCATGCTGGTCTACTCCCAACTATAAAAACATTATAGCAAATACTCAGCCGGTTTCTCCTGATTCTCAGTTTTGGCACCTTCCTCCTTTCACACTGCTCTGCCAAGGAAAAAAGCAACAGTGGTTCTCTTCTCCACCAGAAGGGAATCACTTACTGGATTTTAATTTATTTCAGTTTGCTTAGTCTTAGAGCTTTTTCAGATTTAAATAAACCTACAATGTTGTGGGTTATCTGCCTTGTTCTGCTTGATAGGGCGGAAGAAACATTCTTCTGCAACTTACTACATTCAAAGCAGAAGCCGAATCATCCCATATGTACGTGTGCATTTTGTCTTTGTAGCCATTTAGTGTCACACAATTATTTATTTCATTCTTCTTAATTTCTACCAGTAATTTTCTTCATATATCTGATATAATTATAGATAAAAATATATTTATGTCACTATGAAATATAAATATTTTAATGAAAATTTAGATGAAATGTTTGATATATTGTATATATTGACATATTGTATATGTTGATATGTTGTATATTAAATTGTGAGATGCTACCAATATATCTCATTACTGATAAATAACTAGCATATGTCAGCAGAACATAGATGAAATGTCACCATATATCAGAAATTGATATATCACAAACTTATCAATTTCATTCTTTAAGAAAATGTGGAGTTTAATAAATGTACTGGCAATGGGAAAAAAAACCCTGGAGCCTAGCATAGAAAGGACAAGAAAACACTGTAAAATCCAATAGCTGTGACAAGATTATAATTTTGTATTGTTTAAAATCTCATGTGTTTGTGCATGTTCTGGAATTATACTAGATAACATTGAGAATAAGGTAATGGGGCTAAAATTAAGGTTCAAGGCCAATAGGAAGCGTGTTGCAGAAGTTAGGGGAATCCTGTTTTACAAATACTTGGCAAACCCAGGTTTGAAAACAGGATTCTGTGATTTCAAACTTGATTCAGTTTCTGCTGTTTCTGTGCCGTTTGATGGTAATTGTGGAGTGGCATTCTCTCAGAGAGATGCACACTTGTCTAGAACAGTGACCAAGTCCACTTGCAAGTTCGGAGGTATGAAGATCACTGCTTGTAATGCTGGTCCTTTACAGCTTCTTGGCAGGTGGCTCTTCTCTCCACAGAGATTCAACTATCTGGCTCAAAATCAAATCTCCCTTGATGGGGGCCCTTAAGCTCTCTCCTCTAAGTATACCTGGCAGGGGGAAAAGGAAGGGAATTCAATCAAATTGAAATTCCTGCCAGGTGGCAGCTCAAAAGGAATGTGTGTGTGTGTGTGTGTGTGTGTGTGTGTGTGTGTGTGTGTGTGTGTGTGTGTGTGTAAGAGAGAGAGAGCAAGAAAGGGAGAGAGGCCCAAGGAAGGGAGAAAGGAGATGATATTCGCACAGTCAGGAATAAAAAATTAAACAAACCCCAAAACTCATTTTTTCATTGGCAGAACAAAGGGTCTCAAAAGAATCTGTAGATGAACTCCCAAGAGCAACTGTCTGGGCTAAAAGAGTGATGAAGACAGAAAGGAGAAGAGGAGGAATTTAGAACAGATTACAGCTCTCATCCATTCAGGTAAAGGGGACTTTAGAACAGACTCTGTCAGATGGGGGGAAGTGCGTCGATAGCATGATTAATCACAAAGCAAGAAAGCTTTAATCTGGAAAAATTAAACACTGCTTCTTCTACATAAAGCAGCTGCCTACCCATGTAAGGTAGCCCTTCTACTCTTTTCCTCCAAGATAGTGTATTTTACTGCACCCCAAATAACTGCTGTGTCACTGCCGATTTACAGGTGATCTGAAGCCTTCATTTCTGAAGTCGAGTTTCCCCCGAAAAACTGTAGATTTTCTGGTAGAGGTAATGGTAGAGGTAATTCTGGTAGAGGTAATTTCCTCTGTCATTTTTGTCCTACTCCACTTGGAAAAGAGGATGGAAGAGATTATGGTGGGGGTGGGGACTAGAAGTCATCCTTCCTCACTTTTCTGCTTCTCAGGACAGTAGAGTGGGACACAGTGTAACTTACATATGTTTATGCTGATATGTCCTAGAGATTTAAGCTCCTTTTTTGCCCTTGTATTTTTAATGCAAGGCTTTGCCAATTAAAGTACTAAAAGGCTGTAGTAGAAAAGATAGTTTTAATTAAAATAACAAAAGGATTATTAAGTAGTATTTATGCATCCCTTGTGTTGATTTAAAACATACTTTTTTTTTTGAATTTTAGTGTAAACAAGAGACATTTTAATGAATAAATTTACATTTAGAATTCGTATAAAAGATGCAACTGGCAATACCTGCCGACGGAAACATATTGTATGTTGAGGCAAATCTTCTGGGAAAACAACACTTTTGTTGGGTGAAGAAAACAAGACAAAGGGGGACAACATCCAGAGTCTATGGTATAGAAATGCACTGAATGGTGAAGGCGGCAACGATTACAAATGTCAATGCCGGGGCTTTGCTTGTAAGCGTGCGGCAGTATCAGGCTGAACAGACGGAGCCCCATCTGCAGGGCATGGTGCAGTGATGTTCTAGAATGTGCTGATATATAAAAACTATAAATAGAAAGCTCTGTAAATTAGTTCTCCTTTTACACATTTGAACTAGTTGAAAAATCTTAAAAATCTCAGCTAATTAGGAGAAGAAAGAGTCAGTTCACTTATGGTCTATGGTCTTTTCTCATAGCAATATCAACATGCGTACCATGATCCTGATCATGGACCGGTCTGGGAAGTTAAGAATTACAAAAAGGAAAGGGGGAAGGAAAGCTAGAAACTTCAAAGTCCTTAGGGTCAGAATGTTCAAAGTGTGGCGAAAAACCAATTGCAAAGATTGAGTTTATTTAGATGGTAAAATAATGTTGACTATTTTTTTAAATAATGTTTTCTACCAATTTCTATTAAGTGGATTGAAAAACCTATATTCTGTTTATAAATGAGGAATTCATCTTTACAAGTATTACACAATTTAATAATCAAAGATTAATTTTCTGTAAGAGATCACTCTAATTTCACAGAGATAATCACTAGTGATTTTTTTTCCCCTATGGAAAGCAAAAATAAAATGACTTAAGACACTACATAAAAGAGCTTACAGTGCACAATATTGTCTTTTATATTCTGTCATCATCAATATTACTTCTCGGTACCTACACACAGGTTATGTGGCTTAAACAATTTCCTTAAGCTTTGTCTCAGATTCCCTATCTGCAAAAACAAGTTTTATAAGTATACTTATAGGGTTAATAGGAGAATTAATTGAGTCCACACATGTAAATACCTTAGAATGGTTCCTGGCGTAGAATAAGTGTTTGGAGAGTATCAGATATTATAATGTAGATCGTATCTTTGTGACTCAGACATTAGTCAAAATATTCCCTGGATGGTTCCTCACATTGGAGCTAGAAAGACATTTGTTATCCCCACATCTAAAAAAATTGTTCACTTCAATTAAATACTTTTCTTTAAATATTATGTTCTTACTATATGACAGTGTACTGTGGGCACCTGGGGTTAAGAATTTGCAGGGTAGTTATTATGCTGGTAATCTTAAAATCTACCTGCTTGGGATGCCTGCCGGATCTGAACTTGGCTTCCCTTATTGTTTTGATGAATGAAATGAAAACAAATCCATGGTATTACTGGGGTTTTTGGTTTTCTAAAAAAAAAAAAAAACTATTATCTTCTCAAAATCAGTCTTTCTGTTTCCAAATTTTGATATCTTTCTGTATCTTCTGAATTTATTCAGCTCTCATGATCTATATCTGCTAGCTTTTCCTGATGCCTTTCCCTTCTGGTTAAACAAAAAATGTGTGTGTGTGTGTGTGTGTGTGTGTGTGTGTGTGTGTGGTCAATTCTTCCAACGTAAAAGACACGATTATTTCTATTTAAGGATGAGAAAAAAGAAGTGGAGAGAGGTCAAGTTACTTATAAATTTGACTATGGGCCTATCTGACTTGCAATGTGTGCTTTTCATTAATGCTAAGGTGTCAATACAGGGTTACAAAAGGCTCTATTATTTTAACACCATACAAAACAGAAAGGTGGGGGAATGGGGTTAGCTGTATTGTCAGGCCATTCAATATACCGGGATAAGCATGTTATGCTCCCAATACCTTATTCCTTAAAGCCTTTTCTAGAGTCCCATCCTTTTTCAAGCACTGATATTGAATCTAAGGCTGGTAAATATAATATTGCATCCTCTTTATTTGTATACAATGGGAGAAGTAGTTGAATCAAATTATTCAGAGAATCGAGACTTGAAAATCAATCAGGGATGCATACATATGTTCAAATGGCAGATCAAGTCTTTATAAAAATGTAGATCTCTCTTACAGAGGCCAGCCATGGCTTTCAATTGGCCCAAGACAGGTAAAATATATGGGAAAGGTGAGAAATCCTTTCTATTAATCATTCTCCTTGCATCAAAACGAAAACCAATAATATCCCATTTTCTGTATTCTGCAAGAACTTACAAAGATCTTAAACATTAAGAAAGAACGGGGAAATTATATATCTTAAGCTTTGAACTATTTCATACTGGGAATAATTTTACAAACATTTCTGAAAGAAGGGAATGATGCTGATAAATAAGAATTTCTGTAGAAACTATTCTCAAACAGTACTGAACATTGAATTTGTTTCATAGAGTTTTTAAAAACCACAGATATGTAGGTCAAACCCAAATCTACTGAATCAGAATTACCACCTAATAATTATCATGTACAACCAGGCTTTTGAAAAACTGTTCTAGGCTATGAATTGCTGCTCTTTTTAGAAACACAAAAGTCTTTTTAATGCATCATTTTACAACCATTTGAGGAATAAAATTATAAAATAAATGGAAACAATAAGAAATGCTTTTGTTGTGATATTCATATATTGTCATATTATGAAAAAAATGTTTTTAAAAAATAAATGTTGGGGAGGTTGGAAGAGAGGAACTCAAATGAAGATCAAAACTTATCATAGACTGGAACGTTGTAAGAGTTTCATTTAAAAATATTAATAAGCATTGCATTGTAGTATTATTCAAAAATGAATAATAATATATATGAATCAAAATATTTTAATTATTTTTTAAATGATTTCACTTTATTTGGCAAACATTGATTTGTTCTGATTTCAGGTGTCACAGATTTTTACTTTATGCATTTACTTGGCAGTTTCATGCTTGATTTCTGTCCCAGACCTCGCTTAAGTGACAAGATCATCCAGTCTTAGAGCAACAGAGAAATTTACATGTCTAAACATTCGTTTATTTGGACTCTAATGTTGTATTTACATTTTGTAAGGCGTTGGGCTGAAGGTTCATTCAACTTTGCTAATGAAATGCTGATGCTCTTATCAAGGAAATGATGAAAATAAAATCATAAGCAAAATCCCCCTTAGGTAATAACTGGGTTCACCCATTTTTAGAAGCAGCCGTTTATGTGAAAAACATGATGCATTTATTCTCATTATTGATGAGAACAAGCCAAAGGAAACTGGTTCAACTTTGTCACAACTTTTCTTTGCTAAGGAGTTTGGTGATTTTTTTTTTGCATAGTTAAATATAACCTATGTAGAAATGTGCATGAAATAAATATAGAGCAAAAATTATTTCATAAAACAAACATCCATATTACCATCACCTAGGACAGTAAATGGAAACTTTGACAGCTTCTTAAGTTTTCCAGTGGTTCCATCGAGTAATAACATTCTTCTCTTTAAAGATAATCACTTCTCTTTAAAGATAATCTAAGGATAATTACTAATCACTGAGCCTGGGTGGCTCAACCAGTTAAGTGTCCAGCTTCAACTCAGGTCATGATCTCACAGTTTGTGAGTTTGAGACCAGCATGGGGCTCCATTCTGACAGTGCAGAGCCTGTGTAGAATGCTGTCTCTCCTTCTCTCTTTCCCCCTCCTCCACTCTTGCTCTCTCAAAAATAAATAAAAATAAACTATTTCTAAAAAGGTAATCACTATTTTTAAATTTATAGTAAATACTTCCTTGTTTTTCTCTCTATATGTTAACAAACTATACATGTTTTCTCAAGTATATGGTTTAGTTTTGCATATATTTGTATTATACAGAAAGAGAATTACAATACTATATCCTTTCTTTTGTGATAAGCGTCTTTCATTTGAGGACTTATTTTTAAGATTCGGCCATGTTTTTGCATACTGTTGTAGTTTGTTATTTTTCATTGCTTGGTATTCCTTTTATAAATACAAAGCATTTTTTTTCATATAGCCAATAGGGATTTGGGTTTATGTATATGCAGATTATGACTTTATGAATAATGCTGTTAACACCATTGTGCATGTCTTCTTGTGTACACATGGATACTTTTCTCTAAGGAATACACTTAGAAGTATGATTGCAGGATCATGGTGTACAACTGTGTTGCAATATAATTTTGATTCTAACCACCTGAAGTTAGTGTAAACCATATCTGTTAGTTTTATGGTCATGTATCCCAAGAAAAATGCCACCATTTCAGATGCCAGGTACAAGGTCAGAGGCCCCAAGTCTTCTCACATTTCTGATGATCTGCCAAGTCGAGAGGGGTTTTCACAGCCCCATAAAGGTATGAAAACTCACTAAAACAACACACATAGCTTAGAAAAGCTCTGTCCTTACAGTTTTATAGTAATGGGAACAAACCAGGATAAGTCAAATGAAGAGAAATACAGGACAAGATATGGGGTTTGCAAATGTAGATCTTTGGTGCCCTCTCTCCGTGGATCAGAATACATCACCGTCCCCACACGCTGATGAGTTCACCAATGGGGAAGTTCCCCTGAACCTCAACATTTATAAGTTGTATTTGGGATTTCATTACAGAGGCATGATTGATTGCATCATTGGTGATGTAACTAAACTCAATCTCTAACCCTCCTCCTCTCCCTGGTGGGGGGTTGGTCTTTCCAGTGACCAGCCCCATCCTATATTATCTGGTTAGCATAAACTCAGGTATGACCCAAGGGTTCCATGAATTAAAAAACAAAACCAAGAACAAACAAATAACAAAAACCCCAACAACCTATCTCTTGGGAAATTCCCAGGATTTTAGAAGCTGTGCCAGGAATTTGGAACAACAACAAAAAATCATTATATTATTATCCAACACTTACCATCAGATTTTGTAAATAATATCAAGCTAATTGAAAGTGGTTAACCAAATAACCTTCCCACAATTTTTTAAAGACTCTCTATCCCTTAACATACCAAAACTTACTGTTTTGTTCTTTCCTCTTCTCTATTTTAAATTTCCACTCAGGTTCATTCATAGAGATATCAATTGTGGTTTTATCTGATATTTTTCTATTTACTAATAAAGTTTCACATCTTTTCATATATTTAATGACTCTGTAGATATCCCCTCCCATCTTTTGTGATAACACATCTCAACTGTTTTGCCCTATATTTTTTCTGGGACTTCTATATTTTTTATTAATTTTATTTGCATATATTTTATGATTTATATATTCTAGATGTAAGCTCTGTATATTTTATGTTTCAGATAAAAAGCCAATTTCGAAGGTTGAATTTATCACTATCTTTGGTTAAACTTAAGTTCCAGTTTCAATATAGTCAAATTTGGGGCACCCAGGTGGCTCGGTTGGTTGAGTATCGACTCTTGATTTTGCTCAGGTCATGATCTCTGGGTCATGAAATCCAGACTCATCTGGGGCCCCTATTTGGCCCCCTGCTGTGCCCTGCATTGAGTACAGAGTCTGCTTAAGATTCTCTCTCTCTCTCTCTCTCTCTCTCTCTCTCTCTCTCTCTCTCTCTCTCACACACACACACACACTTGAGATCCTTTGAAATTTGAGAAAAAATTGATAGCTTGACATTATTAAGTCTTCTTTAATATGAAAATGAGATATCTCTGTGTTCCTAACATCAAATGATCCTAACTATACTATTGGAAATTTGAGGTGTTTCGGAGATTTAGTCATTTTTCAAGCTTTGTAAATGTTTTCAGCAGAATATACCTAAATTATTTAAGCTCTTATTACTTGTAGCAAAAGTCTCAAATCTAGTTTTATAAAATTGTTTAGATTTTAAATATATTTGATAGTCTTTCTTCTCCTTTTTAAAAACTTCATGTTGTTGAATAAAAACAAATCTGGACTTAGATGAAAAGAGACTTTAAAATAAAGACTGTTGAGGGATGCCTGGATGGCTCAGACGTTTAAGCATATTGATTTCACCTCAGGTTATGATCTCATGGTTTGTGAGATAGAGCCCAGCATTAGGCTCTGTGCTGACAGTACAGAGCTGGCTTAGGATTCTCTTTCTTTCCCTTTCTGCCCATTCCCCACTCGTGTGTGTGTTCTCTCTCTCTTTCAAAATAAATAAATAAACATTAAAAAAATAAGGCCATTGAAATAGGGAGAGTGCTCTATAAAAATATGCATGCGTCTCAAAGTCAAACAGGAAAGGCTTTTATACTTGGAGAGATGTAGAAAATGCTTTAGCAGAAACTTTTAAGGAGAAGTTGGATAGGCAAGGGAAAATAGCCAGCAGGGCCACACAAAAAAAGTATCTTGCTTTGGGTAGTCATTTTTCAGAATAAGTAAAAAAAAAAAAGGGCAAATTCTGCAATTTCTCAGAGTTGGGGTTAGGAAGAGTTCAGGGAACTATTGTAAGCAGAAAAGTCTGAATAAGGTTTGGTCAAGACAAAGCAGAAGGTAACAAGTGGGCAGTTGTGAATACATGGTAAGGGTTCAAGATCTATCTAGCTTTCTAATTTTCCAAAATCCTTCATAACAATTCTTACAGTGTAGTAGCTTACTATTAAGAAATCACACAGAGGATTCAAAGATAGTTAATAAAATGTCCAAACTTCAGTGGAAAACAAGAATAAGCAAACTCTTCTCTACTGCAAAGGGCTTTTGTGTCTTATGGGGAGAATACATGTGAATATATCCACAGTGAGAAGGGGATGGATGCATAACTAAAAGTTGTATTAGTAGCCCCAGAGAGCAGCCTGAGAGAAAAGGGAGTAAACAAGGAATATTCTTTACCGTTTAGACATAATTATGTCTAAACTCCTTCATGTGTTTGAAATCACTGTTCTATCAGTAGACATGCACATTACAAAGCCATCAAGCAAGTGAAACAGTGGAGCCTGGTGCCCTTTGATAACAAAGAATTCCCAACCACTGGAGTGTCAGCAGTGAGTTTTACAAGTGTGATGAAAAGGTAATTTAGAGATGGTTCCTTTCTGTTGTTATTTGCAAATGCTTTCTTAAATTTAATTCAATCCGTATATTACAAATAACTATATACTTATTATGTTTTCTTCAGTTATCTTTCTATAACAAAATAATGGTTAGTCTTCAAACATCATTTTAAGTAATCTACAGGGAAGTAGATTTTAGCATTTTCTTATGAATTGGGATTCTAAAGATTTTGATTTTAGAGAAAAATTCAATAATTATAATATTAAACATAATATTAAGTGAATATTTTTCCTAAATATCAATTTGCTAGATGTAGAAATTGTATGACAGGAAATAACAGGTACATGTTTATGGATTCAGAAACTATGTGGTTGGTGATGTTATCTAACAAGACTGAAAATTAGAGAAACATTGTTTTGGAAAGCCTTCTAGGACATTGCACTTATGGTATTAGGCCTCAAAAAATGAAAGGAATGAAATTGACCAGGAAGAATAAATAGAAACGGGCATAAGAGCAGAAAGAGAGAAAGAGAATAAAGTGCTAGGAAACACTCATGTGTCAGGACACTAAAGGTCTGGAAAGAAATCGAGCCAAAGTCTCAATCAGGAGATCATTTGGTTACAATAGATCCTATTAGAACCCTAACTTACATGAAGACTTTAATATAAAAGTGCCTAAAGAAAATAAACTTAAAGAAAATGAGTGACTTTTTATTGATTATGTATTCAGTTATTTTGGGTGAGTTTGAGTATGTGAGTCCATCTAAAACAAGAAGTGTTTTGGTAGCTAAGTAAATTATTTAGTAATGTTTGTCTGCCTTCCATGAGATCATATATATTCAAGGATGGTCCTTGGTTCCATGAGAGCATTTGTGCACCAGACTGAGTGCAATGCAAGAATAATTAATACTTTTCTAAGGCTTTAAAAACTCACATACATTTTTCCTTAACAAAATATGAAGAAGCCAAAGCACTAAAAAAAAAAAAAAAGCCTCTATCCAATTAAAACAAGATTGTGAGCATTAATTCTACTTTCTGTCATGAGTAGGAAGTTGGAGAAAAAGCATTAAGGCCAGGATTTCACCTTTTCAAACATGATAAGCTTATGTCAATCATCAGTGTTCTTTTGACTATGATTGATGTTTTTCTGATTATCACTAAAAATGCATGAATCAGAGGACTAGATAAGGTAAGTAATAATTTAATAATAGATTGTGCCCACTGATGTTATATCTTCAGGGTTTCTTTTCAAATCTTATTTTTCCTTGGCTTAGCTCCAGGTTCACAGCCACCGAGTGAAGAGACAGTGTATGTGTGTGACACAGTCATTAACATTTCATCTCTAATTTCAGATGTCTGTAACATAGGTCAAGGAGCCCTTACGTGTGAGGTCAGAGAGTGTTGTGAATAAAGCTAGCCCAAAATAGATCTTGGTCAGAAATCTTGTCATCAATTTTGAATGACATTCCTAACCGGAACACAGAGAACTCGCATTGATTCACTTGTGAGGCTTCTTTGGACTCATTCTCTAGCAGGGCCCTCTGGCATACAGTGGGGCATGTTTGAAAGTCCCTTTATCTCTGCTACAATATATTATTTAAAAATGTCAAATTTGTTTTGCTGTTCCTAGAATCTAAATGATTCAAGATGAACTGCTTATATATACACAGAATCACTCTTGAATAATTTTTAAAAAAATTTTTAATGTTTTTTATTTATTTTTGAGAGACAGAGAGAGACAGCATGAGCAGGGGAGGGTCAGGGAGAGTAAGAGACACAGACTCTGAAGCAGGCTCCAGGCTCTGAGCTGTCAGCACAGAGCCCGATGTGGGGCGCAGACCCATGAACTGTGAGATCATGACCTGAGCTAAAGTCAGATAGTTAATCGACTGAGCCACACAGGACCCCTACTCTTGAATAAACTATAATTTTTTAAAATTATAAATTATGACCATGCTGGTATGCAAAAGGATTGCCTTATGCAGAGCACTGCTCTTTTTCTAGCCTCTCTTGATCATATTGTCATAGTTCTATTGCTGCATATTTTACTTCCATCATGCAATTTGGAAGAATATGAAATGACTTAATATATAATAATGAAAATAATAGTAGCTTTTTTTTTTTATCAAAAGACAATAGTTTTCCTTTCTCATTCAGTTTAACAATCCAAACCCATAATAATAGATTGTGGGGCTATTAAGATGGAGATAAATCTGTAGTTGCTACATTTGTTTGACCTCAGGACCCCTTCCAGTAATCAAACTCACTTTTTGTAAAACATAGGGCCTTTGTGATAAATAGGATCAATTCATTTGCTCTAAGAATATACCAAAAATGTCCCAGAAGCCCCAATATCTTCATGACAAGGATAATAGTTAAATTCAAAACTTTGTCTTGCTGTCTAATTATTACAATTATTTTATAAATACTAAATTTTCCAAGTCAGATATTTAACAATATCTTTATTATAAATAGGAGTCCAAATTGTTTTGAAGAGAATAAAATGGATATTATCACCAGAGATTTCTGTTCAAAAACCAATATCACACTTAGTCCTGAGGAATAACTGACCTCCCATAGTCCTACACCCCTATATTTTATACACACACACGAACAATCCCTGTATCAAGGTACATCTGAGTTTCCTTGTCACTCGGAAAATGACACTTGGTACTTCCAGTAAACTGTGGCCCTTTTAAAAAAATATTTTTTTTAATGTTTTATTTATTTTTGATACAGAGAGAGACAGAGCATGAGAGAGGTAGGGACAGAGAGAAGGAGACACAGAACCAGAAGCAGCTCCAGGCTCTGAGCTAGCTGTCAGCACAGAGCCCGACGCAGGGCTCGAACCCACGAACGTGAGATCTGACCTGAGCCAAAGTCAGAGGCCCAACCAACTGAGCCACCCAGGCACCCCTAAACTGTGGCCCTTGATATCTGTTCTTAGCTGCACAGTTCAGGCATCAGGAAACCACATAACCTGTCTCTCTCTGATAGTATAGCTTCAAAATTAAATATATCTGCATTTGAAAGGCCTTTACTTTTGTGGGTTATTCCACTGCCACAGAGACTGATACTGCTTCAGATCGTGAGAAATGTCTCAGCAACAGAAACCATTAAGGTCAGAAAATGAAACAAATAGTAAGCATAAGAATAGAACCTAGGAAAACAAAATCTGAGATTTAAAAATAAATTGAGGGGCGCCTGGTTGGCTCAGTGGGTTGAGCATCTGTCTTCAACTCAGGTCATGATCTCACAGTCCGTGAATTCACGCCCCATGTTGGTCTCTGTGCTGACAGCTTGGAGCCTGGAGCCTGCTTCAGTTTCTGTGTCTCCCTCTCTCTCTGCCCCTCCCCCACTCACACTCTGTCTTGGTCTCTCAAAAATGAATAAATGTTAAGAAAAATTAAAAATAAATAAAATAAAATAAAAATATATGTAAACCATCCAAGAGTTCATTCATTTATAATTTTGAACATACTGTATTTGAAACATGAAACATGTTCATAGGTTCATAACAAATGTTTTTGAACATATGTTCAAATGATTAATGAGGAACCGAGAAGGTAGTCAAATTCATACACATGCACACGCACAATTACTAAAAATGGAGAAAAAGAAATACTGGCTAAATAGCAAACAATGAATAGTTAAAACCAAATTAAGTCCAACACAGAAATTGAATGATGTTCATAAAATAGTATTTTCTTTAGTTTTTAGCCAATAATGATAATGTTTCTCCTGACACTAAAATACTATTTATAGAAAAGAATTATAGAATTTTTATATAAATTTTATAGAAACTTATTGATAATATCTGAACTAACTAAAACCAGTCAGAAATTTGATTCTAAAATGACCACATACATAAGACAATTAAAGAACTTAGTTAATAAAAAAATTAAAAACAAATGGCCCTCTACCATAGAAAAATTCAAAATGAAGTTATAAACATAATAGCCAATAAAATGAAGCAATGTCATGAATAAAATTTAAAAGTAAATATTACTAAAGGAGGACAAATTATACTTGATACAGAGTCATGTTAAGCAGCTAACATTTAGCTTACATACTTTTTATATACCACAAAAAAGTATGCTACCTAATAGAAATTGTCCTTATTTTAATATCTTATTAAAAAGTACAAGTTACGGCTTTTAATCAATATAACAAGACTCCTACAGTTTTAGGCATTTATTTAATACTATTGAGGCAAGCTTATGTTATTAACATGGCTGGTGGAGAAAATGGTATATAAAATTTTGGCCAAAACTCCAGAGGCATTTTTTAATTTCTTGTCCAACATATAGTTTGATGTGCTACTGGGAGAAATGGCCAGAATTATGCAAACAGCAATGATATTCATTGGAATTCAGAGTATAAAAGGTATTTTCTGTATCGTCTCACAATCCCACTGTTGTCGGGGAAGAGGCTACATGAAGAATTCAGTATGTTTTAATGTTTATTTATTGATTTTTGAGGTGGGAGGGAGAGCAGGGGGAGTGGCAGCGGGAGAGAAGGAAAGGGAGACTCCCAAGCAGGCTGCATGTTGTCAGTGCAGAGCCGGATGCAGGGTTCAAACCCACAGACTGTAACATCATGACCTGAGTCAGAACGTAGGGTCAGACACTTAACTGCTGAGCTCCCTAGGTGCCCCCACAATTTAGTTTCCTAAGATACAAAACTTATTTTATGCCCCCAAATATTGTTCATCTTAGAAAACATTTCTTGTACAGTTTAAATTGATGTTTATTCTTTAATTGTATTCTTTAGATGTTTATTCTTTTTTTTAAAAAAAATTTTAATGTTTATTTATTTTTGGGAGAGAGAGACACACACAGAGTGTGAGGAGGGGAGGGTCAAAGAGAGAGGGAGACACAGAATCTGAAGCAGGCTCCAGGATCTCAGCTGTCTGCACAGAGCCTGACAAAGGGCTCGAACCCACAAACCATGAGATCATGACCAGAGCTGAGGTCGGCCACTTAACCAACTGAGCCACCCCTACATGTTTATTCTTTAATACTAATACATGTTTATTTAATACAAATACATGTTTATTCTTTAATACTAATAGGTATTAGTATTTTATAACAATATGTCTAATTGGTCAGGTTTGTTTTTAGAATTGTTCAAATTTTATACGTTTTTAATGATTTTTTGTCTGTTCTATCAAACACAGTGGAAAGTTCACATCTCCAATAATGACTCTGGATTTTAACTTTTTCTTCATGATTTTGAAGTTCTATTATTAATTGTATATACACCTACATTATGCATTTTTGATGAACCAACCCTTTTATTTTTATAAAATTCTTCACTTTATATTAGGTAATAGTTTTTCTCTTAAATCCTATTTTGTCCAATGTTAATATAGTTGTGACACTCTTATGCTTCTGATTTTATTGCATATGATTTTATATTTTTTATTTTCAAATTTTATATGTCCTTATATATGTCTCAGCATACAGATAGGTTTCGCTTTTTTATACAACCCAATATTCTGATTTTTGAGTATCATGTTTAGTCTATTTAAATTTAATTTAGTATTCATATGTGTGGAAATAATGGTGATGATCACTTATTTTTCATCAAGCAGCAAGTTGTCTTTTAAGGAAAGTATGAGATGAACAAATTGGTATTCTAGGCAAATATTTGTCCTTTGGGGATTTTTATACTTCCTTCTATATCTAAGTTTCCATCTGGTGCCATTACCTCTCAGCACCAGTCATATGCTTTATCACTTCTTGAACTGCATATCAGAAACAGAATTTTTTGAAAAAGAATTTTTCAGCTTTATCAAAAAATGTATTTATATAATCCTCATTTTGCAAGTGTGCTCATTCTGCAATTTTAGGAAGATGAGGTTTTTTTTGTTTTGTTTTGTTTCATCACTTAAAGTTTTTTTTCTTTTTCTTTTTCTTTTTTTTTTTTTTTTGGTTTCCCTTGCTTTTGAAGTAAGAAATTTACATCTGTTCTGTCTGCTGTGTGTGTGTGTGTGTGTGTGTGTGTGTGTGTGTGTGTATTTTTTTTGCAATGACTTCTTTAAAGATTTTTCTATGGATTCTGGTTCTCAATGCTACTATGATTGGTAGGTATAATTATTTTTGTCTTTATTTTATGTATGGTCTTCTAAGCATCTTGGATCTACAAATCAATTTTTTAATGTTTATTTTAGAGAGAGAGGAAGAGAGAGTGCACACATGCAAGTGGGGAAGGGGAAGAAAGGGAAACAGAATTCAAAGCAGGCTCCAGGCTCTGAGCTTTAAGCATAGAGCCCAATGCAGGGCTCTAACTCATGAACTGTGAGATCATGACCTGAGCCTAAACTGGACGCTTAACCGACTGAGCCACCCAGATACCCCTACATATCAAGTTTTTAAATTAAATTTGAAAATGTTGAAATCATTTTATCCCAAGTACACTAGGATGTAATACTTATTCCTAAGGTGTTGCCTTTATATGGTTTAGGTTTCAAATAGATTCCCTTGGAGTATGAATGGGGTTCTCTACTCTGTGAATGTCAAGCATCTGAGCATGGCTTCACTTCTCATATTCTGAAATACTTTGAGAAATATTTGCATGGCATGTGTATCATTTCATTGTGAATATACAGCTTTAAGAAACATCCTTGCCTTTCTTCCCCATGTCACAAAAAGAAGAGCAGCAAAATGACACACTGTTATAGTTATACCCAGTTCAAATATGGCTAGGGGATTTTGAAAAATTATGGTGGGAATATCAAGTTAATTACTACTTGGTCATCCTCTAGGTATGTATGTAGCTAAATGCTTACTTGCCAAGGCTGATAGTGGCCCCCAAGCCATAATGGAATACCATTTTTATATTATAGTAAGTGAAGAATTTAAGACTATTCAAACCCCCTCATTAGTATGGAGGAAGATGATATATAGACTTGGCTACTTTGTTAAATGCTCAGCAATTGCATTACCAAACAGGAAACAGGATATGTCTCTTACCCTTGAAAGTTCTTTTGCATCCTGTTCCAAGAAATCTACACACACATTAAGGTAAATCACTGATCAGATTTCTATCAAGATTGCATAGTCATACATGTTTAGAATTTCATCTTCTTGAAACCATAAAATATGTACACTTTTGTACAAGGGTTATTTCATTTAAAATATGGGTTTTGAGATTCATCCATGGTATCACCTGTTCGTGTCTTTTTATAGCTCAGCAGTATTTCATTGTATGAATAAATCAGCTTGTTTAACAACTATCCCGTGATGAACATTTGGCTTGGTTCCTGTTGGGGCTATTAAGAGGAAAGCTGATATAAACATTTACATCCAAGTTTTCTTTCTTCCTTTTTTTTTTAATTTATAAGCATATGTTTGCATTTCTCTTGGGTAAATACCTAAGAGGGGTATTATCTTGCCATAAATTTCTCCTTAAGTTTATAAGAAATTGCTAACCTGGTGTACAGAATGGTTTTGCCTTTTTCTTTCCCCACAAGCAATCACATGGTCACAATCACTTTGTATTGTTTGCTTTTTTGTTTTAAGATATCCTTCTGGTGTGAAGTGGCACCCCATTATGATTATAATTGACGTTTCTCTGGTGACCAAATATATTAAAGCTTATTGTATATGCTTGCTGGTAAATTGTTTAGCACTATTGTTAACTTTCTGTTAAATCTTGGGTGGCTCGGGCGACTCGGTTAAGCAACTGACTCTTGATTTTGACTCAGGTCATGATCTGACAGCTCGTTCGATTGAGCCCTGTGTTGTTAGTGTGGAGCCTGCTTGGCATTCTCTTTTTCTCTTTCTCTCTGACCACACCCCCCCAATCTCTCTCCCTCTGCTTTCTCTCTCCCTCTCAAAATAATAGATGAACATTTTAAAAATAATAAAAAATAAACAAACTTAAAAAATCTTCAACTTATAGGGACTCTTTATATATTCTGAATATGAATCCTTTGTCATATATATGCATTTAAATATGTACACATATATGTGTGTAGGTATATATGATAGTTATATATGTAAAACACATGTATATGATGTATATATAGTTTAATACATATCATATGTATAATTTCTTCTAGCTTCCTTCTTTCTTATTTTTTAGAATGGCAGAAATTTTAAATTTTGATGAATTTCAATTAACCGGTTTTTTTCTTGTAAATACTTTCTGTGTATTTAAGAAGTTCTTGATTATGCCAAGATCATGAAGATGTTCTCACATGTTTTCTTCTAAAATTTCTTGTTACGTTTTCACGGTGATTTATAGGTCAGTGATCCATCTAAACAACATGTGTTTACATGGTATGATGCAGAGGCTAGGATTTATCAGTTTTCAGTTAAATATTAAATGGTTCCTTCTCTGTTTCTTTTTTAAAAATTTTTAATGTTTATTTATTTTTGACACAGAGAGAGACAGAGTGCAAGCAAGGGATGGGCAGAGAGAGAGGAGAGAGGGAGACACAGAATCCAAAATAGTCTCCAGGCTCTCAGCTAGCTGTCAGAACAGAACCCGACGGAGGGCTAGAACCCACAAACCATGAGATCATGACTTTAGCCGAAACCAGACACTTAACTGGCTGAGCCACCCAGGCATACCTCCTCCTCTGTTTCTTGAAAGAGATTTCTTTTTTCATTAAGTGGCCTCAGTGGCCTTGTTGAAAATGTATTGACCATATATATTTGGATCTATTTCTGAACTTTCTATTCTGTTCCCTGATACAGGTGTCTGTCTTTACACCACTACCAGGCTTTCTTAATTTTAGTTGCTTTATACTCTTGAAATCAGACGGAGTAAACCCTCTCAATATGTTCTTTTTTAAAATATTGCCTTAGTTATTGTGGGTCACTTGATTTTCTATATTCTTCCTTTTTTCCTTCTTTCCTCCCTCCCTTCCGTCTTTCCTTCCTTCCTTCCTTCTTTCCTTTTTTACTTTTTTTTTTTTTTTTTTTTTTTTTTTTTTTTTTTTTTTTTTTTTTTTTTTTTTTTTTTTTTTTTTTTTTTTTTTTTTTTTTTTTTTTGGTAATCTCTGCACCCAATGTGGGACTCAGACTCATGATCCCAAGATCAAGAGTTGTACACTCTTCTGACTGAGCCAGCCAGGGCCCCTCTATATACATTTTAAAATCATCTTGTTTTCTGGGATTTGAATTGACTTTGCCTTGAAAATATAGGTCAGTAAAGCAGGCAATTAACATTGTATATTGAGACCTCAAACCTGCAACAGTAGTATATATCTATACATATTTTGGTTTAAAAAATATCTCTCTAATGTTTTAAATTTTTCAGACTAGAACTCTTGCACATTTTTCCTTGAGTTTATCACTAAGTATTTTATGAAACTATTATGAAAGTTACTCTTCAAATTTTTCTAATTTATAATTGATTTAAGTATAATGAACTTTTATTCTACTACCTTGAGAAACTGAATAACTCTAGCAGGATTTTTTTTACATAAGTTACTTATGATTTTCTACATAACTATTTCAACTTCAAATAGGACTTTGTTTCTTCATTTCTGATTTAATTATTTTACTGCACTGGCTACTGCACTGGCTAGATCTGAAAATATAATGGAAATGGAAATGGTGAGAGAAAAATATCCTTTTCTTTGTATGCTTTTCTTTGTTAATCATTTATTTCTAATGTTTTTTTAAAAATTTGGATAAAAGCAACAATGTTTCCCTGTCAATTCCACTTAGCTAGTTTTACTTATTCATTATTTCACCTAATATTCACTGATTGCCTGCCATGTCATGAGGAACTCTTGTGCGAAGAGTGTCGCTAAAAGCAAATAAACATTAAAAATGTCACTTATGTAAAGGTGGAAAGAAACCCTCTTAGCTCGCTGTATATTTGTTCATTGTACATGCATATGCCTAGGATTTACCATAATGCAATTTATTCCCTGCTTGCTTGTATGTTTCTTCCCACGAGTGTGTGAAGCCTTGAGCAGATATTTTACTTTATTTGAGCATCAATATTCGTTCATATGGGAACTTTTTAACTTACTGAATAGAGAGTTTTAAAAAGTAAGCAAGTCACAAAAATTATAAATAAAACCACTATGTCATGAGGTAAAGGGATATGAATTTATTTATTTGAAAATACTTATAGAATTGGTTTCATTGTCTTTTTTTAGGTGTTATAAAGATATGCAATTGGCTTTTATTTAATTTCTTATTAAATATCATTAACATACCATATTCTTCTAGAGTTTTATAGTTTCAGGTCTCACATTTAGGTCTTTAATACATTTTCAGTTTGTTTTGTTTGTGGTGTAAGAAAGGGGTCTAGTTCTATTCTTTTACATGTAGTTGTTAGATTTTTCCAATACCACTGGTTGAAGAGAATGTCTTTTTCCCATTGTGTATTCTTACCTCCTTTGCTGTAGATTAACTGGCCATGAAAGTGTGGGTTTACTTCTGGGCTCTCTATTTTGTTTCATTGTTCTATGTGTTGTTTTTGTGCCAGTTTCATACTATTTTGATTAGTATAGTTTTTTAGTATACCTTGAAATCTGGGATTTTGATACAGTTGTGATGTGATTGGTTTTTAAGTTAAAACACAAGAGGGGCATCTGGGTGGCTCAGTCAGTTAAATGCTTGACTTTGCTTGACTTTGGCTCAGGTAATGATCTCATGTTTGTGGGTTCAGGCCCCACATGGGGCTCCTTACTGACAGTGCAGAGACTGCTTGGGATTCTCTCTCTCCCTCTCTCTGACCTTCCCCTGCTTGTGTGCATGCTCTCTCTCTCTCACTATCTCACTTTCTCTCTCTGTCAAAAATAAATATATAAACATTAAAAAACACTAGAAACTCTTGCTTTCTTCCTCACTTCAATTACTTTTGGTAAAATCAAACTTCACTTTTTCGCTTTACGAAAATACTGAGTTGTATTCTCTTTCCTTCTTTTGCTTTAGTACATAGAAGTGATTGTGTTTATTTTCTGCCACTTGTCCCACCTTCTGTCATAGTTAATTTAAAAGCAACTTCTTTTGATCTGAGAAAATTGAAATTCTCAACAGTAATTTGTAACATAACACGTCCTTTTGTTTTTTGTTCCTTATAATTTACATATGCCAATCTCCAGTTTTATTTTTCACACTTAATTGTATCTCAGCAGTTTTCAAAAGTTGAACCCAGTTGAATCATTTGTTATATTATTACATAGTATGGGACTAAGATATTCTTAATTGTTAGAAATAATAGGTTAATATTAATTATTACAAGTAACTGTCTCACATACTCTGTTAAGACCCAAACTGAATCTATCTGAAGGGGGTCAGTATTTCAAAATAAAATCAGTACATAGAGTCACAATAAAATGTGTTATATATAGTTTGGAACTGGCTTGTAAGGCAATAGAATCTACTGCTTCATTTTTTCTCAGCATAAGGATCATTTTCAAAAGTGATCTGCTACTGACTCTAAACAGAAGTTAATATTAATCTTTGTCAATAATATATCCTTAAAGAAGATTCTAGGAAAGTGGCAATATTATTATTTATATTTTGATTCTTTTATATCTTTAAAGAGGAATACAGTAGTTTTTAAAATTGTGCTTGAACCATTGCTATTTATTAGAATTATTCTGGATATTTTTCTTCTATCAATATATACGTTACATGTCCAGACTCCCTTTAGCTCTAATTCACAAAAACCAAATAATTGTTTTTTTCAAAAACTTTTCAAAAAGAACTTTGAAAAAGTTGTTTCAGATAATTATGCCTCCAGTTTCATATTTGTTACTTTGTTTATAATAGAGCCAATTAAACGTTTTCCTAAGTATTGTTTACCTTAGTGTATTTTTGATTAAGATATATTGATATGAGTAAAAACCATCTGGAGCACCTGGGTAGTTCAGTCAGTTAACTGTCCAATCCTTGAATTTGGCTCAGGTCATATCTCATAAGTATGGGATCTAGCCCTGTGTCAAGCTCCATGCTGAGTATGGAGGCGGCTTAAGATTCTCTCTCTCTGTCTCTCTCTCTCTCTCTCTCTCTCTCTCTCTCTCTCTCTCTCTCTCGGCTCCTCCTGCCTACCTGCCCTTGCGTGTTTGCTCACTCTCTAAAATAGAATTAAAAGATTGCAAATTATTATTCTTTTTTTAATTTTTAAACTTGTATTTCCTTTTGAGAGAAAGAGACAGAGTGTGAGTGGGAAAGAGGCAGAGAGAAAGGGAGACAGAGAATCTGAAGCAGGCTCCAGGTTCAGCTGTCAGCACAGAGCCCAACACAGGGCTTGAACTCATGAGCTGTGAAATCATGGCCTGAGCCAAAACTGGACACTTAACCGACTGAGCCACCCAAGTGCCCTTGCAAATTATTATTCTTTAAATGACTCTTATAGCTATGGCTTCCATATCGATTCAGTTTTTGACAGTTTTAATTTTGTTAGTGACCCTTAACAATTTATTAATATTCTGGGCACAGAATTCCTGATCATGTTATTATCAACCCCTTCTCATCTCTCAAGTCAATTAACTCACTAAATCTATCCATTATTTTGTTCAGTATCTCCTAAATCTCTCTCAGCTTTATATTTTATATGTTCATGCTAACTTGGGCTTGAGTAATCACAGAGAATATCTCCTAAATCCTGATCTGATGATTTTCACTATATTCCTGCAAAAGGCAATTCTTTCTAAAATTTGTTTCTATGATGGCATTCACTCTCTAGGTATAAAGATTCAGTGCTCCCCATTGCCCACTCAAGAAAGCAGCAGATTCCTTAATCTTTATAACCTAGGATTAATCTGATTCTTGAAGCTCTTCTGTGCTTTTCTGTAGTCTTAATCTCCTAGTCTAGCTATTTTAATTTACCTCTTTTTGACTTCATACTTATTTTTTGTCGGCTATTTTCTCCATACCTTGATTTTTCTTTCATACTCCTTAAGTTCCTTAATTTTCCTATTAGCTGCTATCAGAATCAACTTTTATAATATGCAATTTACAATTGCCCAAATATATTGTTGGTAATTGTTTCTACATTTGTTTTATGTGATATTTACTCATTCAAGGGCATGATGTTTTATATCACCAGAAGAGTAAATAAGGTAATGATATATGCCACAGAATGATTTTTATGAATGAAACTTGATTTAAATTAGGGATTACAAGAAGTAGAAGATTCAACATGAAAGCAAAAACAGTAGGATTTATGACTAGCTTTTTTGTATACAAGCATAAATTGGTCTGCTCAAACTGTACAGAATATTTTTCATATAAATGTTATCAGTGTGAATAAGTCATGGTTTTCTAGATAACTTATGCTTTGTATTGCAAATAGCTTGTATTTATAGTGATTATGTATCAAGAGAAATGAAACAGTACATGCACTGTTGGTAAATGTATGCAATTTGGGGCATGAATTCAATTTATTTGTCATATTGACTCACCAGAATATGTTTGGTTTATGCAAAGTCTTTATTAGTCTGGGAGAGAAGCAGAGTAGCTGTGCTCTTCAGAATGTGTCTGGAATTAAAACCTTCTCCTCCTGTGATCACTTGTTATCAACCTTGAAATATAAAACTTCCTTTTATCAAGTTTCTCTCACCATAAAAAAAAAACATAGAACTAAATACAAATTAATCAGAATTTATTTTGCAAAGGATGGTAGTGGACTCACATGCATAACTTACATAACATAGGATAGTTGAAAAAAATTACTCTTAAAATGCTGTTCTTCTTTTCCCTCTCTAATTTCTTCTGGTTTATGTGACTTTATTCACTTACATGTTTTAAGTCATTTTAAAATGTAGTTCCTTATAAGGATGGACCATATCAAGAGGTGCCACAAAAGAATTCAAATTAAATTAAAAGAATACTTTGATAGGGCACCTGAGTGGCTCAGTCAGTTAAGCGTCTGACTTCAGCTCAGGTCACGACCTCATGGTTTGTGGGAATTAGTCTCGCTTCGGGCTCTGTGCTGACAGCTAGCTCAAGGCCTGGGGCCCATCTTCGGATTCTGTGTCTCCCTCTCTCTCTGACCCTCCCCTGCTCATACTGTCTCTCTCTGTCTCTCAAAAATAAAAATAAACATAACATTAAAGGCCTCAGAGAGTAAAAACTAAATAAATAAATAAAGGAAGAAACTAGATGTGAGTTGACTCTCGGAAGAAGGGAATGACACTGGGGAAACTGGGGAAGTCTCTCCTTTTTTTATGACTTCTACCTGAGGGCAGGCCCAAATCTGTAGCCTTCAAGGCACTTAAACCTCTAGGGGGCAGCCCACAGTCACGCTGCATGCAGAACCAGAAGATGGACTTGAGAGCCATTGCAGCTATAGGAAGTCAAGGGGGGAAATCCCAGAAATGAGAAAGCCAGAGAATCAGAGAAACAAGCGCTCTGTGTAGCCAGTGCTCAAATACCTGGCTTAGTACTGGACCATTCATAAGTGAAACTAATATCAAACCGCCTGGAAAAAAGAATTCAATTGAAATTTAAGCTGCTCACAGAAAGATTAATTTTCTAGTCTGATTTCAGCCTACTTAAAAAATCAATATTTGGGGGAAGACCATAAGAGATTCCAGATTTTCTATGTTTTACCATTCATGATGTCAAAGATACCATGCAAAGCTACTCAACATACAAGGAATAAAAAATTCAGGAAAGCATGGCCCATCCTCAAGAGAAAAGACAATCAACAGAGCCCAATCTTTTGATAACTTCGATGTTCAAATACATTAAAAAGGATTTTAAAGCAGCTGCTAAAACTGTGCTCAATATCATAAAGGGAAATATGCTTGTAATAAATGAAAATATAGGAAACCTCAGCAGACCATCAAAAAATTATTAAAAATGGAAATTCTACAGCTGAAAATAAAATATATGAAATATTAGCTAAGTCTTGAACACATAAAACCCAGACTAGCAAAGCATGTTCTTCCCCCTAATGACTTTAAAGGTAATTCATATGGTTTCAGTCAGAATTTAACTTGATGAGCTTGTTCTAAAACTGCATTATGGAAATAACGTAGCTGGCATCAAAGATAAATGTGTACTCAATCTCCCTCCGCCATTTAGGACAATGAAGAGAAACAAACTTGTCTTTCTCCCTACTAATTCCCAGTTCGAGTTAAGTTCAAGTGGCAAATAGCACTGTTGATTGATTGATTAAATCAGCATTGCTGCAGAAAAAAATAATCTAAGTAGATTTCCCCACTATTTCTCTCATACCGTTTGTAGGCAACAAATTAGCTGTGCTTCTGCCTCAGACGTGGCTCTACTCCTCATGTCCTTACTTTGGCACTTAGCCTAAATAAAAATAAAATGAAATAAAAATTTGTAAATGTAAAGTAAAATAAAAAGTGGGGCTGCATGATTGAAGGAGGATGTATCAGATATTTGGGCTCAAGTAGAAGAACAAGGTAAAAATGAATGATAACAACATGTGTCAAGGAAATCCCAGGATTCAGGAAGAAAGTAGTATTATATGTCCAATTAGACATCCAGGTCAAGGTATCAGTGTCAGTATAAATATCTATACACTTTATCATGTGTAATCAAAGGTACATTAAAATAGTTGCTAATTGTCATAACTGCCAGTTATGAGCTTCACATTTATTATGGTGATAAGACTGACTTTTTATAAAATGAAAGAATCGCAATATTGTTATTTCTTTGCGCTGGACTTGATGCAAACTAGTGTCATAAGGCAAGTGGACTATTCTAAAATTCAGCTAGGCACACTGGCCTTTGTCTTCTATACATCTCAACAACCACCAAGCAAAAGCTAGGGCTCTGATGGATAATATGCTACTTGCAAAGGTCACATAAACCTCTCAGATCAGTTTCTAAGCCTCGGCTATATCGTAGAAGTAGTATCTATATTTTAACACCTGCCCCAGACCACAAGCTGATTCAGGGCTTCTCTGTGTGAAAGTAAAGAAGCATAAAAGCATATTCCTTCTTTATAATTCTGTGAAAGTTTTTTTTTTTTTTTTTTGCACATTTGAAGTCTGGGACTTAAATAAGCCCTTCATAAATGTCACCCATATCCTTTCTCCCCACTGATCAGCTTGAGAAATTATTGCCTATGTCACAGATTATACCTTCTGTATATTTCTTTAATTATTTTTACAGTTACTTTCACATAACTAATGTAGAAGTTATTCAAGGGAAGAGACTCTTTCTCGAATTTTGTTGCTCTGTTAGCTCTAAACATCAGTATTCTGTTCAAAACAGGTTAATAAATACTCATTGATTAACTGATTGTTTGGTATGTACTTGTTTTATAATGCCTACGTATTATGGCCTTGCCTCAGTATGAGTCTAGGTCTCTATTCACATTCACAGAACAACACACCAACCTTTGCCACATATGCATATTAAGCATAAACTTACATAAAATATTGAAAAGGTAACAAAAGGTAGCCTGAATCTGTGTACATGAATCAAGCTAAAACTTCTATAGTTTCTCATTATGAAGGTTGTGCTCCTACTGTAACATAGGCCAAGTTACAGATTACATATTTTTATTATAAACTTGTAAAATAAACTCCTCCATCCACCAGCAGACTTTGTCGGTAAGATAAACATAAAATGGAGATTTTATGAAACTCTCCTAATATGATCTTTCTTCCCCTTTTGGCAAAAAGCAATTAACAGGAATTTTTCACCCTGCAGCCCATTTTGGCAGTTTCTCTGTGGGTCACAAATTGGATTAGATGTTGGTGAGCATTGCAGAACTCAAAAAATATGTCAGTTTTTATAAAGATGAGAATTGGAGGATATACTCAAGATTTTTGGGTTAGAAATGAAAGACGCAGAAAAGAAGATAGGCCAGTTTTGGAGATAATGCCATAGTCGGGTACTTAAATGTCATCAAATTTTTGTCCCTAACTAGCCAACATGGTTTTTCCTAGCAGGGGTCATGTGATGGTTTTAAATTATGACCCCTCCCCCCCAATCCTTGGCATTTCTCCCATCGAGAAGTATGGTCTTGACACTGCTTGGGCTTGGGACTGCTTTGAACCATGGCGTAGGGGGCAGTTCTGCTTCTGACAGAAAAGGCCATGAAGCTTCCGTCTGAGTCTCTTCAGTTCCTTGCTCTGGAGGAACGCAGCTCCTCTTTAAGAAGTTTGATTGCTCTGAGACAGGAGCATTGAAAAAGCCAAGCATTAGCCCTTTTATCAGTATCACCGAGTGAATTCATTAGTAGGTAGGTGTGACCAGCTAGCCCCTGAGGGAGCCATCTTGAACATCCAGTCTAGGGAATCCTACAGATGACCACGCTCCACCCGGCATCTGAACACAATTGCAGGAGAAATTCTTTCTGAAGTCTTGAGGCACTACATTGTGACCTCAATGATTGTTATGTCATACCTCTACATTTTGGGCTGACTTTTTATGCAGCAAAAACTATCAGGAAGTTTCCTTCGTACTTTGGGCTTAAAAAACAATTACCAAAAGCACATTTGTTTCCACTTTGATTATGTACCCCCTGTGCTTACTGATTTACACAAGGGGAAACTGAGAAGCAAAGAAGTTACTCGTTCAAAGTTTTACCGCTAGGTTAGTACAGGAGCAAATGGGAAATGCATATTAAGTATTAGCACACTGCTTGACACAGATTAGTTACACAGGAAAAATTGGGCCTTTGCTATGACTATCATTGTGATTATATTTATTACTTAAAAGCGTCAAGCAAAATGCTAGTTATATATCAGGCTTCAATTGAGAGTACTTTGCTGAAAAACTTAAAAAAGCTTTGCACCTCCTTGAATTATTGAAGTAACTGGAGGATACGGCCCGACTATTTATATAGTACTTGGTAGGAAACTTTGACAAGGCCTCATACCTCCCTTGAAGTGCTGAAATAAGCACATGATAGCCTGATCCCATGTTCTGTCTGCTCTAGGCTTTGCCATTAGCCTGGTCAGGTTTCAGGACTTCTCTGCTTCTCAGCTTCATCTGTAAAATGAGAGAACTAGGTCTCCAGATAATGTCATATCTCTTTGGCTTTAATATGTTTTAATTTTTAGATATTTACTTATTTTTGAAAGAGAGAGATAGAATGCAAGCAGAGGAGGGTCACAGAGAGAGAGCGAGACAGAATCTGAAGCAGGCTCTAGTTTCCTAGCTGTCAGCACAGAGCCCGACCTGAGGCTCATTTCCACGAACTGCGAGATCATGACCCAAGCTGAAGTTAGACGCTCAGTCTGTTGAGCCACCCAGGTGCCCCTAGCATGTTTTAATTCCCAAGACTGTGTTAGATACAAATATTCCTGGTTTGAAAAGAACATCAGTCATGTCTTGTCCATGGCTAGTGAGATCTCAGGAACTATAGGAGCCCCAGGCACCTAGGAAAGGTCAGGTCTAGAGAATAAAATTGACAGTGGGAAAGAAGTTAAGTGGTAGAAAGATAATCCCCAAGAAATTGAGCTTCAGTTACTTCCCAATGCTCTGATGTCTCTAAGGGAGAGCCCAGATATAAGACAAAAATTGTTGAGCCTGGGATCCAACGTTAGTAAATTTTATAGGTGAAAGTGTTTGTTTTCTTTTTTATGTTTATTTCTTTATTTTGAGAATGAGGGAGAGTGCAAATGGGGGAGAGGTAGAAAGAGGTAGAAGGTTGAGAATCCCAAGCAGGCTCTGCACTGTCAGTGCAGTGTGGATTCCAACACAGGGCTCAGACCCATGAACCATGAGATCATGACCTGAGGTGAGATGAAGATTTGGATACTTAACCTACTGAGCCATCCAGGTGCCTCTCTACAAGTCAACTTTTGATAAAACTGAGCAACTACACAGGTCACACACCCATGAAGTTAGCCTTGTCTTGGATAGGGTACGAGATTATGCTGTCTAAATCTCTCACTTCATAGGTAACAGAATTGAGATCCAAAGAGAACTGGTATACTAAAGATCACTTTGATAGCAAAGCTCACAGAAAGATCTAGAACCTAGAAACATGGGAGCCTTTATAATTGCAAGTTGTATAATTTTGAGGCAGTGGATTACAAAGAGGTGGCTTGTGAAAAAGACCAAGAAAACTGTAAAATATTCCATAAGACATTACAAATAAAAATGGAATCTACAGTGTGAAAAAGCAGGGAACATGCTCTGCAAACATTTCTTCTTGACAAATGTCCTATTTCGCTAATATACAAATGTATTTATGCCTCCCTGACATGTTTATGTTGAGGAGGGGTCAGCAATTTTTTTCTCCAAGGGGTCAAATAGTAAATATTTTCAGCCCTGAGGGCTCTGTGGTCTCTGCTGCCACTACCCAACTCTGCTGTTGTGGCATGAAAGCAGCAAAACGCAATTTTATAAGTGAACGGGCATGGCCAGGTTCCAATAAAACTTTACTTATCAAAACAGGTAGCAAGGCAGATGTGGCCCACAAGTAGCACTTTTCCAATATAAATAGATTTGCTAAAAGGTATGTTGAATAAACATCTGAGATAACTGGTAAACTCATAATCATCTTATAGAAGTAATTTTGTAGAGATGTTGCCTAATTAGGGTACTTTATTGCTTGTTCCTTTGTACATACACACACACACACACACACACAATCTATTTAACAGCTCTTGTCTATGGAAAATATTTAAAAAATGACAAAGTCCATTGTCTCAATGTGTTTAAAATCTAATGTATGTGTTCAAAGAAACAGAAAAAATAATGCAGTGAAATGTGTTCTAATGGAAGAGAGTGCCTTCCTGACATCAAGTCAGAGATTAGATAAGTCTTTAATAGAAAAGGTGAAGCTTGAACTAGAGTTTGATGATTAGATAGGAGTTTACCAAATGACTAAGGACAATGGTATTTTTCAGAAATGGATATCTTTTATATAGTGCATGGTCAATGAAGGAACTTGATATTATAAATCATGTAATCCTCAAAGCTAATATGTCTAATTACTTTGTGGCATTTTCCTTGGCCTTTGTGTTAGTATCATCATTCTCATAAATTTTTGCCAAAGTTTTGTCTCATCTAAACCGAAGTTTAGTTGATCTTCATTTCCCATGAAATTCACCCATTCACCAATTTCAGAATTAATTGGAATCTAGCGTGACAGAAAATCTGTTATAATACCAGTGTAAGTTTGGAAATACTCTTGGCTTAAGCCTTTGGATTGGGCAATCATTCCTATTTCCATAGAAAACTTTTCTGGATTTACCTTGCCTGCTTAAGATCCACACACACATGCAGATGTGCAGCACCATGCACCCGAACTGAGTATGCTGCCCATCTTGTCCCAGTAATCTTTGTTGTCCTGTACTTTGTCTTCTTCACTTATTGGCTCAGGTGATTTCTTCAGATAAAATTTCTTCAATATTTGGGGCATCTTGGTGGCTCAGTCGATTGACTTTGGCTCAGGTTCAAGCCCCACATAGGTCTCTGTGCTAACAGATGAGAGTCTGGAGCCTGCAGCCTGCATTGGATTCTCTCTCTCTCTCTCTCTCTCCCCCTCCCCTTTTCATGCTGTTTGTCTCTCTCTCAAATATAAATAAACAATAAAAAATTGTTTTAAAAATTTCTTCTATCCTCAAAGATAAAGAATACTTTATTAGCGGAGCATCTAAGTGGCTCAGTTGATTAAACGTCTGACTCTTGGTTTCAGCTCAGATCATGATCTCACAGTTTTGGGAGTTTGAGGCCTACATCAGGCTCTGAGCTGGCAGTGCTTGGTATTCTCTCTCTCTGCCTCTCTCACTGTCCCTCCCCTACTCACGCTGTCTCTGTCTTGCTCAAAATAAATAAACTTTAAAAAATTAAGAAAAAAGAATACTTCATTAGCAATGTCCTCAATAGATAGAGGAAGGGAGAAGTGGTAACAAAAGTGTCACATATTTACAGGCTCTGATTTAGAGGGAACTCAGTTCTTCATGGACTTTCCATATTATCTGTTTAATGTTTTCACCCCCTTTTTGAGATCAACCATGTTTAACTCTATGGACCCAGAGAGTTCTAGCATATTTATGTTTATGTTAATTATATATTGGTTTATTTCTTTATTTGAAGCAAGAGTAAATACTTTGCCCTTGCTGCTTTTCGTAAAATATCTAACAAATTGCTTTAGAAATGTTGTTTTTTAAAAAAAATCTTTTGAAACCAGAGAGGAAAAAAATACATATTTAGAATCAACATCTTAGCAACAGACATAGGAATTCAAGTAGGCAGCCAGTCTCTGACAGCTAGTGAAGAAAGATAATCTATTGCCATCTAGAGTGTTCCAAGAGGAAGAGTGGATAGAAGCATTGGTGGTCCCTCCCTCTCTTTTATGGAGGGATTCTTTTTTAGAGTGGTTATATTTTTACTTTCTCTCTGTTCTATTGGACCTTGCTATCTCCCCAGTAGTTCATTTTGAACATATCTGGCTGCCCCAAGAGCTACAATATAGAATGAAGCAAAGTCAATAAATACATCTAAGTAAATCACACTCAATCTTACTTCAGCTGCTAAGAGAGAGAAATGAGGATCTACAAGAACTTATCATATAGTCTTAGATCATTTAATGAAAAAGACTATAGCTTTCAATAAAGGGCTCATTTTCAGTGTGGACATTCAAGAGAAACTATCTTGCAGATAAAAATACACTGAGCAAGAAAACTTAAGGAACAGATTGGAGAAATTTTTCAAGTTTTACTATAATAGTAAAGTGTTCCAAGGACAATGAGAATGAGTTGTCATCAATCTTCACGACACTAATAAATAAATAAGTTATACCCTGTGATATTTTTCTATTAGTCTATCTTAACTGCTCAAGTAAATGCCTCACATTTCTCTATTAAGTCTAAATGATTACGCTTAGTGTTTTTCTTTTCAAGGCAATATTACACAATTTCAGATTCTTAGTTAAGAAAAGGATTTTAGATATTACACAGTCTCTCAAAATATATGTACACTCTTAAGCACATTTTATTTATCCTTATGAATAGAATTTTAACTTTTCATTGGAATAAATATTGAAAAGTCCTTAAAACTGCTCAAAGATGAATAATTTTCTGTTCTTTGGTAATAGTTTTTGAGGACTATTTATAGGAATGAAGGAGTTTTGTTTTTGTTTCATATAATATAAACAACGTGGATATACACTTTCTTATTTTTCTATCAAGTAACTTGAAAACCGAAAGGTCTGACTAATGCAGAAACTATAGTATCTTTTAGATTTGGTTTGTTTCTTCTTGTGGTTTTTCCAGTAGCACATAAGAGAGTTTGTAGTTGATTGGTATAAAATATATATAAATAATTGTTTTGACAAAAAATATTCATGCAACTCATTATTTTAGAGATGAAAAATTTCAGGTCCAGAGAAATGAAGAAACTTGCCCTGAACGACACTACATGATAACTCTAAATTCATTTGAAGAATAAATAAAGATGAGTTTTTTACTGATTATGTCTTGTCTTGATAGCATTTTTGCATGGGAAGATAGACTACATGAATTAAATACATCTAACTACTATATAATGTCTCTATAGCGTGTTTTTGTTTTTTTCTTTCTAATAGTCAAAAACTGTATACTATATTTAATGACTGCTATCATGAGATAATGTTAGCTTCTAAGTATCATGATCCATTTTTCAGTAATCAATCTATAACTAAGAAAGCTGATAAACTGTGTAGAGCTGGCCTAAATAGGATCTTTGAGATATTCTATCAGTACAGACAAAAATAACAGAACCATAGTCTAAAAACTAACAATACATGTCCATGTATTGCCATGGTGTTTAATTATACAATTCAGTAGATGACAAGTTTTGCATATCTTTGTAATTTTTATCTCTTATCTTATGGTTACTATTTCTGCCTAAGGTGCCCTTTTATAAAAACACCTAATGTTCTCTTAAGTGAATTAATCTTGAGCAAATCTATTAAATATACTTTTAGTAATTTTTCTTTCTTACTGCTGATTTTGCTGCTAACTTAACCTACACACTCGCTTTCTCAATTTATTCATTGGCCTCTGCAGCTTTTATGTTTCTCTCCTACACGGTGTAGACACTGGTCTATAATTGCATTAGAAACCCCAATGCTCCTGTAATCATTTTAACTTATAATGGTATAGAGAGTTCTGTGGTTTTTAAACATCTCCTTCTGTACATTGAATAGCATTCACGTGTAAAAACATTAAAATACTTATCTTTTTGCCCAAGAATAAGACTATAATGCAACTGTTGTGAATATTTGGACATCCTGACAGTAAATTTGAATACCCAATAATGAAGTTAAGCATAGCATATTATCAGAAAACTGTCAAATGATTATTATTATAGACCTGACATTGAAACATTGCAACATGGAGAAAGGGGAGTTGGATTGACTTCTTAGGGAGGATTTGCATATGTAACTTCTCTAGAGCTTGTGTGATAAGTCAAGAGATAAATAAAATTGAATATATAAAAATACCACGTTTGTTATTCATTGCGAATGTACATCTTTACCAGAGGAGTTAGAAGTAAAAACATGGATTTGGGAGAAAAAAAAGAAAGATTAAAAACTGGCTTCAATGGCCATGGACTCATTTAATTTTATGAGACTCAGTTTAATTGTATGTTAGACTGAAATAAAAGTTTCTATATTGTAGAATTCTTGCCAGCATTGAGATGCCACACATACATAGAATTTAATTTTTGAGGCAACAAATGTTTTTTTTTGTTTTAGCTTTTAAACAGGATGCATTTAATATAATGAATAATCACACTCTAATAAAAGACTGGCTACAAGATACCAAGACACCCTATCTTGTACCCTCGTACTTGGGGAGAGCACTAAATGAAGGATGGATTCAAAAGGACCCCCTTCTCTAGGCTGGGATTCAGACTTCATTGCAGAAGGTTCAGCCTAGCCCCACAAATAACAGGGACATTTGCTGATCTGTCCTGGCTAGAGCTGGTTTGTTGTCACTGGGAAAGCAGAAAGAAGTCCTCTGGTGTATGTGGGAGGCATAGGTCATTAGTAGCTGGGGGAGGGGGTGTGCAGAGAGAGTGGTGGCTCAGAGGGAACCTTTTGGGCATAAGTGAGTCACTTATTTACCTGTAGAGAGACTTGTCATGTCAGAATGGTCAGGAGAGCTTCAGGATGCTGATCTCCATGTGGGGAGCTGTCGGAGGTCAGCATCACCATGCTCACCATGCCAGGCAGAGGTTCTGGCCATGGCCTGGGGACAGAGCTCCACTAATCATCCAAAGCGCATGGACTGACTTTGTAGCTGGGAGCCCTTCCCCTTCAGTGTCTCTCCAGTGCGTGGACTTGAGAAAGTTTTACCATTGTGCCTACTGTGAAGAAGAGATGCTTAAAGGAATGAGGCACATTGGGGTGGGCCCATATGGAAGGTGAGCTTGGAACTGAAAGGTATTGCACTGGTGACTGGAACGCTCGGTCACCTCAGAAACCCTAGGAAGTTGGTAGCTGTGTTGTCCGTTTGCACAGAGGAGTGACTTTAGAATAGACTGATTCTCTTTACAACTAAAATTATGTCAATTTTAAGGTCAAATAATAATTTGTAACCAATGGTTTCATTGTTTTCTGAGTGTTTGAGAATTTTTTAAAAATAGTTTATTGTCAAATTGGTTTCCATACAACACCCAGTGCTCTTCTCCATAAGTGCCCTCCTCCATCACCACCATCTCTTTTCCCCCCTCCCCCTTCACCTTCAACCCTCAGTTCATTTTCAGTATTCAATAGTCTCTCAATTTTTGTGTCCCTCTCTCTCCCCAACTTTCTTTCCCTCTTCCCCTCCCTCTGGTCCTCCATTAGGTTTCTCCTGTTCTCCTGTTAGACCTATGAGGTCAAACAGCCTCAAGATCCATCCACTTTCCTACAAATGGCCACATTTCATTCTTTCTCATTGCCATGTAATATTCCATTGTGTATATATACCACATCTTCTTGATCCACTCATCAGGTGATGGACATTTAGGCTCTTTCCATGTTTTGGCTATTATTGACATTGCTGCTATGAACATTGGGGTACATGTGCTCCTATGCATCAGCATTTCTGTATCTCTTGGATAGATCCCTAGCAGTGCTATTGCTGGGTCATAAGGGAGTTCTATGGATAGTTTTTTGAGGAACCTCCACACTGTTTTCCAGAGCGGCTGCACCAGTTTACATTGCCACCAACAGTGTAGGAGGGTGCTTGTCTCTCCACACCCTCACCAGCATCTATAGTCTCTTGATTTCAGTTGCATTCCTATACACCAAAAATGAAGCAGCCGAAAGAGAAATCAAGAAACTGATTCCATTCACGATTGCATGAAAAACCATCAAATACCTAAAAGTAAACCTAACCAAAAATGTAAAAGACCTATATGATGAAAACTATAGAAAACTTATGAAAGAGATTGAAGAAGACAACAAGAAATGGAAAAACATTCCCTGTTCATGGATCAGAAGAATAAACATTGTGAAAATGTCATTACTACCCAAAGCAATCTACACATTCAGTGCAATCCCCATCAAAATTGCACCAACATTCTTCTCAAAGCTAGAACAAACTATCCTCAAATTCGTATGGAACCACAAAAGACCCCGAATAGCTGAAGTAATATTGAAGAAGAAAACCAAAATGGGAGGCATCACAATCCCAGACTTTAGCCTCTACTACAAAGCTGTCATCATCAAGACAGTATGGTATTGGCACAAAAACAGACACATAGACCAATGGAATAGAAAAGAGAACCCAGAACTGGACCCACAAATGTGCGGCCAATTAATTTTTGACAAAGCAGGAAAGAGTATGAGATGGAAAAAAGACTGCCTCTTTAGCAGGTGGTGCTGGGAGAACTGGACAGCAACATGCAGAAGAATGAAACTAGACCACTTTCTTCCACCATACACAAAAATAAACTCAAAATGGCTGAAGGACCTGAATGTGAGACAGGAAACCATGAAAACCCTCGAGGAGAAAGTAGGAAAAAACCTCCTAGACCTCCACTGCAGCAATTTCCTACTCGACACATCCCCAAAGGCAAGGGAAATGAAAGCAAAACTGAACTCTTGGGACCTCATCAAGATAAAAAGCTTCTGCACTGCAAAGGAAACAATCAAGAAAACTAATAGGCAACCAACAGAATGGGAAAAGATAGTGGCAAGTGGCATATCAGATAAAGGGCTAGTATCCAAAATCTACAAGGAACTCACCAAACTCCACACCCAAAAAACAAATAACCCAGTGAAGAAATGGGCAGAAGACATGAACAGACACTTCTCCAAAGAGGACATCCAGATGGCCTACAGGCACATGAAATGATGCTCAGCATCACTCATCATCAAGGAAACACAAATTAAAACCACACTGACATACCACCTCACACCAGTGAGAATTTTTGAAAGGACTCTTTCTCCCCTTTCTGGTATCCCCTGCCCCCGCCCTAAGCGTATCCTCCTTCCTCAGGTTCATCCCATTTTGTCATTAGAGTAACTTATACACTGTCGAAGAGGCCAACACCATTTACATTATGTGTGATTTCCTTAAAGAGTCTCCAAAAGTAATAAAAATGAATTTTCCTTGGCTTTGATAAGGTTTTTTATAAAATTTTACATGTTGAGGCTCAGAAAACATGTAGAACTCTAGAAAGTGTCAAAAGTATCCTGGTTGGTAAATTAAAATGAATCAACTTTGAAAGGTAGCTAGTAAAGGAGAAAATTAAAGCATAGTCATTGAGAAAGTAGAGTCAGATTGCTGGTGACAATCTTTCTCTTTTGATTTTCTCATTCTAGTTATTCAAGTACAGCTCTGGATGTCACATATGGGAGGATGCAAGGCAACTAAAACATGTCCAGAGGACATTGACCAGAATGATGAGTGGGTCATGAAACCATGTCAATGTAAGAAAGACACTTACCAAAATTTTTACTGATGAAATGCTATTATGTCTGAAATTTGCTTTATGTAAACCAGAGTTGTTTGGGGGCTATTAGTGATAATATTGATGAAACAACTTAGTCCATCTTTGCTAGTTCTTGAAGAGAGCCATTCAGGGTTCAATATGTTATTATCTTTTCTTTTCTTTTGTTTTTTTATGACTCTCTACACCCAATGTCGGGCTGGAACACATGACCCCAAGATCAAGAGTCACATGCACTAACTACTGAGCCAGCCAGTGAGTGACCCTATTCTCTTTTCTTTTGAATGTATTTGAATAGTTCTATAATTGATACCAACATAAAAGATAGAATTCAAGAAGAGAATGAAGGATTAGAAATATCAGCACAGAAAAGAGAGGATTCCCACCTAAGATTGGTAAATCTATAAAGGAATATCTTTAGATTATTGGAATAACTTTCATATCTTTAAATTATTACCAAAAAAAGGGATTTGAGCTTTAAGATTCCAAGATAATGTCTAGGATAAAATAGAAGAAAGAGTAAAGAAATAGATTTCAGCTCAATATAATCTGTATTTTTTATTTATTTATTTATTTATTAGTCATTTATTGAGTACCTCTTATATGCCAGGAGAATTTTACTATGAGAAAAAGCAGTGTCACATCTACTTGTGAAACAGAGATGATAGGAAATGTATTCTTAGAAAAGTTAGAACTTGACAATATCCCTGAAAAATGGATATTCATGATACTAGCACATTTAGGTTATATCTCCTTTGCAATGAAGATAAATTAAAGAGATTTAAGCAAGTGAGGGATGGAATCACATTCATGATTTATTTCATTCTTTTCAGATACTGCAGAGGAAGGGTTTGAGATCCATGAGACTAGAGAGCAACCAACTTTTTAAGATACTATTTCACTTATCCGAGTAAAATGTATTGTATCCCTAAGTTGCTGCAGGAATGGATAGGATGGAGTAAAGGGTATGAATACCAAACATGTTCAAAGCAAGATTCAAGAGACTCAGTTACTGAATAAATTGAAAAAGTAAAGTGATTGAAATTTCTGTTTTGGATGATTGCATAGATGTTATTGTCATTTACCAAGGCATGAAGCAGAGAATGAGAAATAGGTTTTTAACAAAGAAAAAAAATATGGGTTAGTCTGTGTCACAGTCATTTAGAGATACCAGTAAGACTACCTGGATTTAACAAAAAAAAAAAGGAAAAATTTACAAGGCAATTTCTCATAGTCACAATTACAAAACTTAGGATAGGGAGAGCAAGTCAGTTTTCACTCATTCATTCATTTGTATACTTTTTCATTAATGAAACATGCTTCAGTGTTTGAGGACACACTCTAGGTCACATGTACACATAGAAGCATAAATATTTAGGTAACATTATTTAAAACAAGGAAGTGCACTTGCTAATCTGCTAGAAGAAAACTCTCAAAAGTCCAGTTTGCTTTTAGTCTGGAATTTGCCCCATTTAGAATTTGTTGTCTAATGTAGATGTTTAGCCAGGACAGTCACAGCAGGATTTCTAAGATCTTTCTGACACTCATCCCTTGAAGTTTTAAAACCTTTAGCAAGCTTGGACTTTTCTGTGTTTTCATAAACTGAGTCTAATGGTTACATCTCATGGCAGTCCGCACCTGAGACATCTGGTCTGGCCCCTGCCAAGGCTGCATTTATTTGTCCACAGATCAAAAAATGATAGTGGCCCCCTGAGGCTGGGGGGAGAGGGAGAGCTCTGACGCTCAGACTCAGTGTGACACCTGAAGACTCTGACCACTGTAAATCTTGATGCTAACACCTTGTGTTCAGCACACTCACCTCGGCAGTTATGAATTTAGTCATCTTAGGGGATAATATGAGAAAATATTAGCCCTAGGTGCTAAAAAGAAAAAAAAAAGCTGTCAATTTGTATTTTTTTCAACTATCCCTCTGAAAGAGAATTGCATAATACGTTTTTGGGCACTTCAAATGTTCTCCCCTAGAGGGAAGATTTAACAAGATGGAGAGTGTCATGTATCTGAAATCCAGAAGCAAGGCCATCTACAAAAGATAGACTTCGGTGGGTGGACCAGTGGCCTTAATCTTTATTAAAAGAAACATAGGTCAGAAAGGAAGCCCCTACATGAGTCAAGAAACTATCCTAAGCTGCAAGTTTTGTTCAAAACTGAAATATTTATTTCCTCTTAAATTCACCCATGCTGTTAAAAAATCCCTGGTTGCTAGACTTTCTATTAAGAATTTCACATATTCTAGTTATAAACTTCAAGTAGCTGCCAGGTGGCAACATATGTAATATATGATAGATAGAGGAAATATGTTTTCAAGAGTGTAATCAAAAGAATCTCTACTTAATATGATTATACTTTCAAGTCATAAAAATGTATAATAAAACACAAACTGAAGGAACTTTGCTTTAACTCAAAACTTATATTACAAAGGTTTCTGCTAAAATATCAAGTAACATTCCCCTCTGTAATACAACAGCAATATCGCTGTTTGTAACAATTGCTTATCATACTTACCCCCTGATTTATGGGGAAATTAGAAAAGGAAGAGGAAAATAGGAAGATGGAGGGTAGATGACAAGGGATTCCATTGTGGGTGGTTTTACCTGGTCTAAATATTGGGAATCCCAGGGAAATGGGACAGAAAGCATCATTTCACTGTGGTTCCTCACATCTTCATTCACACCATATATATTTACTTTATGTAGTAAGGACCTGGAAACAGGAGACATGAATGTAGTGAAAAAATGTGCCCTTTTGATCAGACTTTGACCATTGTAAATCTTGATTCTAACACCTTCTGTTTGCTACACCCTCCTCAACAGTTAAGAACTTTAGACAGACATCTCATGGGAGAATAAGATGGAAACAGAAATACTGTACAGTTTGTTTCTTCCCCATCTCTTTCTCATTAGGAGAATGCTTATTTGGAATGTTACTGTTGTTGGATGATATATGCCAAAATGGAAACCTTTGATCACATAACAGATGACTGAGCTTTGTAGTCATGTAGTATTAGTGAATGGGCACTGGAATGCTTTTACATTCCTTTGGCTGTATCACAGGTTTTTGTTTGTTTGTTTGTTTAGGTTTAAATATATCATAGGCTGGGACACCTGGGTGGCTCAGTCAGTTAAGCATCCAACTCTTGATTTCTGCTTAAGTCATGCTCACTGTTGTGAGATGGAGTCCCATGTGGGCTCCAAGGTGAGCATGGAGCCTGCTTGAGATTCCCTCTCCCCCTTTCTAAATAAATAAATACATACATAAATACATAAATACATATATATATATATATATATATATATATATATATATTTAACAATAAAATAAATATGGAGTGCCTGAGTGGCTCGGTTGGTTGAGCATTTGACTCTTGGTTTCAGCTTAGGTCATGATCTTGTGGTTCATGAGTTTGAGCCCCACATCTGACAGGCTCCACTGACAGTGAAGAGCCTGCTTGGGATTCTCTCTCACTCTCTCTCCTCCCCTCCCCTATTCTCTCTCTCTCTCTCTCTCTCTTTCTCTTAAAGCAAATAAATAAATAAATAAACTTAAAATAAAGTAAAATAAAACAAGAAAACCATAGGCTTACAAGATCACAGTGCACTAAGAAATATCCCAGAAAATGGTGTAGCAAACTTGAAATAATTAAGAATCTCTTATTCCTGTCAGTGAAGCATGTGATATGTCTATATATTTCTTATTCAACGAACTCATTCCTCCAGTTATTTCATGTATTTGAAGTGATACTTCCTACTTTTTAACCACAATGGAGGTGAAAAATGCCAGCTTTTCTGGTCTCTTTCTCAACCTAAGAACAGGTACATGGTTTAGTCATGGCCAATGAAAGACAAAGGGAAACAATCTGGGGCTGAAGGAGAAAGATCTTCTTACCTGCTAACTCCAACCTCATCTTTTTTTCCTTTTGTTAAACTGTCCTGTAGACACAGAGTATTTGAAGAGCTGTTGTTATCAAACCGAATAAGATTTAGCAAAAGGACCAGAAATTCTTGGGTCCACATTGGACCTCACAAGTCTTTGAACAAAACTCTGGACAACCTGCCTACTAATATCCTGAGTCATAAAAGCCCTTATGGTTTGATACATTTTAAGTCAGATTTTCTGTTACTAACTACTAAAGCATCCAATGTGATTCAAGTGGTAAATGAACTACTGAAGGGACCTATCATGTATCATCTGTCTAGTTTTGTATTTTGTAGTTTAAAGAGAACTTGGAATCTAAATTTGATCACCTTAATCTTGTTAGTAAATTAGAACCTTATGTATTTTCAAACTCTGAGATTTTTTCAACTTTGTTCTCTCTTTTTCTAAAGAAGATGGCCTTCATCTGAGCCTTTTAAAAGTTATTTTATCTGAAAATTGAGCATGCAAGTGGAAAGTGGAAACTGGTCACCTTATCACTAGGCGCATGAGAGGATAAATAAAATTACAATGCCTTGTCTCTATATGCTCTGTCTTTATTATGCTGATTTTTAAAGAACAAAGTGTATATCTCCAACTCCTTTTGGTCCTCTGGTTCTTTACCTGGGGACAAAATGAGAACAACTGTTAATCTGCATTATAGAAAAAATACTGGAAGGTAGAGGGTGAATTCTGCTTATGCTTTACAGATCGGACTCAAAATGCATGTATGCATCTGTTCATAGTTTAATAAGAGAGAAACTACTTAAGAAGAAAGAAAAAATATTCAAAAATCCCCCACACCATTGAGAATTGCTGAGCTTACTAGCTGCACCTTTTCACCTCTAGTTAGTTGTAAAGTCATAAGAAAATTGAAAAGAGATTTTGAAGTTTCTCTTATTCAGTCTTCTCATGCTATTTTATGAATTAAAATATCTAGACTACAAGGCAACATGATATAATGTTGATATAGAATACATATTCTCTCAATCTATCATCTGGTTGTATATCCACATATAAATCAATAGATAATCATTATGTGTCTTAAACATATTTAATTTGGATTAATTGCATTAATTAATGTAATCCTCTCAACTACCATATGCAGCATCATAACTACCACTTTACAGATGAAACAACTGAAGTTTAGAGAGATAGTCTCTTGAGTTCATACAGCCAGCGAATAGTGGGGTCAGTATTTTATCCCATTCAGCCTGACTTGCTAACCTGTCCTCTTAATCATTGCATTATACACACCCGTGTGTGTATACAATCGTTTTCTGATTCAGTAGTTCCTGTTACCACTGTCTAGTCTATCCTCACTAAATTTCTATTATCAACTTTAAGCAGTAGATAGGAAATTAATGTACCTAAATCTCAAGGGCTCTCTCAACATTTGTCTTTTCCGAACCTGTGTCCCAACATAGTTTTATCTTTGAGTTGAAAGTTTAAGTTTTCCTGAGTAAATTTATCCAGAGCAAGTGTCCAGAGTAATAGACACAAAGATTTACAGTGAATTTCATACAACAGACCTCAGTGAAAGGTGGGGGTATTTATAATGGGTTATGGCATTGAAATGCAGGAAATGACATTGAGATTCCCATTAACATTCCAGAAGTGGAAAGGAACTGCCTCAAGGTAATCAGTGGTATAACAGCTAATTAAGTATTTCCCTGTGGTCACCTGGAATCATGTGTCCAACAAGAGCAAAGCTTTGGGTGACTAACTGCTGTCAAAGAACAACTCAGAAAGGTCAAATAATTCTGCAAGCAAGGGTAAGGAGAGTTGTTTCTGA
>PISW01001813.1:141982-231185 GCA_004023785.1 Mungos mungo
TTTTTTCCTCTCAGTTTTCCTATGTAAAGTTCAAGCACAGCTCTAGAACTAATATGTCCTCAATAATTGGGACAATCTGGGTGCAGTATACGGGAGAATAAGATGAGCTGGAGAGCCCAGGTATCTCAAGTCCTCATATAATATCTTTTTCAAAGCAAAAGAAATCCACGCTTCTCATGTAAGAGAAATCAACCAATCCCTGCATTGTTGAGAGACTACTGGCCATAATCATGCATATATACAGAGATTGAAATGTGGAATTAGAGTAGTGAAGCTAAGAGTTAGTCCCAGAAGGGTTTTTAGGACTTTGCTAATTTGTGTAGTCTAAGCCTGGAAATTATTTGTAAGATTGGGTTTCAAGAAAGCTTAGCCAAGGAGGGGCTTGGGAACATAGTTTTGGATCATGATGGATTTATTGATCTAGTTATTCTCAATAGAATTTCTGCATTTATTGAGGGAGCTTAAGAAGCCAGCTGCTGCGACTGGTTTAGATACAGCAGACCTGAATCCAGTTTGCTAACTAACCTACATCGAAAGACCAAAAATCCCAAAAAAGACCAGGTATCCAGAATGAAGTATTACTACACACTTTGAGATATTGCAATGCCGGATTGGATTTTTTATATGCATCTGTTCACTTATCGTGGTTACTATATTGAGCATAGCAGATTGAAAAATAATCAGATCACATGGAAAGTTATGGTTTGCAAATATACCTGACAGTGACCCCAGAGGCTACTTGAAATGAAATACAATTGTTATGGTCTCTTAAGGGAAACTGTATACACATTTTACAACCACAAATATATACTGTGAACCTTTCAGTAGCTGTCCATAAAGAGATCTGAATTAATATTCAGAACAACTTTATGCAGGATGATGAGAAATAGCTGAAAATTTTGGAAAGCACTGGGTGCAAAATGCCAAGTAGTACTGGGACCTGCTAGGAAGAGGGGGTGCTTGTAGGGTTTGAATGATAGAGAGACCTGATTATGACCTCAACTCCATCCTAGTTTGTTGTTGTTGTTGTTTTCTTTGTTGTTTTTTGTTTTTTGTCTTCTTCTCATATTCTGGGATGTGTAATCTGAATATCCTCAGAAAATGGAGGAATTCATCACTGCACTGTAAAGATCATTAATGAAGGAATGGTCTGGATGAAGCTTTTGGAGACTCCTCTCCTTACAAAAGTAATGACGTATCCTCAGGAAACTCAAAGATATTAGTTCCACGATAGAAAATCTACAAAGTGAAAAAAAATCCAAGTGGGGAATTTCCATATCATTGCTGCTCAAGTCTTTAATTTGACCTTTACAAATTCCTGATGAGGCTTAGGAAAGTATGGGGTTATTGAAGCTTAATTAAAAAAAAAAAAGGCTTCCACTATATACATTCTCCCTGACATTGTTGTCTTACTGGGATAAAATACTGCAGGTCCTGGTTATTGGTATCAGCTATTGAAGTCATTTATTTTCCTCAGTAAAAACACTGGTATCATTTTACTATTTGTATTAGTTTTCTACTCCTGACTTAAATTACCGCACATTTCATAGTTTAAAACAACAAAAGATACATTATCTTTTAGACATAAAGTTCAGAAATCTATGATATGTATGCAGGACAGTGTTCCTTCCCGGGAGAATCTCTGTCCTTGCCTTGTGGCCACAGGCTACTCCTCTTTACTTCCTTTATCACATCTTGTCTGAGTTTGACCTTCCTGTATTTCTCTTATAAAGACCCTTGTTATTACATTGGTGTGCCTGGATAATCCAGGAAAATCTCTTAGTTTCTTAACTAAATCACATCTACAAATACTTTTTTTGCGCTGTCATAAAACATATTCACAGGTTCTGGGGAATAGGATATAATTATTTGGGGGCCAATATTCAGTCTACACTCTTTTTAGTTTGTGGAGTTTGAATAATCTGGCAGCATATCAGAATATTACCTCTAAAGTCAACAAAATACTTTCTTTTTTTTTTTGTTCTGCCACCACTAAGAAGGATCAGCAGTATTTGAAAGGCTACTTAGGATTTTGAAAACATTTCAGTTTTCAAACCCATTTTCCATATGAAATAAGAAATTGTGACGTGTGTGTGTGTGTGTGTGTGTGTGTGTGTGTGTGTGTGTGTGCTTGTGTTCCAGAGCAAAATGAAACACTACCAGGCTGTACTGTGAATGACTCTTTCATCTAGTTTGAACATTCAGCAGATACAATGATTTCCAGAGTATCTATGACAGAATGAATGGAGACTTCGACAACCATCATTCTCTCAATGGGAGAGTTGGGTCCTAACAATGGGGATGAATAACTGGTATCCTTTTGGTAGTTAACTTAGAGAAACAACTCTTGACCTGCTCTAGAGCTCTGATAAAAATTTAACATATGATCATATGACAAGGTGATGCTACTAACATCATTTGGTTGAAGAGTGCTTTTATGGGGCCTATGCTGTGTTCTCCAAACCATTTATTTGTATGGTACGGTTTCCCTTACTGCCACAATATGTAAGTCCAAGAACCAAGGAGAAGATGTGGGAGTGGTGATTCAGTAATATCCACTATTTGATCTTCTCTAAGGCTAAACTCATTTTTTGCCACCAAAATTACTGCCTTACTGCCACCAAGCTTACTCCACCATGGCATGCAAAAATGGTTACATTATATTAGAAGTTGATAGGGGTCCTTGGGTGGCTCAGTTGGTTAAGTGTCCAACTCTTGATTTCAGCTCAAGTCATGATCTCACAGTTCCTGAGATAGAGTCCCACATCAGGCTCTGCACTGACAACATGGAACCTACTTGGGATTCTCTCTCCCTGTCTTTCTCTGCCCCTCCCCTATTCTCTCTCTCTCAAAATAAATAAATAAAATTTTTTAAATTTAAAAATAAAAAATATAAGTTGGTAATATCTTATAGTCCTTTTAGACATTATGCCACCAGATCTATAGACAAAAAAATAAATAAAATTATTGGCAAGTATGTTTCTGTTAAATGAAGGGAATAGAGTGAATATAAGATCTTTGGGGTATACTGTTTTAAATTAATATAGCAATCATAAATTTTAAAAGAAGACAACTAAAGTGTTATCTAGGCAGGATCACCAGAAAATTCAGTCCTTTAAAATTAAACTTTAGGTAAAGTATTCCAATTAGCTAAGTTTTTAGGCAAAAAGAAGGAGAATATCATCAGGAGAAGGAGCACCATAAATATAAGTTATAGATTTGGACAATTACAGAAGCAGATATTATGGTGTGGCCTTATAGATTACACTAAGAAACCAAAACCATAGTTTTCCTCTTCTTTATCCATGCTATAAATAAGGGGCACACTGATTATGGAGACATATGACATAGATATGGAGAATCTAGAAAGAAATAAAAACAGGATAAGAAACAAGAAAAAGAATGCAAGTCATTGAGAAATCATGAAGCTGTTCAGGTTACCTTGGGTTTATGGTTGCTTCCCTTGGGGAGTCAGGGAGGAGGTATGTGTGTGTAGATGATACAGACATGGACAGATATAGATACAGACATAGATGATATACAGTATACATTTTTAAGATTAATGATAGTGTGATATATATGACATGAAAAGGTGCTATGTACATGTGTTAAATTGTTAGTGTGAAACAAAATGAAGTTGTATTGGGATGCCTGGGTGGCTCAGTCCATTGAGTGTTTGACTCTTGATTTCAGCTCAGGTTTGATTTCTCACAGTTCATGGAATGGAGCCTGCCTTGGGCTCTGCACTGATGGTATAGAGCCTGTTTCATTCTCTTTCTCCCTCACTCTCTGTCCCTCCCCACTCATGCTTACTCTCTCTCTTTCTCTCTCAACATAAATAAATATACATTAAAAAGTAATGTAGTGCTTATGCTATGAAGTCAAGAAAAGCAGTGGATGGAGAACTTGTGTTTTCAGGCACATCTATTCCTTCCACTCTCTTTCAGTCATAATGCCTCTTTGAAAATTACCCTGTCCAGTTATATGCAGGCTGTTTCTTTCTCTTTCAGGTCTCGTGGCTCAAGCTAATCAAGTTAAACTCTCTTGTGAAAGTTAATCTTTATGAGACAGAAACAGTCAAATAAAATTTTGAAACTAGGCTATTCTATAGAAACAGAATGAAGAAAGCAGGCTATTCTATAGAAACAGCCTGCTCTGTTTCCTACCTTTCCTTAGACTCTAGAAGTAGTTTTCTCAGCTTTCAAATTAATTATTTGCCTAAAATAAATTTATCTTATGAGAAGTTAGCCATATATATTTATTATGTTTATAAGAAAAATATATATTTTATAAGAAAAAATATCTCTGGAGTATATATAAATAATATCTTCAAATTTACAAAAATAAACAAGTTATTCATGAAATAAAGTTTAAGAAACATCTCATTTGGATAAATTTGAAGTTTTCACCATTTGGACAAAGCAGTTCTAATTAAAGCAAGCAGTGTGTGTAGGCATTCTCTAGTCTCTTTCTCATTAAACATGACATGGAAGGAAGCATTTTTAGTCTCCATGTATTTTCTTTAGTTTTCCTTCTTCCTGTAAAGTCCTGCTCTTCCTTGTCTTCATGTCAAAATGGCCATTCATCATTTAAAGCCAAACTCTCTTCTCTTCTTTCTCAGAATGAATTATTCCCTTGCTTGTATTCTTATATGTAGGATACACATGTAAGATTTTACTAGAATTGAATATGTGTGCATTTGTGTTGCTTACTGGACTCTGTGTTCCACCAGGGTTTTATGAGCATATTTGTCATTTCTAGTCATTCACAGATGCCTCACACAAAGTAGATGGTCAATCACTGAGTATTTAAATATTAAGAATTGACCTACTGCTCATCAAAATTGAGCCAGAATTACTTTGGAAATATGTAATGGTTCAGAGGTTCATAAAAATTGCAAAGCAGGATTTTGCCATTTGCAACGACATGGATGGAGCTAGAGAGTATTATGCTAAGGGAAATAAGTCAGTCAGGGAAAGACAAGTACCATATGATTCCACTCATATGTAGAATTTAAGAAACAAAGTAAACATACAAAGGGAAAACTAGAGAAGCAAACCAAGCAAAACACTCTTAACTATAGGAACAGTTGGTTCCCAGAGGAAAGGTAGATGCAGGGATGGATTAAATAGGTGATAGGGATGAAGGAATGCACTTGTGATGAGCACCAGGTATTGTATGAAAGTATTGACATACTATATTGTACACCTGAAACTAATATGACAGTGTATGTTAACTAAGTGAAATTATTTATTTATTTATCTATTTATTTATTTAAATTAGAGTTAGCTAACATACACTATAGTATTGGTTTCAGGAGTAGAACCCAGTGATTTATTGCTTACATATAACACCCAGTGCTCATCTCAACAAGTGCCCTCCTTAGTGCCCATTCCCCATTTAGCCCACCCATCTCCCCTCTGGTAACCCTTAGTTCATACTCTGTATTTAAGAATCTCTTATGGTTTGCCTCCATCTCTGTTTTTGTCTTCTTTTTCCTTCCCTTCCCCTATGTTCATCTGTTGTATTTCTTAAATTCCACATATGAGTGAAATCATATATTTATCTTTGACTGACTTTGCTTAGCATAATACACTCTAGTTCTATCCATATTGCTGCAAATGTTAAGATTTCACTCTTTTTGATCACTGAGTTGTATTCCATTGTGTGTGTGTGTGTGTGCACGTGCGTGCACATCATCCTACCAGCAGTGCAAAAATATTCCCCTTTCTTTACATCCTTGCCAATATCTGTTGTTTCCTGAGTTGTTAATTTTAGCCATCCTGACAGGTATGAGGTGGTATCTCATTGTGGGTTTGATTTATATTCCTCTAATGTGTGTGATGTTGAACATCTTTTCATGTGCTTGTCACCCATCTGGATATCTTCTTTGGAAAAGTGTCTATTCATATCTTCTGCCCATTTCTTCATAGGGCTATCTACTTTTTGGGTGTTGAGGTTGATATGTTCTTTATAGATTTTAGGTACTAAGCCTTTATCTGATATGCCATTTACAAATATATACTCTCATTCAATCTGTTGTCTTTTTGTTTTGTTGATTATTTCCTTCACTGTGCAGGAGCTTTTCATCTTGATGAGGTTCCAATAATTCATGCTTACTTTTGTTACCCTTGCCTCCGGAGACATGTTGAATAAGAAATTGCTATGGCCAAGGTCAAAGGGATTGCTGCCTGTTTTCTCATCTAGAATTTTGATGGTTTCCTGCTTCACATTTAGGTCTTTCATCCGTTTTGAATTTATTTTTGTTCATGGTGGAAGAGAGTGGTCCAGTTTCATTATTCTACATGTGTCCATTTTCCCCAGCACCATTTGCCAAAGAGAATGTTTTATTTTTCCCCATTGGATTCTCTTTCCTGCTTTCTCAAAGATTAGTTGGTCATATATTTGTGGGTCCATTTCTGTGTTCTCTGTTATGTTCCATTGATCTGAGTGTCTAATTTTGTGCAAGTACCATGCTGTCTTGGTGAGTATAGCATTCTACTACAGCTTGAATTTTTGTATTGTAATGCCTCCAGCATTGGTTTTCTTTTATAACATTACTGTGGCTATTCGGGGTCTTTTCTGGTTCCATAACAATTTGAGAATTGTTCTAGCTTTGTGAAGAATGCTGGTGTTATTTTGATAGGGATTTCACAGAATGTGTAAATTGCTTTGGGTAGTATGGACATTTTAACAACATTTTTTTCTTCCAATCCATGAGTATGTAATGTTTTTCCATTTCTTTGTGTCATCTTCAATTTGTTTCATAAGCTTTCTATGGTTTTTAGCATACAGATCTTTCACCTTTTTGATTAGGTTTATTATTAGATATCTTATGATTTTCACTGCAATTGTAAATGGTATTTAGTCCCTGAATTCTCTTTCTCCTGCTTGATTATTGGTGTATAGAAATGCAACAGACTTTTGTATATTAATTTCATATCCTTTGCTGAATTCATGTATTAATTCTAGCATATTTTTGATGTAATCTTTGAGTTTTCCATGTAGAGTTATCATGTTTTCTATGAAGAGTGAAAGCTTTCCTTCTTCTATACGAATTTGGATGCCTTTTGTTTTTTTTTTTGTTGTCTGATTGCTGAGGCTAGGAATTCTGGTACTATGTTGAACAACATTGATGAGAGTGGACATCTCTGTCATGTTTCTGACCTTAAGGGTAAAGCTCTCCATTTTTCCCCATTTAGGATATTAGCTGCCGGCCTTTTGTATATGACTTTTTTGCTGCTGAGTTATGTTAACTGACTGGAACTTAAATAAAAACCTAAAAAAAAAACAAATAATTTTTTAAAATGCAAAGTAGTAAATGAAAGCAGGAAAGGAGGACAAGAGTGATTCAACCTCTGCTCACCAATATTATCCATCTCCCAGTAAAAAAGCAAAGTGAAGAAAAGATAAATTTACCTTTATACTTTATTCATATTAGATAAGAAAGAACTAAAGGTGTATTACTTTTTATAAGCAACTGCAAAATTTCAAAGCAAGTTGGCATATTTTCAGTTTGTTCACTTATTTCCCTTGCCCCATACCTGAGAAGGAACATTTTCAAGACCAGGGATAAGAAAGCTACATGGAGACAAATTTTTTTTTATTGCTCTTTGGTTTGCTCTTTGCAGGATGCTAGATGGTATTTTTGTTTTGTTTTGTTTTGTTCTGTTTTTTTCCAGCCAGTTAAGTTTATGTGGGCAGAGAAGTTAGCACTGGAATAGAAGAAAGATGTCAACAGTGGAGTCATTGAACTTGTGACAAGGAGATCAAGAGGGTTACTTTAGAGCAGTGATATCCAGAAGGAATTAGTGCATTCTTGAGACTATGCAAGATCAACCATTGAAATGAAAAAAGAATATGCAATATCAGTATTTTTGTCTCTATACCTATATATACTTATATCTACAATTAAATCAATTAAGTTTCATTTATAATTAATAGAAAGCTTGATATTGAATGTTACCTTAAGTTGTTAGGTGGCCCTGCGTCAAAAATATCAACAGACCGGAGGCAATCTGAGTCCTGGAAGAGAACTCTACAACACAGGGCTACAGAAGCTCACACTCGCTTGTAGATTCTTACAGTTTTTGGAAAATTGCAATTAACATGTTTTAAGTTAAGATAGAGTATGTTATGTAGTTTTAACTACATTTACACTCACTAAAATGATTTTAAAACACTTAAGGCATACAGATTAAGAACTAAACTAGTACAGGTAGAAGCATGTAGTAATACAATGGCAGGATTGACGATTGCTCCTATTCCCAGCTGTGTTATTAGTAATATTATGGGATTAAAGACTTGTGAGCAATCATCTAATCAGATATAAGTAAAGATTGGGCAAAAAACATTACTAGAGTAGTACACACATATCCACATGCTCAAATTATATTGCCATATACAATCATTTAACTGATAGAAGTATATAGTTCAAAATTTTGTCTGAAAATATTTGGCATGGAGGACTGGGTAGACTAAGATCAATCATTGAAAAAATACAAGGAAAAAAGAAAAACAAAGAATAAAAAACGACTGAGGGGGGAGGTTTGAAGTATTACAAGGACTAATAGAGAGAAGTGGAAAATACAGTCAACATAATCCTGAGATCATAAGAAATGACCAAATCAAGATCAGAAGCAAAACAATACTTTTCATATTTAGTGTAGCAAAGCCTTTGCAATAAGACTTCAAGTTGCAAAGTATGTCTGTCATACTCTGAAAAGTATACAAGAAAGTCAAAGACAAGCAAAACAATGAGGTCCAGCATTAGGTAGGCCTGAGATATATTGACTTACCTAGTCAAAGCTAGTATATTTTTAATAGCAGCCTGGTAATCAGGGATTAGGGGTATATGAATATAACCAAACCAATCCATTATCCTTGTTGTTGTCTGAAAAGTTTGCTTTCAGTATTTAATAGATATGAAGGTATCAGCATCCAATAATATGATATGATCAGATGCAAGTACTGCATTAGATCTGGACTTCCAATGAAAAGAGCCCTATTTGAAGAAGACTAATAATATCCTTCATTAATAGGAAAATGACTAGAACTATAAGGTACAGTAAGTGACATCTTATGTGGTACCTCAGGAAAGAGCCCATCTTATCTGGCGACAAGTGGGATATAACTATTCCTATACATGTACAAATTTGGTTATTATTTCTAGTTGCACAGACAAATGCAACTCCCCTATGTTTCAGTTTAAAAAATTGCAGAAACTAGAGGGGTTCTGGTTGCTATCTCATAATCTGTTGACATCTCTTGGTGAAGAGTAGAAAACAACAGCAATGTACAAAGCATTGACAGCAATTTATGAGAAAATATCAAAGACAATAGTAAGCACTGTTTTAAATATGCTATGTTACCAATTCTCTTGGTGTCTTAGGAGATACTATTGTGTAGAAAAGTATATACTATTTCATATTGAGTCAGAGAATATTTCAGAAAAACATGGATTAAGAAATCTAGGAATTATTTGACCAATTATCCTTTCTTACATTTTTATTTTACTCATATTAAACAGATGCTTGATAAATATCTTTATCAGAATATATATATAAAGTTCTCTTATATAGTTCTAAGACAAACTTTCCAAGTGATGAGAAAATATTGAGTGAGTCCATTTGGTAGTGGTAACTCTTAGATTACATGATAGACAAAAATTCTACTTCTCATCAGGTGTGATACAAAGACATCTTTGAAGTGCATCAGCACTGTTCTGTCAGGAATATCTTGCTAACATCTTGAAAATCTTTCCTGAATTCATATTCATTCAATATTTACAAGAAGGGTTTCAATTCTCATTCTCTTGTGCGCTTGATTTCTAGACCAGTAACATCCCTCTTTTTCCCTGTACTATCCTCTCTGTGTTTTGATGGCTGAAGCTCTCAGTAGAAGGGTACATACAAACATGATTGGGCAAGTATATCAGAAAGGTTGACTTGCAAATGGAAGGAGAAATCACAATCAGGTAATCAATTATAAATATAAGCTATTAAAAATAAAACTTCTTAGATAATATACCTTCTCTACTTTTTATATAGCAAGCATAGAGCTACAGAAAATTTATATTAAAACAATCCAGCAACATCAGCAATGACTTTTACCTATCATTACATCTTCCAACATGCCTTTCATTAGAGTTTTGCATTGTAAAATTTATCAAATTTCTCTCCATTCTATAAGAATGGATTCTCTCTAACAATAGAATGCAGTGAGCTTTAGTGCATCTTATCAAAATTTCCATTTCTGTATGCCCCATGGTAATATAATTATTATAATATTGGAAAAAATTCATGTTCAATGTACCCAAAGCTATTTCACAGCATCAATTGCAGTAGAAATATGAGCAGAATATTTCATGCTTCTATTCTCTCTTGAGGATAACACCTTTAGTAATTTCCATATGTCATCCAGTTAATGTGACAAACAAAGAAAAGTTGAGGATTTCAAGCACAATAACAGAAGTGAAGGATTTTGATTGACTGGTACATTATAACTCTTATTACATACTGTGGACCCAGGATGTTATAATAATTAGCTTGTCAAGTCAATTGTTACTCTTCATTAAAAATGAATATAAGGAAGCAATTAATCTAACAACTTTAGCTTCATTAGGACATTTGTTTTTGCAGTTGGGTGCAGTTTAGTGTCTCAATCTAAAGGATGTATCATTTTCTAATAGAAGGTTTCACCTTCATTATTTTGATTATGTACTTGAATAGCAAAATGTAAGCTTATGTAATGACTGGGTGAAAATTCTGTGTTATTTATAATTTGCCTATTGAAATTCATTGTAGATACAAGAGATTTTTTCCCTATTCCTTTTCTTCACCTTCACATTATGAGGCTGTGGACTCAGAATTTCACACTCCTTGAAAGTGATTCTATCCTCCATGAATAATGTCTCCGAAAATGCTGACACCTACAAAAATAGACAAAGCTCAAGGACTTTCCTACAAGCCCAAAAAGCGTTGCAAAAAATGTGAAATCAGAGTTGAGTTTTTTTTTACATAGTAAAGGTTAAATAAGTAATTATAAAAAATTGTTTTAGGAATAAGATTCCAACTTAGACTGTGAACTGATTGACTTCTCATAGTGGTTGAAACCTGGCAGGTGAAAGTTACAGCACAGATCATTGAGAAGATTAAATTTCTGCCCTCTCTGTTCTAATAAAATAAAGACAAGAAATAATGACAGTTGGAAATCAGAATTGTCCTTCATTTGTGGACAAATAACCCCGTCAGTTAGAAAATTAAGAGAAAAAGAAGTCTGCATGGCCAGGAGACATCAGAGAGAAACATTGAAGCATAGACTAGCAATGGGAGAATGGACTTGAAAAGGTGGGCCATTTTCAGTCCCATCACCTTTTATTCAACCTCAACATACATGACTCTATGTTGGAAAAGTCATAATTTCCCTTGAAAATATAGAAAACTTTCGCTGCTGGAAAATATAATAACTTGATGATATTACAGGTGCTGTTTATGTGAACCAACATGGGGTTATGCAAACGAGCATCTACTTAGATTAAACAATCTCTGTTTGGATCATATTTTCCATTTCTTTCCGAGTCAGTTGACCTTGGACAAAGTACATGTCTCTGGGCTTCATTTACAATATGTATTAGTTTGCTAAGACTGCCATAAGCAGTCTGGCTTAAACAACAGAAGTTGTTATTGTTATGCTTTTTGCAGTTCTGGGGTCTATAAGTCTGAGATTAAAGTGATAGCAGGTTTGGTTTCTTCTGAGGCCTCTTTCCTTGGCTTTGTGCAAATATTTTATATTATAAGGACATCAGTCAGATTGGATTAGGGCCCGCCCTAATAACCTCACTTTTTAAAGGCCTTATCTCTAAATACAGTCACATTCTGGAACATTGGGGGTTAAGAAAGGCTTCAAAACAGGAATTTTAGAGGGACACAATTAAGCCCATATTTACCTAATTATAATAGTAATATTGAGACACTCAGAGTTTTTACTGAATTAAATGATTCAAAACACATAAGTATCAGCTAAAATTTCTTTGTATATAGTAGACATTCAACAGAAGTTATATCCTACTATTCCCCCTTATGCCAGTGATCATCTAACTCTGGAATTTCTCAGGTTAAAGATTGTTCCTTAGTGGCCCCACAATCAGAATCTAGCAATCGGAGGGGGTGGTGAAATGAGGCAAGTAAACTAGTTCCCTAGGAGTGAATCCTATATACCCTAACATTTATGAACTTCTGGAGTGAACCTAGTGGGGAAAGAATGGGAACATTTGGTCAGGCGGAAGATGAATCAGAAGAATATCTTATTAGGTCAGAGAAGACATACATACTAGTCCTTCAAAGATGTTCGTCAAGGCATAAAGGGCAAATATACTAGAGTTGAGCGATAAGACTGCCCAGGAATATCACATGAGAATGTTAGTTACGTTATCAGGAATATTTAGTGGCAGGAGTCGGGACAATCTAGGATTAAGGAACAGAACTCCACATACTTACAGCAGCTTACTTCAGGAGAAATGACTAAATTAAATAACAAACATGAGTTGTAAAAGGGTAAATTAATAAGTGAGTAAATAAATAAATAAGCCAATCATCACTGTGCTAACCTTTTAAAATGTGCTTGCTCATTAAGTCACAATTTTAGGTGTGGAGTATCATTTCTGCCTTACACTTGGGGACACAGTAGTTTGGAGGTCTAAACTTCAGGAGGCTAGAGTCCATTATTTATATTTTTAGCACCCATCAAAAGACCTGACATTTGGTGAGTAGTAAATACTGTTCATTGATTGAACCAGTGGACTGTCAATTACCTTATAGTACAATGATGAAGCTAGGAATTAAACCAAAGCCGTGATTGAAGTCAACACACCAGAAGCAGGTAATGAAAGAAGGAAATGGCATAATGTGCAGTATATGAGAAATAAAAATGAAAACAACAATAACAGCATTAAAGATGCTGTCTCCCGAGTTATTGATTTCATCATTGGTAAAACACAGCAATATATGCAAAGCCAAATAATGTGTCTTCAGTTATGTCTTCTTTCAAAAAAAAATTTAGAGAGAGAGAGAGAGTGCAAGTTGGGGAGAGGGGCAGAGAGAGAAAGAAAGAGAGAATTTTACGTTGCTCCACACTTAGTGCAGAGCCCAACATAAGGCTCAATCCTATGACCCTGGGATCACAAATTGAGCCAAAATCAAGAGTCAAGAGTCAGCTGCTCAACCAACTGAGCCACTCAGGTGCCCCTTCAGTTATCTCTTATTAATTGGCATCACCTGATTAGTCTTTTCTGAGAATTGGTTGTGCATCTGTCAATCGCCTTTTTTTTTTTAACACCTAGCCCACATGATTTATTGAGCACAAACACATTATTATTTTTACCAAATATCTAATAAGATTAGGCAGCATAACATAATGGAATAGTAATGAACTTTGGAGTTACTTTATTGTCTTTTGATGTTCAGCTCTAGTACCTACCAACTTAGTTACTTTGAGCAAATTACTTAATGTCTCTGGACTTCAGTTTGCTTTATCTATGAAAAGGGAGGTGTTACTGCTTGAAATGAAGGTATGATTAGATAATTTTTGTGACAAGTCCCCACCGCAAAGGAAATGATTGGCTAATCTGGTAACCCAGCAAACAAATGAAATAAATTTTCTGCCAGAATAATTCTTATATAAAATTGTCACTTTCTTCCACGATGCTCATCAGTTGGCATCAACTTGTTCATCTTTTCCAGAATTAAATTTAAAAGAGTTGTTTCTTCAATTGTCATCCTACTGCATTTGACACTGGAGTTCATCATTCATTTCTGAAAATTCTTGGTCTCCTGGCTTTCATAGCATCATTCATTCTGATATATTTGTTAAAATCTTAGCTGTTTGGTTTTTTTTAATGAAGGTTATACAGGTATATATTCATATTATCATGAAATTTAGTCTTGATTTCTATGTTTTTGAAAACACATCCCATGAATTGGGACATTTTATAAAATATGAGTTATATATCCCTAAGGAAGAAGTCAGCAAATTTAGTTTTTTTTGAAGCTAAGAGTACACGCATAGAAATTAGGTTCTGCCAATCAAGTGTTACTATGTGGAACTTTAACTAGGAAGTGAGGAATGAGACTGTGTGAAGATGAGGATAAAAGCTATTGGCATGCAAGCACAAGATTGAGGGTCTTGTGGTCCGTGGCCAGTCCCCATGATTGCGCTTGCAGCACCTGGGTCCTTGCTACCACATTCCTGTGAGATAGTTGGAGACTTTGGCTGCTTATTCTCTAAGCCTGAACCTCTAACAGTCACAAATATCCTTGGAGCTACCTATTATCTTTAATCTTTTCTCCCATGTAAACTAACAATAAGGGTTTCTGTTGTTAGTAACAAAGTTCAGTGACTGACACAATGTCCCTCAAATGACTATCCATGACCTTCTATATTCCAGTCCAAGTAAAACCTTCTCACCATTTCCACCAAGACTCAGAAGGTAATAACTGCCAAATATTTATTTCTGTCTTTGGCATCAGTCATTGAGCTTCACACATTATTTCCATTCATTTATTAGACATCCCTGTGTAAGTATGTATCAGAAGTTCTCAACTAAATACATTCATAATGTAATCTCATTTCATCACACCCACAGTCAGATGTAATTTATCAGCCAAGCCAGACATGTTTTTTCTTGTTATTGTTGTTCTGTTGAGGTTTGTTGTTATTGTTGTTTGCTTTTTGCTGTTTCTAGATGTGATTGAGTTCAGTCTAAATTTCAGTTTATCCTCTTTAGCTGCTCTGTTCAGTTGCCATTTATGTGATGATGCAAATGTTCACAGTCTGTGCTGTCCAAAATGGTAGGCAGTACCAGCTATTGAGCATTTGAAATACAGCTGGTGCAACTGAGAAGCCAAATATTTCATTTTGTTTAAATTTTATTAAATTTATATGTAAGTCTCAATAGCTGCAGATAGCTAATACCTTCCATATTGAACATTGTGGTTCTGTATCATTTCCCGCAGCTTTGGTTTAATTTGCAGATGTAGCAAATTGTATTTTTATTCAGATTGCATAGATAGAAATTTTTACAAAAAGACTTAAGATTTTGCCTTTAGAAGTAATGCTTATAACATTGTCTAGGCCAGCATTTTATACTGATAACTCTTTGGGTATTAACTACTGACTAGTTTTATGGCCACCTAAATGTAGTGTCCAAAATGATCATTCTGATATTGATGTATGCCAAGTAAAACAGAATCAATAAGCTCCCTGAAGCTCTATGATATCTCTTGCTAGCAGAGTTGATCATCTGAAACTGCCAGGTACATGGACTTTGTATCAAGTGAAGGAACAGATGTTTACCTTGCCTTTGGAGGAATTTTATAACCCCTGCCTAAAATAAAGTTGCTGGTACATTTAAAATTTGAAACTGCTCTACTGTGTTTTTTAACATAGCTTAAGTAACAGAATTTCTTAGTGCGAACTTTGGTGATGAGTTATAAATTATGCTTGGAACCCCTGAATCAACTATTTGTAATTAATTGTACTACTGGAAACAATTGGAAAACTAGCTACACAAGACTTTTGAGGGCTTTTTTTTTCTCTAAAATAACAAAAGTCACACATTCTTTATTATTCTATAGACCAAGCATGGTCAAAACTTTTCTCTACATAGGATGCCTGGGTGGCTCAGTCGGTTGGGCGTCCGGCTTCCGCTCAGGTCATGATCTCACAGTTCATGGGTTCTGGCCCTGTGTCGGGCTCTGTACTGACAGCTAGCTCAGAGCCTGGAGCCTGCTTCAGATTCTGTGCCTCCCTCTCTCTCTGACCCTCCCCTGCTCACCCTCTCTCTGTCTCTCAAAAATAAATAAAAATATTAGAAAAAGAAACTTTTCTCTACAAAGTCAGTTAGAAAATATTTTAGACTTTTTGAGCCAAGAAGCAAAATCAAGGGTATTTCATAGACATGTACATCATCAATTTTAAATGTAAAAGTCTGATATACTTTTAAATAATGTATGTCTATACCATTATAGTAAGCATTGCAATATATATCTGTGTATTTTTTGTTCATAGGTATTTGTCTTTGATGTCTTATTCTGTTCTGAAGACTACTATTTCCTTATTTTATAGTTTTCAGGGCCTAATTTGTTCTAAGTTCACTCAGAGATCATTCTATAAGTCTATGTATCACGATTGCTATTAATTGTTGCTGCTTTTCTTAGTTTTCCTCAGGAGGTTTGGAAATTTAATTCTTTAACATTTTATTTAGTTTTTTGTGAGTTTCTGATTTTAATTCCAGCATAGTTAACATAAAGTATTATATTAGTTTTAGGTGTACAATATAGTGATTCAACAATTCTATACGTTACTCAGTGCTTATTATAAGTGTACTCTTTAATTCCCCATCACCTGTTTCACTTACCTTGCAACCCTCTCCCCCTCTGATAAACATCAGTTTATTCTCTATAGTTAGGAGTCTGTTTCTTGGTTTGTCTATCTCTCTTTTTTCCCCCTATGTTCGTTTGTTTTGATTCTAAATTCTACATAGGAGTGAAATCATATGGTGTTTATCTTTCTCTGACTTATTTCACTTAGTATTGTACTTTCTAGCAACATCCATGTTGTTACATATGGCAAGATATCATTCTTTTTGATGACTGAATAATATTCCATTATATATATATATATATATACACACACACACCATTTCTTTTTTCTATTCATCTATCAGTGGACACTTGGGCTGCTTCCATAATTTGTCTATTATATATAATGCAGTCATAAACATAAGAGCTTGCACATCCTTTTGAATTTGTGTTTTTGTAGTTTTGGGGTAAATACCCAGTAGTGTGATAAATAGATTATAGAGTGGTTGTATTTTTAATTTTTGTGAGGAACCTCCTTACTGTTTTCCATGGTGGCTATACCAGTCCCACCAACAAGGGTTCCTTTTTGTCCACATTCACGCCAACACTGGCTATTTCTTGTGTTTTTGATTTGAGTCATTCTGACAGGATTCTCTTTGTAGTTTTGATTTGCATTTCCCTGATGATGAGTGATGTTAAACATCTTTTCATGTGTCTGTCATCTTCTTTGAAGAAATGTCTGTTCATGACTTCTGCCCATTTGATAAAATATTTTTAAAGTAATATTTTTTTGCAATGTTGGTTTCAAATTTATAACCCTAAGATCAAGTATCACATGCTCTCCTGACTGACCCAGCCAGGTGGCCCTCTAATGCCCATGTTTTAACTATAATCTCTGTTTGGGATATTGAGTTGAATCAGTTCTTTATATATTTTGTATACTAAGCCTTCATCAGGTATGTCATTTGCAAATATATTCTTTCATTCATTAGGCTATCTTTTAGTTTTATTGATTATGTCTGTTGCTGTACAGAAGGTTATTATTATGATGCAGTCCCAATATTTATTTTTGCTTTTATTTCCCTTGCCTCGGGAGACATATCTAGAAAAATGTTACCATGGCTGATGTCAGAGAATTTACTGCCTGTGCTCTCTTCTAGGAGTTTTATGATTTCAGGCCTCACATTTAGGACTTTAATCCATTATTAATTTATTTTTGTGTATAGTATAGAAACTGATCCAGTTTTATTCTTTTGCATGTAAATGGTTTCCCAACACTATTTGTTGAAGAGACTGTCTTTTTCACATGGCATATTCTTGCCTCTTTTGTAGATTAATTGACCATATAATTGTGAGTTTGTTTCTATTCTGTTCTATTGATCTGTGTGTTTTGGTGGCAGTACCATGCTGTCTGGATTACTATAGCTTTGTAATATAACTTGAAATCTGAAATTGTGATACCTCCACCTTTGTTTTTCTTTTTCAAGATTGTTTTGGCTATTTGGGGTCATTGTGGTTCCACACAAATTTTAGAATAATTTTTTCTAGTTCTATGAAAAATTCTATTGGTATTTTGATAGGGCTTGTGTTAAATCTGCAGATTTGGATCATGTGGACATTTTAACAATATTTGTTCTTACCTTCCATGAGCATAGAATGTCTTTCCATTTATTTATGTCATTTTCAATTTCTTTCATAAATGTTTTATAGTTTTCAGAGAAGAGATCTTTTATCTCTTTGGTTAGGTTTATTCTTAGGTATCTTTCTTTTTTTGGTGCAATTGCAAATGAGACTGATTCCTTGATTTCTCTTTCTGCTACACATACAGATGTATAGAAATGCAACAGATTTATGTATGCTAACTTTGTAGCATGTGAGTGTCCTGAATCTGTGTATCAATTCTAACAAACTTTTAGTAGAGTCTTTCAGGTATTTTATGTAGAGTATCATGTCTTCTGCAAAGAGTTTGACTATGAAAGTTTGACTTCTTCCTTGCTGATATGGATGCCTTTTATTTCTATTTTTTCTCTGATTGTTGAGGCTATGATTTCCAATACTATGTTAGGTAACAGTGTTGAGAGTGGACATCCTTGTCTTGTTCCTGACTGTAGAGGAACTCTCACATTTTCTGCATTATGATATTAGCTCTGGGTTTTTCATATATGGCCTTTATGATGTTGATGTATGCTCCCTTTATCCCTACTTTGCTGAGGGTTTTTATTAAGAATGAATAATTTGTCAAATATTTTTTCTGCATCAGTTGAGAGAATCATGTGGTTATTATCCTTTCTTTTAGTGTGGTGAATCATGTTGATTGATTTGTGAATATTGAATCACCCTTGCAACCCAGGTATAAATCCCAATTACTATGATGAACGATTCTTTTAATGTACTGTTGGATTTGATTTGCTAGTATTTTGTTGAGAATTTTTACATCCATGTTCATCAGCGATATTGGCTGTAGTTCTCTTTTTTAGTTTTTTCTGTCTCTTACTTTGGAATGAAGGTAATGCTGACCTTGTAGAACGAGTTTGGAAGTTTTCCTTCTATTTGTACTTTTTGGAACAGTTTGAGAACAATAGGTATTAATTCTTGCTTAAATGTCTGGTAGAATTCTCCTGGGATGCCATTTTGCCCTGGCCTTTGGTTTCTTGGGAGATTTTTAGTTACTGGCTCAATTTACTCATTGGTTATTTATCTGTTCAAGTTTTCTATTTCTTTCTGTTTTGGTTTTGGTGGGAGATTTTTAGTTACTAGTTCAATATCTTTGTTGGTTATTGATCTGTTCAAGTTTTCTATTTCTTCCTGTTTCAGTTTTGGTGGTTTATGTTTTTAGGAATTTATCCATTTCTTCCAGATTGGCCGATTTTTGCCATATGATTTTTCATAAAATCTTAAAATAATTTGTACATTTGTGGTGTTGGTTGTGATCTCTCCTCTCTTATTTGTGACATTATTTGCTTGGGTTCTTCTTTTTTGTTTTGGATAAATCTGAATGGGGTTTATCAATATTATTAATTTTTTCAAAGAACAAGCTCCTGGTTTCAATGATGTATTCTACTGTTTTGTTGTTGCTGATGTTGTTGTTGTTTTATTTGTTTATATCAGTGATTTCTACTCTAATCTTTATTAGTTTCCTTCTTCTGCTGGCTCTATGCTTCATTTGTTCTACTTTCCTAGCTCCTTTGTGTATAAAGTTAGGTTGTATATTTGAAAATTTTCTTGCTTCTTGAGGTAAGCCTGTATTGATATATTCTTCTGTTTTCTGACTAATTTTGCTACATCCCAAAGGTTTTGGATCACTGGGTTTTCATTCATTTGTTTCCTTGTATTTTTTTAACTTATTCTTTAATTCATGGTTGATCCATTCATTCTTTAGTAGGATGTTCTTTAACCTCCATGTATTCGTGGTCTTTCCAAATGTTTTCTTGTGGTTGACTTCAAGTTTCATAGTTTGTGGTCTGAAAATATGCATGGTATGATCTCAGTCTTTTTATACATATTGAGACCTAACTTTTGATCTAGTATGTTCAGGAGGATGTGCCATGCACACTTACTAAGTGTAATGTTAAATCAGTGGATTTAAGAATGTGTATTTTGCAGCTTTGGGATGGAATGTACTGTTAAGTCCATCTGGTCCAGTGTGCCATTCAAAATCATTGTTTCCTTGTTAATTTTTCTGTTTAGATGATCTGTCCATTGATGTCAGTGGGGTATTAAAATCTCCTATTATTATTGTATTAGTATCAATACATTTCTCTATCATTGTTATTAACTGTTTTATATATTTGAGTGTTTTCGAGTTGGGGCATAAATATTTATAACTGTTAGATTTTCTTATTGGACAGACCTCTTTATTATGATATAGTGCAGTTACAGTTGTTGGTTTAAAATCTAGTTTGTCTGGGGCACCTGGGTGGCTCAGTGGGTTAAGTGTCCACCTTTGGCTCAGGTCATGATCTCGCAGTTCACAAGTTCGAACCCTGCATCAGGCTCTGTGCTAACAGCTCAGAGCCTGGGGCCTGCTTTGGATTCTGCGTCTCCCTCTCTGCCCCTCATCCACTCATGCTCTCTCTCTCTCTCTCTCTGTCTCTCTCTCAAAAAAAAATGTTTCTAAAAAATTTAAAACCTAATTTGTCTGATATTAGTATTGCTACTCTGGCTTTCTTTTGACATGCATTCCCATGATAACTTTCTCCATGCTTTCACTCTTAATATGCAGGTGTCTTGAAATGAGTCTTTTATAGGCAGTATATATGAATCCTGTGTAGGGTTTTTTTTTTGTTTTTTTTTTTTTCATTCAGTGTAATCATTGATAGGTATGTATTTATTGCCATTTTGCTATTTGTTTTGTAGTTGTTTTGTAGTTTTTCTCTGCTCTGTTTCCTTTCTAAGGAAAGCAGGCTTTCTTCAGTGATATACTTGTATTCCTTTCTCTCTTTTTTTTTTTTTTTTTTTGCAGGTCTGTTACTGTTTTTTGATTTGTGGATACCATTTGGTTTGTTAATAACATCTTCTGCATATAGCAGTCTATGTTAGGTTGATGGTCATTAAAGTTTGAACACATTCTTTATTCTTGTCCTTACCATGTTTTAGGAATATGGTGTTATATTTTACATCCTTTTATTCTGTGAGTCCCTTGACTGATTTTTATAGATATTATTACTACTTTGGTACTTACTACTTTTTGTACTCTTACTTATGGTCTTTCCTTTCCACTCAAAGAGTCCCTTTTAACATTTCTTGTGGGGCTGGTATAATGGTCCTAATTCTTTTTTTTTAATTTTTTAATGTTTATTTATTATTGAGACAGAGAGAAACAGAGCATGAGTAGGGGATGGCTAGAGAGAGAGGGAGACACAGAATCCGAAGCAGGCTTCAGGCTCTGAGCTGTCAGCACAGAGCCTGACGCGGGGCTCAAACCCATGAACTGTGAAATCATGATCTGAGCTGAAGAAGTCAGACACTTAATTGACTGAGCCATCCAGGCACCCCAAAGTGTCATAATCCTTTAAATTTTGTGTAGAAAACTCTTTATCTCTCATATTCTGAATAACAGCCTTGCTGGGAGTATTCTTGGCTGCAGATTTTTCCCTTTCAGCACTTTGAAAGTATCATGACATTCCCTTCTGGCTTGCAAAGTTTCTACGAAAAATCAGCTGACAGCCCTATGGAGTTTCTCTTGTATTAAACTGTTTTCTTTTTTCTTGCTGCTTTTAAAATTCTGCCTTTATCACTACTCTTCACTGCCTTATATTCTGTGTGTCTTGGTGTGTACCTCCTTGGGTTGATTTTGTTGGGGGCTCTCTGTGCCTAGATCTGGATTTTTCTTTCCTTCCCCAGATATGGGAAATTTCTAGCTATTAATTTTTCAAATAAATTTTCTGTCCCCTTCTCTTTCTCTTCACTTTCTGCGATCCCTCTAATATGACTGTTATTATGCTTAACGTTGTCACTGAGTTACCTAAGTCTAATCTCATTTTTAAAAATTAAAAAAAAAATTTAACATTTATTCATTCTTGAGAGACAGAGAGAGACAGAGTATCAGTGGGGGAGAAGCAGAGAGAGGGAGACACAGAATCCGAAGCAGGCTTCAGGCTCTGAGCTGTCAGCAGAGAGCCCAATGTGTGGCTCGAACCCACAAACTGTGAGATCATGACCTGAGTCAAAGTCGGAGACCTAACCAACTGAGTCACCCAGGAGCCCCAGGTCTAATCTTTTTTATTTTACATAATTATTTTTAATTTTACATAATTGTTTTTTCCTCTCAATGTTCAACTTGATTACTTTCCATTACTCTCCTCCAGGTCACTGATTCTTTTTTTCTTTTTGCTTCATTTAATCTACTGTTTATTCCATCTAGTATATTTTTAATTCTGTTTATCGAATTCTTCATGTTTTAATTGGTTCTTTCATTTCTTGTTCAGGGTCTAATGATGTCTCACACTCCTTTCTCAAGTTCCTCAGTGAGTAACTATGATCATTACTTTAAATTCTGTATCAGACATATTACCTATCTCCATTTTGCTTGGGTGTCGTGCTGTAATTTTGTCCTGTTCTTTCATTTGGGACATATTGCTCTGTCTCCTCATTTTGTCTAACTCTCTGTATCTGTTTCTGTGTTTCAAAATACAGCTCTGTCTCCTTCACTTGAATGTATTGGCCTTATAAAGAATGGGTCCTTTAGTGCCCTACTATGCATGCAGTGTCCCCTGTTCACTAGAACCTGACACTTCATGGATGTTTCCTATTTTTGATGCAGGTGCTCTGCTGTGGCTGAGCCCCTTTTTCCTTCAGTCCAGTTTTCCGTAGTGGCTCTCTTTGGCTTTTATGGGCAGTGTTTGGGTCCCTGATATTTTAGTGGGCTAGTCTGGGGACTCTTTTAGCTTGAGCTGAGTCAGATCAGGTGGGTATCAGGGATCCAGTAGCACAAACCTGGAGGGCACTTTTCCTGGTTGTCTCCTGAGATTTCACTGGTGGGCGGGGCCTATAGACAGACCAGTTGTCTGTTATCTTTCCTTCCCTCTAAGTCAAGAGTCATTTTGAGTGGTATTGGCCACTGTATGGGCTGCTTGTTCACTGACAAGTCTGTAATACCACTCTATATTGGCTCTGGCCAAGAGTATATTAGCGAGGGTGGATCTGTCAAAGAACAGTGCAGAGGCAAGGACTTGGGGCAGAGGAGCTAGCAAGCTTTGCATGCCCCTATCCTCTGTGGGAAGGGTCCTGCTGTGGAGGGACCGAGGCAGCCTATCCAGGGAGGTGGACCCCTGGAAGCACAGCATGATGGGACAGGAAAGCCATGCTAACAAGTTCGGCAGTAAGTCATGCAGATGGCCATGTGTTTATGTTGGGAGGCATGGGAGGAAAATGGCACTTTCTAGCTCCTTTGTTCCCAGAGTTGTTCCCCAGTGATTTCTGTACCTCCAAGACATGCTCTGAGACTAGTAGGTAACTCTCCCTCCTGTATTCCCAGGCTTCTTTCAAACTGCTGCTTCTGTGCTGTATCTCTGAGCTGTTTATTGTACTGTCTTTTTACAGGCAGGGACTCAGTTTCCTTTCACCTTCCCAATTCTCACAGAGTGAAGCCTGCTGATTTTTTTTTAATTCCATATTTTAAATCCTTCTGGTTAAAAGAACTAATGAAATTTGAAATCTGGTCCCTCTGGTTTTCAAAGCCAAATATTATGGGGATTCATCCTCCCCATGTGAGCTGCCTAGTGTAATAGTCTGTTTCTCTCACCTCTCTGTGGTTGTGGTATCCCTCCCTCCTGCAGATAGTCCCATGAGTCCCTTTACTTCCCAACTGCATCTCCTTCCTTCCTACTTCCTTCTTCCTCTCTTCATTGTGACATCTTGTTGACAACATTTTGTGGGGTTTATTCTGCCAGTCTTTGGGCTGTTTTCTGGTTTATTTGAGTGAGTGTTATCTAGTTGTATCCATGCGATGAGGTGAGCCTAGAGTCCTCCTACCCTGCCATCTTCCCTGGACGTTTAGAAGAATTTCTTTTGAAATGTTCCCCTTCCATATGTGTGCTTACATTTTTCCTTTTGGGTTTTGTGGGCTCTGTTAGTGGACTCCCAGTCCAGACGAGGGTATTCTGTCAGTAGCTAAAAGCCTCTGTCTCAAAGTAATGTTGTTGATATTCCAGTCCTAGTATTTCAACCAAGGGACGACTTGCCTCCATCTGTAATGATTTCTCCTGCAAGCAAAGGTATACTGATCTATACCCGGTGTGGTGCCAGGCAGCTTTCCCAGATTAATTTCAGCTTCCTTCATTCAAATAGTCAGTCTTGATCCTACCCTCTGCCACTCATCGGTTTGTCAGTACCTCCTACGAATGTGCAGCTCCATTCCCAGTTTGCTTCTGTGCATTTAGGAATCATGGAAATTTTTTTTGATTGAGGTTCTGTTGTTCTTAGTATTGTGTTTGTTTTATTATAATTTATTTGAATACATTTACTGGAATTATCATTATTTAATTGTATGGGAGTAGAGTTTTCCTGTACTAAGCTCATATCCTTACGAAAGCCTTTAATGAATTTTTCCAAGGCTTGACAGCAATAATCAGAAGGATAGAAACTTTTTTCTTTGAACTGCATTTCTTTACAGATGAATAGAAGTTCTTTAGACTAACTTCTGTGCAATTTCTCTTCACCAGTTAGAGCCTTCTTGGCTCTACATGGTCTACATGGCAAATATGGCTTGAGGTGTTCTTGTGTAAATATCTGTCATAAATACTGTGAGGTTGGCACACGATATCTGTGAGGTCTTTCACCTTCAAGTCAGCTGGTGCATGAAGCAAATGTGGATCTTCCTTGCCTTCTTTTTTTTTTCATTCAACTTTTTATTTTAAAGTAACAATAGAACCACAGAGAGGTGTATAGAAATGTACAGAGTTGTCTGCCTTCTTTGAGAGTATAATATAGTAGTGGATTTTCTTGGAATTTCTTTTCGTTGCTCTCTTCCACATCCTCTTCTAAATATTTGATATACACTTGCACGTAAAGATAGCTGGGTTCAGGATATGTTTGCTTTTAAATTCATATTCATTTAAGATTTTCTTTAAAAACCAACATTGTTTTTCAGTGATGCTAACTAAAATTAACAAAAGCTTTGAAATATTTTCTACATAATGATGCTGTCTCTATATTGAGATATTCAGAGTTAAACTTTGTTATTCATGTATACACACACACACAAGCACATGCATACATACACAGGACGTCTCTGGAATTTCCACAGGTAAACCTGTATGATAGCATAGTGTTTTTCAAAATGCAAATTACTAGTTTAGAGAAGACCTGGCCAGTGAGAACACCATCACCTCCCTGTGGAATTTTGAACAGAAATAGCAGGACCCTCTGCCTTCCTTTCATCCTGATTATGGCTCATTTCCTTATTATGGTTTGTCCTGTATCTCGCCATATTTTTCTTTTTTTTTTTCTTTACCATTACTTTTTCTTTTCCAGTATTTGTTATTAAATTAATTAGTCTTCACTCTTCATAGTGCAATTTTCTTCTCCATGTCTATACAAAACAGCAGGCCATATATCTAAAATATCATTCATTTATTCATTCATTAGAGAACACTGCATCAGTCCTGTCAATTAATAGCTATTCTGAATGTCATTAAGTCCCATGGAACTAGGAACCCATAATTGGGAACATGTCCCAAATATCAGCAATAGCTTTCATATGGGAATGTTAGCACAGGGTCAGGAAAAAAAAAGGAAAAGAAGGGGAAAAAAAGAAAAGTTTCCTATTAAAAAATTTCAACATCCAAAATAACAGAATCCTTGTCTTTTCAGAATGTATACGACTTCAAAATTCCATTTGTGTTTTTGAGCAGTTTTGCTTAGTTATCAACTTTAGCCAATTACAAAAATGTGTTTGTTTTAGTAGTTATTATTGCTGACTTGGTTTCTGAATGGTCTCCATTGCTTTCGTCACTGAATTTTCTGCCAGTAAGAATGGGGAAAATGGAAAAGAGGCTAAAAGGAAAAGGTTTACCAGAGAGAAAGACAGAGTGACATTTATTTTTAAAATTAAGTTGCAATAATTTATCTTGCTCACAATGCAAATATGGCTAGTAATACATACCGTCATACATTGTTCTTAGACTTATAAATATTTAGAAACTGTTTCAGAAGTACTGCAAATAAAGTTTTAAAGTGACATACAATTACTCAAAAGTACATTTGATAATTTGCTTCAAAATTTGCTTTTATAGGGGTGCCTCAGTGAAGTGTCTGACTTCAGCTAATGTCATGATCTCACAATTTCTGAGTTCACGCCTTGCGTCGGTCTCTGTGCTGACAGCTCAGAATCTGGAGCCCAATTCAGATTCTGTGTCTCCCACTCTCTTTCTGCCCTTCTCCCACTCATGCTCTGTGTCTCTCTGTCTCAAAACTAAATATTTAAAAATTTTTAAAGTTGATTTTATAAAAATTATTCTTAAATATACAACATCTCCTAAATTTCTAATACACATGAATTATTTCCCTTTTTTTCTTTTTCTTTTTCTTTGCTTTTTCGGTTCTGCCTACAGTTTTTATTTCCTCTTGTATTAACAAAGAAAGACTTGGGAAATAAAATTGCCCCAAAGAAAGAAATTAGAAATGTTTATCTCAAATAACAGATGCTGCTTTCCTTGTATGTAATATGTAAGTTGTTAAATGGTCTGTTAATGCATAGATAGAATTCTATTATAGTTGTATTTATTTGTTAATCGTTTACTCAATTATTTCTCGCCTGATTAGCTTCTGTGTTTTTTCTGAACTCATCTGAAAGATTTGGTCTCAGAACTTATGCCAAGGCAGTGTTTCTGCCATTTATTTGTAACAATAGGCTTTAAAATTTTTTTTGAAAATAATGCTGCCTTGAAAAAAATATACAGGTACACTTCCTGATTTTTGCTGTGGCCTTGAAGTTTAGATAACACATACACACAGGAGATTAAATACCTCGTAAGATCGACCCAGTTCCCTGGGAACATAAAAAGTCATGTAAGACAGGCTAGATGCATTTATGTAGGACATAGTTGCTACAGCTGTGCACATCTCAGCAATATCCTCTTTGCTGAGGTAGAAAATGCCAGAGGCTAGCATACTTCATATCAATACCCACTGATAATATTTTGTACTTTAAAGAAACCAAAAAAGAAAAAAAAAGAATACAAGGGGGAAGAAAACAGACCCTTAAGTCAATGTTCTTATAATTCTACTTTCATGTTCACACAAACTAACAATATTTTGCAGCTCATAAGCGTTCTATTTAATTTTTCTTAGCTATCCATTTCGATTGATATACTAAACCAAATAGATAACTGAATAATAAAGTATCCTGTTTTTCTGTGTGTAGAGACTACTGGAATCTTTGCTAGCCCAAAGCACAACCCTGTAAAGCTGCCTCTGCCAATCAATCTCTGTGGGTGGCCTCTTGCGAAAAGGGTATGTTATCTGACAACCTCACATAAGAAATGGAAAAGGGCAGGGGAGAAAAGATAAGAGAAATATCTTTCCTATCCAGGGACCGTACGTCATCTTGCTATGAGCTAATTAGTTATTTTTTCTTGAAATTTCTTGACCACAATATTCCTTATACCTTCCACAACTGTGGTAACTCAGAACTTTAAGGGTTTTAAATGTTTTTTTTGTTTTCTCCCTCTTTTTATAAATCACTAGTCATTGATGTAGGACATCATTCTATTCCAAGCCTAATAAACTTGAATGGACTTTTTAAAAAGATTTTTTAAATAAGTAATCTGTACACCCAATGTGAGCCTTAAACTCACAACCCCAAGAGCAAGAGTCACATGCTCTATTGACTGAGCCAGCCAGGTGTCCCATCTGTAATGAACTTTGAATTATATTATCCAATACCATTATATGAAGAGAAAAAGCCCTAGATATGAGTGTTCCAAATATGTTCTCACAGGTACGAGACTTTCTATAGGAATATTAGAAGAATATGTCTTTCACTTCAAAAAGTGGAATCCCTGATGGGCTCCCAAAATGGAATGAAAAGACTAGGTAGAAGAAATGTATTGAAACATAGAAGAGAGTTCAGTTCCTATAATCTCAGGAAGTTTCAATAAAGGATACTTTTTATTCATGGTGAGTGATGTCCAGCAATAGAGAAAGCTTGAGACTTGCAATTATTCCAGGAATGCATTAGGGCCTGGCCACCCAGCGATTCAACTGTACAAGAATGACCATCCTCTCCCATCTTGAGTTACATGAATGGAGATCTCCAAAGACCCAACAAGCAGTGGCTGAGCTCTACAGTAACTCATGAAGAGCTGTAGTCCAGGAGGATCAGGAGCCATGTTCTGAATCTGGAGGAGAAAAAAGGGGTCAGGAAAGAGGAAGGAAATTGTGGCAGTACATGGGTCACTCAGATGGTAGCTTACGAGAAGATCACCAAAGAAGGTTAGTCCTAACTACAACCTGGCACATAGTACATTCAATAATGTACTATTGAATCTTGGAGCCCAAGATTCATTAGTACATTATCCCCTGAGCTTTTAATAGAATCTATATTATTAAGGGCTTCTTAGTGAAAAAGAAATTAGATTGGGGACTATAGTTGATATCTAATGCTAAATAGTAGACATAAGGAAGTGGTGAATGGTAAGGAATGAAACTAGGAAACTTGGAGCTGGGGGACAGCATGGGAACTAGCAACTACCTTGCACAAATTTGCCACTATTGCCCTGTGCCAGAATAATATCACTCTCAACTTCTAGAAAGGCACGAATTGCTTTTGAGATTATGCTTTTGTGAGACCTATTTAGCCTTGGAAACTGAGTGACGCTGAACTGAAGGAATGGAGTTCAGTAGCACTGAGTGTAAAGAGCTAGGGGTGGCAAAGTCAGGAGCTAAGAATCTGGTAAAGACTTATTCAAGGCAAGGACACTTTTAGGAATGCACTGGCCTCTCTGGTACTCTTCCGATTTACTACCGTTGTAAATCTAGCTCATGTGTTTGTTACAATTAATTCACGTGATGTAATATTTTATGAATATGTTGTATATTTTTTTGAACTTTCCCCTTTTATTTTCTTCATTTTGTGTGTCATGGTAAATATCCTCTTAGGTTTTCAATTAGTTTTCTAGTATTTTGTAGGCCTTTGAAATCTTAGAGGATTAGACACTATGCTAACAACATTTAATGACAAAATAATTAGGAATTTACCATACACTATCCATTTGAATTATTTTAATGTTTATCTATTTTTTGAAAGAAAGAGAGAGACAGAGCATGAGTGAGGGAGGGGCAGAGAGAGAAGGAAACAGAATCCAAAGCAGGCTTCAGGCTCTGAGCTGTCAGCACAGAGCCCCATGTGGGGCTCGAACTAATGAGCACGAGATCATGACCTGAGCTGAAGTCAGATGCTTAACTGACTAACCCACCCAGGTGCCCCACTTCATCTTCCTTTTAATACACCAGCCCGGTGATACAAAGTCCATGTGTGTTCATCTTCATTTTCTATAGCTGATAAAATGTGTCACACATAGTGACAAGAAGTGGCCTACATAGCTAATTTTCTAAAAACTTTTCTGTGTGTCTTCACACATTTTTGGCTTACATATTTTATTTATTTTTAATAAGATTTTTTAGGTTTATATATTAATTTTTGAGAGAGAGAGAGAGCAAGTCGGGAAGGGACAGAGAGAGAGAGGGAAGAGAGAGAGAATCCCAAGCAGGCTCTGCACTGTCAATGCAAGGCTCAAACTTGCAAACTGTGAGATCATGCCTGACCTGAAATCTAGAGTTGGATGGTTAACCAATTGAGCCACCCAGGATCCCCTGTGCCTGCACAGACATTTAAATGTGAAGTTGGCAGGGACTCATTGTGAGTTGCTAGCCCAGTGCTTTCTTAAAAAAAAAAAAAAAAACTAACTATATTTTTCCTTTTTACTCATTCATCATTGCTACAAAGACAGTCAATAGTCCAGACTAATAGTGCTTGAGAGTTCCCAGTTTATCCTTGTTTTTTTTTTTTTAAATTCCTTCTTACCTTGGCTGCAGAATCCTTAGGCAAGAATCTGAGAGAGCTAGAGAAGTGAGAACATTGTAGCACTTAAAAAAACCTGATTTTGGAAGCAAGTTGTCTGGGTTCAATTCCTACCTTGTTTTTGTTTTTAAACTAAATGTACAACATTGGGGACCTTGGGTAGGTTTATGTTCCCTGGGCCTTAGTTTCTTTATTTGCAAAATAACATTATTGAGAGGATGTGGTAAGGTGATAGAGATAAGCATTTAGCACAGCACCTGTCAGAGAGTAACACATAAGGCTTTTATTATTGCTGTCTTAGAAGACCAAGGGTATATAATCTTAAACAATTTCTTTGAAATCTGTATCCAGCTTTTTTTGAATTATAGCTCAATCTTGCAGCAACAGAAACAATAGTTATATGCCTCTCTTAGTAAGTTTTCAATGATACTGATGATTCTAAAAATGAATAGATGCTAAATACTGTGGTTTATTAGCATGGTTTTAAATTTTCTATCTTTGGGTGATAAAACAAGCATGCATCTCATGATCAGTAGGATTGTTTAAATCAAGACCATGTTTGTGATCAATCAGGACACCATGTGTTTTAGTTTAAAAATATCAAAACATGGGAGCCAAATATATCATTGTTTGAGCCTTTGTTGTCAGCTTACCAAAGCTCCTCTCCCAGTGCGATCCAGCACAGATTTACAATTGTCAGAACAAATGGGCCTGAGTAGTCTGAAAGCAAACCAAGTGGTTTGTTTAAATTTGTGTGTGTGTGTGATTTTTCTAGGTTTAATTTATTTGGCATAATGTATCATTTTAATGTTGCTTTTTAAATCCTAGTTAATACTTTTCTTAAGATGCCTGGACTTTGCTGTTCTTGATGGCTCTGGGCCAGAAAGATGAAAAAATACACAATGAGATCTCTAAAACACTGAAACTACAAGCTTTTATGAACAGTGTTTGAGGTCTAGCAGGTGCTAGCAAAAAAGAAAATAGAATCCTTGCTGTCTCACTATTGATAGAAAACTAAAATCAGTAGCATGGAGAACACAATCCAAAAGTCTACAGGCTTCTACACATCTCTTATTTATAACAATACATCTACATTAGGCAAAGCCTATCCAATTTTTTATGACTTAATTGGCTCGCTCTCTTTGCATTTATAACACCAATCTAATTTCTGTCTTTCAACATATATCCCAGAGAAAGGAAATAGAAAATAAAACACATTATTCAGTAGGATTTCATTGTGCACTGAGGGTAAAAAGCAGGCATGTATAAATGGAAACACATTTGAAAGCCTTCCCAACTGAAATCCGGCAGGAGGTAAAGCACTTCATTAGGATTTGTAACATTGATGGCGAACTGCTTCGTACAAAGTGCTACATTTGCGAATAAGGTACAAAATTGACTGTCAAGGAGATATAAGACCATTGAAGATTCCAATCCATTTCATACAAAGTACTCTATGTGAACGCTGCACCTCAGCAACTCCAAGATTTAGATTTCATAAACTGTTGGTAGAGATTCACCATTGAATCTTCATTTGGTTCTGAAATAAGTCCTCTTTATAATGACAGCATGTAAAGGGCATAGCTACATCCCGGAAGTCAGTGCACTTTTCATTGATACACTCAGAGAATTACTGGCAAAAAAGGAATGCACATTTCCTAAATTTTAAATGGAGATGTTGACACATCCTAAAGTTATCATGGTCATAATTATATGTCATTTGGCAAAATGTATGGTTAAAGATAATGTCAAAGTTGCATTTCAGAATTCAGGGTGAGATGTAAAAAGTAAAGCCTCTGATCTGCTCATATTGACTTCCATTATTGACAAGCTTATTAGCATGTAATAAGTATGTTTGCTTGCTGAGTTACAGACATATGACTTGGAAGCACCTTTTAAAACATACCCCACTAGTCCGTATTTAACTGTCTCTTTTCCAACCTCTTCCATCAAACCCTAGTTCCTCTTCCCGACTGACATTTTTTTTTTTCTGGCTAAGATGCAAAACCGTAAGGAATGACCCTGTCTTTACTATATTCATAAATACCACTTACACTACTTCATATTCCTCATGTAAAAACACTATGAATTTAATTAACTTCAGTGTATGAGGTGAAACAAATATTGGTTCCATGAGACCTGCTTCCCACCTCATCCCATAAAAAGTGATGTTATATACCCCCAAGTATATGACTTGATATGTTTCCTTTTAAACTTGGATTTTAAGAATAAAAATCCTTGATATAACACTGTGCTTACATGTGGTTTGGATTTTGAATAGAGTCTTGGTATGTCTAATTCTCCATTTCTGAAGGATTTTCTTCTCCATTTTTACTTCAATTTCAACTGTGTTGCCAGAGTAGGAGCTTCTCAGGGGACAGGAAAGATGTCTGATTCTTTCGTATCACAGAGTGAGGTAGTGCCTGCGGCATAGATGTGTTGGATTTCATTTATGTGAATATTAAAATATAGGTTTTTTTTTTTTTTAAGGAAAAGGTACAGCTTACTTGTAACGGTGTGGAATTAAAAAGGTTCAAAACTTAAATGGCTTGGAATAAGTTATGTGAGAGAACTACTAGTACCATTAGTATTTCTAGGTAGTAGTTCAGCACAGGCCTGGTTTCAGGTTGTTTTCCTGTGATTTTGAAACTTCCCTGGGGCGCCTGCGTGGTGCAGTTGGTTAAGTGGCCGACTTCAGCAAAGGTCATGATCTTCTGGTGTGTGAGCTCTAGCTCCACATCAGGCTCTGTGCTGACAGCTCGGAGCCTGGAGCCTGTTTCAGATTCTGTGTCTGTCTCTCTGCCCCTCCCCCATTTGCACAGTCTCTTACCTCAAATATAAATAAATATTTAAAAAAAAAGAAAACTTCCTGTGGACAAGAATCACCTGGGATGCTTGTCAAACATACAGATTCTACAGAATCAGAATATATAACAGAGAAAGTTTGGTAATTTTAGATAGAACACACAGGAGCAACTGTTGAGTAGTGCTTAAAGAGAAATACTGAGATAGGCAGTGAAAGAAGAAACTGATGTGAAAGCATCCACAACCTGAGGAAGAAATAAGAGTCATCATGAAAAGCAGCTGGAAGGTTCTGCCTCAGACAGCACCCATGTTCAGTCATATTCCTGGGAGTTTTCATTATAAGAGAAGCCAAGTGAGCTTTATATCCTCCAGTGACCAGGGTTCTAGGTTGACTAGAAACATATGGAGTGGAAGCCTGGTGAAACCGTATCAATTGAAGGTCTCTTTTCCTTTCTACTCACTCCTGAATCTAATGTGGTGATGATTGAATGCACAGGAATGGAGAGAGAAGGTAATTGGAGAGCTAAAAACTCTGGGTCTTTCAACATCTTGTGCCCTGAGAAGAAAATAAGCATACTATCACCAGGACATGTGGGACTTAGGAAACCAGGTGCTCCACAAGTGTGTGCCTCGAGTGTCAGAGCGCTGAGCAACCACCAGTCTTATAAAGCCCATCAAGCGGTTAACTATTGATAAAACTCATCTGATTCAACATGATTCAAATTCCTTTCGGATTTAATGAACAAACTCTACACTCTTTTTTTTTTTCACAACTCTTCACTCCATTTGTTTTTTCAGTCTATCACATGTGAAAGGAGTTACAGAACCATGAAAGAGACAACAGACACAGTTATGGGAAGTAATTTATTGGTTATCTATTGCTGCATAACAAAATATCCTAAAACAAATCAAGTTATGCCAATGGATCTTCTGTGGTTCAGAAATCTACACACTGGGTCCTCTGACTCAGAATTTCTCCAAGGCTGCAATTAAGGTGGAAGCTATGGATGTAATCATATCAAGCCTCAACTATGGTAGGATTTGCATCCAAGTCCAATGACATCGTTGTTGGCAAAAAGCAGTCCCGTGACAGCTTTGGTTTGAGAGCCTCATGCTCTTCCTGGCCAGGGCTGGAGTCCGGCATCACTTCCCTTCCATGTGGTTCCTCCATAGGTCCACTCACAACGTGTCAGCTGGCTTCCATCAGAATCAGCAAGCAGAAGAGCAAGAGAGGGCAAGCAAGACAGAATCCAGAGTCTTTTTGTAACCTGGTCTTGAGAGTGGTTTTTGCCCTAGTTTATTTTTAGAAGTGAGTCACCAGTAGAACCCACAAGAGGAGGGATTAACAATGTCATGAATAATACCAAGAGACAGGGCATTATTTTAGAGGCTATCTACCACAGATGTTAATAATAAATATCTGAGGACAATGGAACACTAAAAGCTCTAGGTTTTGATATAGAACAAGCATAATGATGAACTGCTACCTATTAGTAGTAATGATAATGGTGATGGTGGTAATTGTGATAATAGTTGTAAGAGCAGCAGTAATAGTAACACCAGGTCCAATGATAATAGTAATCTAAGAGAAAGAACAAGTAATATTTCAATAATATCATATTTAGTGTTTACATATTCTACATATGAGGACTAGATTCATTTTAGGGGCAGTTGGCTTTGATGTTTTGGGAAAAAAACTTGATTGGCATTTTTTGTTATGATATGTGAGGTCTTTGGGGCATTATTTAACAAGCTTTTATACACTGTAAGCCAACACCCACTAGTGTATTATGAAGTCACCTAAGTGGCTTGAGAGTAAGATGCAAACAGAAGACAAAGATTGAAAAAGTCAATTGTTCCGGTTAAAAAGGACAAAGATTAGGGACATAAAGTGTCACCTAGAAAAGGAAAATCATAATGGAGAATTGTTAAAAGGAAAATTGACCTGAGGGAAAGGAGGAGGCTTGTAATTTGGTTCTAGTATTTCTTTAGTATTTAAAATTTCTTCTACATTCCATATAGTTAATCAATTTTTTTTCTATAGACAGCAGCTTGTGTTCACAGTACCTGGAGAAAATGATGAAAAATGTGCATGGGATGAGTGGAGTAGACAAATCAGCATCATGGAACCCAAGAGTAAGGACTGGGATCTGGGCAAGGAAACAGGCTGCTGAGGGAACACTTCAGGAACAGACTTTGAGACCCAGTCAGTTTGCTTTTGATCACCTACAGATGCGACCAGAATCCACACCTAGTGATAACTTAGATCAGACCAGATTTTCACTGCTGGGGAGGAGAGTAGGAGAGTAGATTCAGACTGTTATGATCAAAAATGCCACTTAAAATCCAGGATCAAAGTAAAAGGAAATGCAATGGACACAAAATCCTAGCACACTGAAGGATGAGACAGCTCTTATTTAACTGGCTTAGGAAAACAAGGCTGCCATTATTGGTGGGATTCACCATGAAACTTCTTGGACGCTGGAAGAATTCTGTTCCTTAATGAATAATATCTCCTTACATGGCTTCACCATGCAAATCTTGCAGTTATGTGTCAAGAAATGCTCTGAACTTTTTGCATTCTCTTCACTATCCATGCCACCTTAAAAAGTTCAGGTTTTACTGACATTGATGACCATTATTGGATCTTTGTCCCTTCAATTTCGGGAAGGTACTATCGACTTTAAATTTTTTTAGTCTCTTTCTCTCTCTCTCTCTCTCTCCCTCTCTCTCTCTCTTTACCATAACTACTTAAATGTATATGATTTATTTTTAAGGAAATTCCAATTATATGTTCTCTTAAAAATCACATATAATTATGTTTAAAGCCTCTTTCTATATTTAAATTATCAATAGATATTTTAGGAATAGCTTTATTTAAAATTTCAGAAAGGATGGTTTATAACTATGGTGTAGTTTTTTTCTACTTCACATAGTATTTTGTGATTCATTTCTTAATGTATTATTTTATACATTTACATTTTGAGACTTTAAAAAAAGCATTTCTTTATTCTGAGAGAGTGAGAGAGCACAAGTGGGCACACATGAGAAGGAGAGGGGCAGAGAGAGAGAGAAAAAATCCCAAGCAGGCTTCTTGCTTTTGGTGCTAAAGAGCCTGATGTGGGGCTCGATCTTGCAAACAGCAAGATCATGACCTGAGGTCACCTAACAGCCTGAGCCACCCAGGTGCCCTGAGGCTTTTTTGATATTAAAAATGATAATACCTAAAAAAATAAGATCTTGGGAATATTAGTTCCTGTCTCTTGGCTGAAGCAATAATTGGTGAAATAAACTCATGCACAGCTCATGTGATTTCAAGCTACCGAAAGAAACTAATTGAGGACAAGCGTTTAATGAAATCAGAATTGGCTGTGTTGCTGGATCTTTTTCCTGCTGAGGGAATGTAGTTATTTGCTTTATACAACAGGGACATAAAATAACCTCATATACAAATGAAAGTTCTAATAGTGTGGGGGGGTTTTGGATTAGCCGTTAAGCAAGCATAAACATTTATCAAATTGTAAAGAAAAAAAGGCTTAAAAACAAATGAAAAATAATTTCAGTGCCAGGATAGAAACAATGAACAATGAATATAGAAACACTTGAACTTTCCTATAAAGGGAGGATAAGAGAAACCATGTATTTAATGTACTCATGAGAGAATTATGCAAATGTGTACTAAATTTTCTTTGGAAGAATTGGATGCAGAGTAAAAATACAGTCAAAAGTCACACGAGGCTAGCATCGGGGAACTGAGACGAATAATCAGAATGCAGTTGCACTAGCTTTCTATTGCTGTGTAACAAATCATCACAAACTTAAGTGTTTAATACAACATCCATTTATTATCTCACAGTTTCTGTACGTCAGAAGTTCCGGTACTAATTAGCTAAATATTCTGCTCAGATCTCACCAGATGTAACCCAAGATGATAGCTGGAGCTCCATTCCTTTTTGGTGGTTAAGGTTCTCTTCCAAGTTCATGTGGTTATTGGCAGAATTCAGTTCCTGCTTCTACAGGTTTGATGTTCCCTTTTTTTTCAGCTGTCAGCTAGAAGCACTTTCAACTCCTGAGGTCACCCCTCAGATCCTAGCCAGGTGACCGTCCCATAGGCAGTTCACCCTGTGCTTATTTCCTTTCTTTCAGGTCAGCAAGAGGGTTCCTCTTTTAAAAACTCATCTGATTAGGTCAGCCACACCAAGGATAATCTCTTTCAAAGTCAATGAATTAGAGATCTGCATTATGTGAAAATGCCTTTCTTTTGCCATGATGAAGGAACCTAACCATGAGAACTTTATTTCATCATACACACAGGTTCTGTTCAAACTCAATGGAAGAGGAGGATACCAAATATACACAATCGGTGGCAGGAATCTTCAGAGCTATATTAGAATTCCAGCCACTACAATCTACCCCCTGGCCCCCAAAATTCTCATATTTCCCAAATGTAAAATCCATCCACCCTTAATCACAATTCCCAAATCTCCCATCACAGTATTGGCTTGAAGTTCAAAATCACATAATCTAAATCTAAATCTAAATCACGTCATATCTCCAAATCAGAGTCCAACATCAAATCCAAATATCAGCACTTCAAAGTGTAAGACCCCATCATCATTGAAATCATCCTAAGTCACATGCAGCTGAAGCTCCTGCTTGTAATTCTTTAGTATAGCTCCCTGGGGCAGTTTCTCTCCATCTGTTTTCTTCTACCTGGCCCCCTCCATAGGTCCTCTTACAAAACCGAAATTTGTGTCATCTTCCATCATTCCCTCACCCCACCGAATTTATTGAAAATTGTATATATTTAAAGTGTTCACTATGATAATTTAATACACATGGTGAAATGATTACAACTAACTTAATGAATATACCTTTTACTTCACATAGTTACCTTTGTGGGTGTGTGAGATGAGAACACTTAATACCTGCTCTTAACACATTTTTAAATATGTAATACAATATTGTTAACTATAGTCACCCTGCTGTACATTAGAACTCTAGAACTTACTCCTCACATAACTGATAGGCTGTACCTTGACCAACATCTTATTACTGCCCCCAACACTCCCAGGCCTTGGTAACTACCATTCTACTTTGTGTCTATGAGTGTGAAAATTTTTTTTCTTTATTTAAGTTCCACAACTAAGTGAGATCATACAGTATTTGTCATTCTCTGTCTGGCCTATTTCATTTAACATAATATCCTCTAGCTTCATTCATATTGTTGCAAATTGCAAACTTTTCCTCTTCCTTATGGCTGAAGAATATTCCATTGTGTGAAATAATTATTTGTTATATTTACTTTCCATTCATTACTTCAAGGCCAGCAAAAGAGCATTTCTCTGAAATCTCTCCCTCTCTTAAAGGGCTCAGCTGTTAGGTCATGCTCACCAGGATAATATCACTTTTTACTTAATCAGAGTCACCTAATTAGGGCTAACTATATCTGCAAAATTTCCTGTTCCATGTAACATAATTATGAGAGTTTTACCCCATCATATTCATAGGTTGAGCTCACACTTGAAGAGGTGGGATAAAGCAGGTATGTTCATATCAGTAGGTGGAAGTCTTGAAGGCCATTTTGGAATTGTGCCTACTCGAATAGGCTATTAAAAATAAGGTTATTTCCCCAAAGCTTTTATCTTATTTTTTTTAATTTTAAAAATGTTTTATTTATTTCTGAGAGAGAGAGAGACAGCATGAGCAGGGGAGGGTCAGAGAGAGAGAGGGAGACACAGAGTCTGAAGCAGGCTTCAGGCTCTGAGCTAGCTGTCAGCACAGAGTCAGATGCGGGGCTCAAGCCCACGAACTGCAAGATCATGACCTGAGCCGAAGCCGGCCGCTCAACCGACTGAGCCACCCAGGCGCCCCTCCCCAAAGCCATTTAAAAAATTTAATGCTTATTTATTTTTGAGAGAAACACAGAGTGTGAGCAGAAGGGCAGAGAGAGGGAGACAGAATCTGAAGTAGGCTCCAGGCTCCAAGCTGTCAGCACAGAGCCCCACGCAGGGCTCAAACCCACCAAGGGTGGAATCCCACCTGAGCTGAAGTCAGATGCTTAACCAACTGAGCCACTCGGGCACCCCTCCCCGACGCTTTTTCAAACATAATGCGTGCAGGTAGGAGGAAAACCTCCCATATCTTATTTTTAGGTAGTTCAAATATAACTCCAATATTACCAATAAAGATTTACTGGGTATGTAACATTGGATTAAGAGAGAAGGCAGAAGGTTTGCAGATGGCACATTGTGGGAGAACTTGGAGCATCTTGTATTTAAGTCAACATATACATGATGGGAGAGACCAAAGGGGAAACAAATAATAAAAGCCTAAACTAATAGTTGTACTTCAATATTTGAAAGAAATTAGGCAGGTGTGATATATCTACAGTAAGGAAAAACAGTGTTTTAAAAGCACAGTTAATTCTGTGTGAGTTAAGGAAAGAGGAAGAAAGTGTATTTTAGATAGAATATTCTGCAAGTCACAAAGCTGTGTACAGAAAAGTGTGTTTAGTAGAGGAGGGACATGAGACATTTGAGGGGGGTGGCAGATTATTAGTTTATGTTGAAGTCAGATTATTAGGGCCTGGTGATAGGAGATTATGAAGAATCTCTACACCATTCTTCACAAATTACATATTTTCATGCAGGTAGTAGATTGAAACATCTTTAAGCAGCCAAAATTTTTTAAGCTTCTGAAGCTTTTTCAAGTAAGGTATCATGGAACTTGGAATAGATCAAAGCAAGGTTGCACTGATGTTTAGTGGCTCTTAGTGTCCCACCTGGGGAATTTATTTCTTATCTCAAAGACAGGAAGAGATAAAGAGGCAAAACAAAGTTTAAGTGTGGATGCACAGATTAACCAAGGTCCTATCTACTAAGGACTTACATTTGTTAATAGTCTGGATACAAAGAAAAAGAAATAATGTTATTGTAGTAGGTTTTCTGCAGAGGGGGCTGCTTAGTTCTCAACAGTCCCCTGCCCAATCTTTTCTGATAATTGCCTCTGATCACCAGGATAGGTCAGCTTCCAGAGCCTCTGCTTCCTTGTGTGTCCTTTCCCGTCTGGCAGAGGACATTTGACCTAAGAGTATAAAGCCAGCTTCAAATAACAATAGGATTTTCTTTTCCAGAATTTTAAACTTTGAACAAAGAGGGTTCTTGGCAGCCTCTTCCAGGAAAAGTGGACAGAGTCTAACTGTCCAGTCCAGGCTGCTGCCTGTTTGTGTGTTTTTGCATTTCTGTAATGATTGGAGAAAAAAAAAAGGCAAAAGACAATATTTCATGGCACAAGGCAATTCCATTATATTTATATTTCAGTATACATCCATGAGAGTACAGCCATGCTCATTAATTTGCACGTTGTGTGTGGCTGCTTTCACACTACAGTGGTAGCATCGGGTGACAGGGACTGTATGGCCCGGAAAACCTCACATGTTTTATATCCAGCTTTTTATGGAAAAAAAATAGTTTTCTTGCCTCTGCTCTGGTCTGGAGGAAAGGACCACGAGTATTTAAAGCTGGCTGGCCTGGTTCAGTCCCTTTGTAAGTCTTGTTTACACAACTGTTCTTTTGATGACATAAATGATTTCACTGTCTTGCCATGTTTTGTTTGTGCTAACAGAGTCTGCTTTCATTGCTTGCAACCAAAAGAACATTAACTAATATAATTATCTAATGACTTAGTCCAAGAAATCCATTAGCTTTGCATAATTATAGAGCTGGATTGACCATTTCAAGTAAATTTACCAGTAAATTAGTGAAAACAAACAGGCAAAATATTCATTTAAAAAATATCCAACACAGTGAAAAATTGCTTCAATTTGTCTCAAATGGACAGCTAAAATCATTAATGGAATTTATATTGTATGAATGGGTTACTGTGAATTCTGAAATTATTATCGATGTTTTCTGAAAATTGGTGATTTCTGGGGATCAAGATTTGAATGCAAAGCCTGTGGTTCCTGTATGAATTCTGCCCGGACCACATGACACAGCAGGTGCATGCAGTGTGCAATGCCACCCTTCAAGCTCTGCTGGAGGGAAAGTTGCTTTCTCAGCTTCGCATGACTTGGAAGATGAACTCAGTGACTCTTCAGATCACCCTACTTGACATTCTTGTTTCTTACCTTTTTCCCCCTCCTCCCTCATTTTTCCACACCTCACTGGTGGCCAGCAGGCTATTCTTGGCCTGTGCATATTCACCCCCTTTCCTGCCTGCTCTTTCCTCCCATCACAAGACCATATTTTTCTTGCTTATTTTGTACAAGTGCAATTTCAGGACACGAATTATTACTTAATCTTTTCCCTCATTGCTCTTTCTCACTAAACCTATTACCGGAGTTGTATTTCTGTAATTGTTTCTTTTTTTCTCCTATATATCAACCACATTATGACTTTATTTATCAATCCAAATAGCCTCAGTGATATAATAAACCGTATCTGTGGTACATTGGCTAGCACCAGAGGTTCCCTCCCTTGTAGTAACACAACTGCTTTTCTACTTCCCAATCATGGGTCAAACATGCCTTCCCTTTCTTCACTTCTGCATCTTCCAGAGGCAGAATAAGGGACACACAGAAGTATGGTTTCCAAAGGTATCAGTTAATAAGGAATATAAGAGCACCACTGGACGCTTTAAAGAATCCTAAAATGTTTTCAAATTAAAAAAAAATTACAATAAGTTTTAGTGGCGCCTGGGTGGCTCATTTGGTTAAGTGTCCAACTTCGGCTCAGGTCATGATCTCAGGGTTCATGGGCTCAAGCCCCGCTTCAGGCCTGTGCAGACAGCTCAGAACCTGGAGCCTGCTTTGTATTCTGTGTCTCTCTCTCTCTGTGCCCTCCCCCACTCATGTTCTCTCTCTCTCTCTCTCTCTCTCTCTCTCTCTCTCTCTCTCTCTCTCTGTCTTTCTCTCTCAAAAATAAGTAAATATTTTAAAAAATTAAAGAAATAAGGTTTAGAGAAAATCATATAAGTATTTGGATGGCTTTCTCTCATAATCTGATTATTATGGGTTCCACACCCAAAAATATAAATGAAACGATTTCTGTGGAGAGTGCAATTGCACAATATAAGTTGTTAATTCTGCTTCTCCCCAGAAATGGGGCAGCTCTCCTGGGTTCTGGCAGAAACAGGGAGAATGATTAAAAACAGCAAGATGGTTTCTATCCTAGAATCCTCCAAGACCAAGAATGCCAGTGTTGCACTTTTTCAGCCTACGATGCTGGGTTTTCTAATAAGCAGTAATGCTACACAACATAATAGGGGGAATGTTTCCGTCTGAACACAAAAGTACTTAGTTTATTAGCTGCCCAACCTGACCAGAAGCCAGGATCATAACACGCAGGAATTCTGACACATAACAATTTGGCATACATATATAAAGAGAATTTTATATTCTACCTTTATGTATTTATTTTTGTCTTATCCAATCTAGGTTCAGACTTAGAATTGCCCTTTAGATGGCCTAACATTATTTAACTTGGAATTATAGTAGGTCCATTCTTCCTTTTTTACTTAATTCCTTTTAATATAAAAACTAGATTTTTCCTTCCCACTCTTTATTCCTAATGGCAGTTGGTATTAAGGTGTTTGGGTTGACCAGATTAATTTGATTAGATAAATTTAAGATATGTCCATTCATTAAAAAAAAATGCCAGAAGACTGGTTTTTTCAACATTACTTTCAATCTCAGGGCTTTTGTTTTATTGAATGGGGTATAAACACTGGACCAGAGGGAAGTGTCTAGGTTATAAAGAACTTATGGAGGAGGCCTCTTTTCAACTCCTTTGGCTATAGGGCTGCACCTCTCCTCTGGGTCATTTGGATCAGAACCTCACAAAACATTGCTTTAGGATTTTCATCCTTTTTTTTTTTGTATACAGGAAGAACCAAATAATAATTATTGTTATTATCATTATTATTTTCAAGTTTATTTATTTATTTATTTTGAAAGAGAGGGTGAGAGAGAGCCCACACACCTGTGCAAGTGGGGAAGGGGTAGAGAGAGGGTGAGACAGAATCAATCCTGAGCTGGGAGCACAGAGCCCCATGTGGGGCTCAATCTCATGAACTGTGAGATCCTGACCTGGGCCAAAATCAAGAATCGGACATTTAACCGACTGAGCCACCCAGATGCACCACGAAGAACCAAATTATTCACTAGCCTTTCGCAGCTCTATGCCTAGAGCTGGCCTCATCCTCAGTTGAAAGATCTTGTCCACTTCACTAAAATATCCAAGAATTATAAGTTCTCTTCCCTAATTACCCCTGCTCCTCCCCTGTGTTTTATGTCACCTAATTTCTCCAAATCTCCATTCTGCCCGTGAGAGAGATGTGCCTGTCCTTTTATACATGAACAACATTTCTACCAAGTCAAAGTAGCTTATTCCCTCTGCTAAAAATATCCACTCTTAGTGCTCAAATCCAGTCTCTTCACAAACACTATTGCTTCAGTTCCGTATTTGCCATATCTCTCTAAGCTGGATCCTAGAACTATCTTTCCACCATAATATGCTGCTTTTCAAGTTCAATACATTTTTAGTGAACACCTACTACCATATGCTCAATTGAATCAAAAGTGTCATTGATTGTAAGGTGCACTACTATGTATGTTCCACTGAGGAGTAAAAAAAATGAAAGAAAAAGAAACTAGGACATGTCATTGGTTGTAAGATATGTTCCAATTTCAGAGATGTTAAATTATTAAGAATGTGCATTTTAAATTTTATTTTTATTTTTGAGAGAGAGTGTGTGTGAGCAGAGGAGGGGCAAAGAGAAAGAGAGAAATCTAAGCAGACTCCATGCTGTCAGCAAAAAGCCTGACATGGGGCACAAAATGAACCGTGAGATCATGACCTGAGCTGAAAGCAAGAGTCGGACACTTAACTGACTGACCCACCTAGGCACCCCAAATACATGCATTTTAAATTGATGAAATATGCATATACTCTGCCCTGAGGCTTACTGAAGATATACAAATGACTAAAATCATGTCACAATTCTTGGAAAGCTCATGAACCTTTACACTTACTGCACTGAATGCTCTCTCAACAAATGAGGAAAATGTTAAAAATTGAAAAATTGTATTTTATTGCATAAAGATAGCTCATTTCTGATTGTACATTTGCATTGTATGAGTTTTACTGAGCAGTTTTGAGCAGTTGTTCCAAACTCTTCAGAACGATTTGATCTGTGCTTGTTGATTAAAATAATCCTAAGTCACATTTGTATGGCACTATTATTCACAGTGGATGAGCTGACTTAGTGTGTAAGCAAATCCTGATATTCCCTTAAGCAAATATAATTAGGAAAGTAAATATGCTCATAAACAACTCTTAAAAGCAATCTAGTTCCATTCATAAATGTCAGAGAGAACTTTGACTCATCTTTATTACTCAAGGATAATGGAGGGAGAAACATGTGTTGCGGTTAGTTGATAAGTTTTGTGGCTATAGAACTGGAGACTTAGAGTTTGGTTTGGAAAAGGAAATTATTTCACATGCTGGAAGAAATCTTTAGTGTACATTGCACGCTGAGGTGACACCGACTATAGTGTCAGTTGGAAAGAATATGTTAATGAAGACATAATGAATGAAAAAAGAATCAGAAATTCCTATTTCTTCTTTCTCCCCACAGTCATAGGCGCATATGCAGAAAATAAACTATGTCTTTATATTGTCACAATTCAGTTGAAATTGGATTGGTCACAGACTGGTTGTGCTTATATTAATCCTTTTCCTGATACCTATAAGTATATGAATCCTTTTTGATTACTGCTATTTGCGACAATCCAGGGCTAAAGTAGAAAATTTACTGAGAAGCAAGGAATGGATACCCATGAGTAAAATCTGAAATCAAAGGAGATTAGCAGTGACTGAGATCCTCTATAGAATCTCCTTCATTTCCATGGACCTATGTAAAACCAAGAAATGCCTGAAACTAGTGTAGAGCAAAAAATGTTTATGAAACAAGAATAAGTTAAATATTATGAATTTGTTATATTTCAGCAAGTCATAACTAAGAAGGGTACAGGTCAACTTAAAACTTAAATTTGAATATAGAATATTTCAAACTAAACCTAAAATTTCTTGTATACCTCCTCTTTCTAATGTGTGCATATTTTTCAGTGATATCCATGGCAGATAAGTGTATTTGAGAGGAGCATCTGTGTTTCTGTATTTTTGTATAAGTATATGGTTGAACAAGATCTAGTTGTTAGCTCCATGGATAATAATTCATCAGATATTAGCAAAAGGGAATGTCTGTGGTGAAACTATCATAATTTATTAGCTTGAAAACTTGTTACTAACAAAATTCATAAAATCAGAATAATTAATCAAATTATGATTTTTAAAATGAAGGGCCTTTTCAATAGCATGGGATTTTTTATTCCAATATCTAATGTTACATTTACTTTGACCTGGCTTTTAAACTATGAAATGCTTTTTATTTTTTATTATTATTCAAATACAAATAAATCTACTTTAACTTTTTGGCATTAGACAGAGTAATGGATGTTGTTTCTGATCTTTGATAGTAAATTCTACATAATGCTTTTACTTTTTCTCACTGGCAGTATATTTAAGGCAGTATTTCTCTAAGCCTTTTCCTGAGTCTGCATTAAATTGGAGAAAATATACATACTTAGTTCTAAGATGGAAACCTATTCTCAGGGCAAACTTAAGGAGAATTGGTAAACAGTTCTTTAAAAAATGTGTGTATGTGTGCATGTGTGTGCGTGTGTGTGTGTGTGTGTGTGTGTGTATACATAGTTCTTCTTTCTTTTATTACTCAGCTTAGTTTTCCTTGTAAGGGGATACAAGGTAATGTATATAAGTAATTTAAGGGATATTATTTGCATTTCATTTTTTATATAAAAAGAATCACATTCAATTCCTCTAAAAGAAGTTGCATAAACAGAAAAATCATGTCTGTACAAAAAAGCTGTTTAACATGCTTTTGTGTAAGGGTTCCTGATGGACACCTCTAAGACCTAAATCAAATGCATACCCTTGAAAAGACTCAAGACCCAGTCTGTTGCTGATGATCATGTCTAGAAGGAAATAAGAATTTCAATTAAGAAGAAGAATAATTATAATTATTACTTATATTATTTATATTAGTAAGAATAAGAATAATTCAAATAAGAATAACAATTTTTACCCTGAGGCTTTTGGTGGTTCTACTGAAATTGTTTTTTAAAAACTTCTAATTCTGTGTTTATAGCCATATTATGCAGTAGTCTTAATGATAAGTTGCATCAATAATTTTTTTTCAAAAAAATAAAGATTAAATAACAAAATGAAATGTACTCCCTTAAGCCAGTACTTTCAAATGTTGCTATGAAAGTACTTCTATCAGCGAAGTAAATGCCTGCTCCAATTTAAAGGTGTAGTGCCAAGCTTCTGCTGGGAGTAAAGGATGTCTTTGAACACTAGGTTTCATTTTGGAAAATGCAGAGGAAGTTTTCATTTTATCCCATGCCATCCTAGGGATAATTTACTATAAAATTAATGTTGCATTGTTTTATTTTCTCAGGCAGGATGGACCAGTGTACACAGTCATCTTAGGCATTAAGTCCTTTTCTGGCATGCCACCAAGAAAGCTTGATGGGTCCTCAGTATGGGACACGCTCTGTCTTAGGCACTCAGTGATGTGGGCATAGACAAAAGATAATTTGGGTTGAAAATGACTACAGTCAATATGCTTATGGCCTAATGATTTTGTTAACTTATTTACAACAAATAGGAAGAAATAAATTGAGTCCTACACAGTGTATATTTTAATAATACCATGTGTTCAAAAATAGGGGGTTATATCTGACGTCACACTGCATTCTAACCTAAATTTCATGGATGAAGACAGAAAGATCATCTAAAACAGTATCTGCAATCTTTATAACAATTTGATATATCACTTCATTTCTTTTGCTTCTTACTCGAAAAGTAACTCAGTGAGTCTTCAGTATCATTATTGTATATGAAGAATGCACAGTGAGTGACCCAACATAGTAGAGATCTTTATTATACCATTGACAAAAATTACTGAGATGAGAATACGATGTATTTTGTACTCCGAGATTTGATTTACCGAGGATTTACTTTATCCCCTGTTGGTGTATTAGGAAAGTTCACTAATTCTTTTGTATTTCTTTACTGTCATTTGTGAAGGGTATAAGTGGACAGGTTTGAAAAAATTAGTGCGTTGAACTTCTATTTGTGTCAGGAAGGCAGACTAGACATTCTGAATATTCTTTTCAATGTAAAACACCTACATGTTAGATAACCTAAAACAAACTTTTAAATGCATTGTTGAAATATTTTCTAAGTAATTTTTCTTAATCTCTGTTTTTTTTCTTCTTGGAATTAAATTACACATATATTTAACTTGATAATGTGCTACAGGTCACTGAGGCACATCATATTTTTCAATCTCCTCGTTCTCTGTTGTTCAGAATGGGGACTTTATATCAATATGCCTTCAAGTTCAGTAAATATTTTGTAGTCTTACTTGCTTTGAAGCTCAATGATGTTTTCAATTCAGAAATTGAACTCTTCAAGTGTGGTTTTTGTTTTGTTTTGCTTTCATTTATGTTTTCCATTTAAATTCCACAGTTTATTCATTATGATTATCTTTTCCTCTACTTTCTTGAAGATGTTATAATAATTTGAATTCACTGTCTTCTAATTTAAACATCTGGGGAAACTCGTGGTCTTTTCTATTGACTGTTTTTATGCTTGATTATAGGTCACGTTTTTCTGCTTCATCATATATCCAGTAAATTGTAATTTTATGATGCTGATGTAAGGTGTCTGGACTATGTCTTCTTATTCTGAGAAGTATTGAGATTTGTTTCTGCTGGTGGTTATATTCCTGGAATACCCTTTTGCTCCTCCCAGAGGGATTTAATTGTTTGTTAGAGCAAGGATACAAAGATTAGAGGCCCTGTCCTAGGTAGTGGCCATTAGTCCAGGTTGTGCTCAGTACTGTTAGTCATGCATTTATTTTGGGATTTAATCTCACTGTACTAGGTGGTCAGTGAGGACTCTCCCCCTCCACTGGGTCAGAACTCCAATATCCCCCAGTGATATGTTTTCAGCCCAGAAGTAAATGTTATCTGTAGGTCTTATAGAGTCTTTGCATTCATTTAAGAAGCACAGATTTTAGTGAAATAATTATGGTGGATTTCCATGCAAATTCTGTACACCAAAATGTACTATTCTGTCTTTCCCTGGAATCCTATCATTTTAGTGAGAAGAGAGTCTAATTTCTACTTCCTTAGTGCAGCCCATGTGTTCCTTAACTCATTGTAGAAAATCATCCTTATGCAGGAGGTTAAGATAATTCACATGGTGCTTACCTCTTGTGTTTTCCTTTGTGTGAAAATCATAGTCCTATGCTGCCTTTTGTTCATTGCCTCACAGAAATTGCCTCAAATATTTTGTCCAGTATTAAAATTGGTTTTTTTTTCCCAGAAAGGTCTGTCTAATACAAATTGCTGTGTCATGATTGGAAGCAGAAGACTTTTGCTGTTTATTTTTCTATCTCAAATCATGTTATCTATCTAAAATCATGGTTATATAGAATGATGTTTTGTATACCTTTGCTCAGTACAACTCTCTAGACATCATGAGAATCCTCAAACAACCTCAGTCCAAAACAGCTTCTACGTATGTTTTTTGAGTAAACTAGTTAAACATAATTTCTCAAGACTGCTATTTTTCAAATTTTGTCAACGTATATTCCTAATCTCATTGCTTATAAAAAATAGAGCCTTGGAGAACAAAATTTAGCATAAATGCCTATATTTGGAGGCCTAATGGTCCTCCTCTAAATTTGGTTCATTAAAAATAGAATTTCTTCTTTAAGAAAAATACAGAAATGTTTTTTGCTGCTTTGTTTTAGTCTTGGCCCATCAAGAAGACTTTACTGCCTCAGGCGGGGAAAAATGTTAATAGTTAGAAAAGGTCATTTAGTTTTCTTCATTAAGACCACTAAATCAAATTGGATCTAAATGGTTCCTTACTTGAAAATAATCAATCTAAGGTGATCTTTATATGATCATTTTAAAGGGCCTCTAGGTTACTTCTGAAAAAAATAGCATTGATTTTTCTGTGTGACTAATTATATCAGTTTAAATAAATTAGATCCATTTAAGACACAAATATAGACACTTTGCTTATATTCAGACTTTTATATGGTTTTTAATGATTATTTTTCATGATAAAGCAAATCCATTCAGAGCCTGGTTATACCACTTTAAAATTATTATTAACTCTGAATTGGCAAGTGTTATATAAGTAGATATTTCATGTCTTCAAAACTGAAGTATTCTAAATTAAATTCAGGTAAGAGTCTGGTTATTAGAAACAGATGTCATCTATTTAAACTGATTTATGCTATGTTGTAAGAACAAATATATTCTAAATCCAGGGGAAGGGGTCAGAGGTCACTCAGAGAAACAAAGCCAATAGCAGTTATATACTTAAAAAGTTATTGCACGGAATTGACTTAGGCGATGGTGAGTGCATGTAGACTAGACTGAAATCCATAGCATAAGCTGTCAGAAGGGCAGGCTAGGTCTTTCAGATGTGAACTAAAACTGCCCTCCATGGCCGAATTTCTTTGTTCTTATGGAAGGCTCAGCTCTGTTCTTAAAGTCTTTCAGCTGATTTGAATGGCCATCTGGATTATCAAGGATAAACTTCCCTATTTAAATCAGCTGATTACTTTAGTAATCTCTACACAATGCCTTTGTGAAAATACTAAGAAAGTGTTTGATTGAGTAACTGGGGACAGTAGCTGCTATCATTTGTATTTGTTCCCCCAAAATTCATGTTGAAAGCTAACCTCCAAGCTGGTGAGATTAGAAGGTGGGGACTTTGGGAGGTAATTAAGTCATGAGGGCGGGGCCTTCCCTTATAAAAGGGGATTTAGAAGACTCACCTGCTTCCTGCTCTGTGGAGGATACAAGGAGCAGCTTTATGACTCAGAAGACGTCCCTCATCTGACTATGTTGACACCCGGATCTCAGACTCCCAGCCCTCCAAAACGGTGAGGAGTTTCTGTTGTTTTTAAGCTACAGTTCTGTGGTGTATGTTATAGGAGCCCAAACAGACTAAGCTAATAGTCTAGGTCATGACTGAGAGTTGCACCCTTCCCTTCATGGCTGGCTGTTTGCTCCATAAATTTCTGACTTGCCTCGTCAGTCCCACAATCATGGCTGTCAGTTCTTCATATCGCCATTGGTTCTGTTTTTTGCTTGAACCCATACTGATACAGTTTTTAGAACAAATGCTTGGAAATGTGTAATTGGTTTTGGAATTGGTCATTTGGCAGAGGCTGGAAGATTTTTGAAGAGCATGACAGAAAAAGCCTAGTTGATTGTGAACAAACTGTTAGGACTATTGATGTTAAAGATTTCCTGATAAGGATTCAGAAGGAAATGAAGAAATTAATGAAGCTGGAGGAAAGGGGATCCAATAGACGGATACATTCAGTTGTGTCCTGCAGTTACATGGAAATCAAAATTTATAAGCAGTAAATGGGTATTTAAGGAGATTTCCAAGTAAAGTATTCTAAGTATGGCCTGAAGAGGTCTTGCTGCTTATAGTAAAATGTAAGAGGAAAGGGAAAAATTGAGGGAATAAATGTTAAGTAAAAAGGAACCAGTATTTGATGAGGAAAACTTTGAGCCTACCCAAATTGTGTAAGATTCTGTAGTCAGGAGATATTGGACAGAAAAGTGTGCTTTTAAGAGAAAGCCAAAGGTTGGGATGACTGGGTAGCTCAGTCGGTAAAGCATCAGACTTGGTTTTGGTGCAGGTCACAAATTTGTGGCTTTTTGGGTTTGAGCCCTGCATCGGGCTGTGTGTTCCTGGTGCAGAGCCTGCTTGGAATACTCTCTGCCCCTCCCGCACATACACTGTCTGTCTCTCTCAAAAAAAAAAAAAAAAAGGCAAGTGTGTATGTAACTGGGTAATGTTTCATCAGGGCTTTGGAAAATCAAATACATTATCCAACCACAAAGAGAGTTGTTGAAAGAGAATCTGAGTGTAACTCTTGGGTCTTCTCAATCAACTCAGCAGATTCCAGGGATAGGAATGGGATTCTCCATAAAATGTCTCTGTAGAAGCCTCTGTCTCTCTTGTCTGGAGGAATTCCCATGACATATATGGAGATGTAAAACCAGCAGAATCGATTGTCTTGGACTGAATGATACCGATTGTTCACAATGTGGCACTGGAAGCAGGAGGAAGAACATGACATGCTATGATGACAGAAGCAGAGGTCAGAGACACGTGAGATCACCAAACACAGAACTTGGGCAATCTCTAGAACCAGAAAAAGGCAAGGAAACCAATTCTCCTTGATAGGTTCTGGGAAAAACCAAGTGACAGGTTGATTTTAGGCCATTAGTCATTTTAAATTCATGACCTCCAGAGCTCTATGACCTTAAACGTGTTTGTAAGTCATTTAGTTTGTGATCAGGAGTCTGTTATTTGTCCTTTTCCTTTAGGTTTTTCCCCCTTGTGTCTATGGCGATGATCATGTATTTTTGTTTTTATTGTGTTGATGTTTTGTGGGAGCTCAGCTGGGAGGCAAAGACAGTATTTCACCTCCCTTGTTGCCAGAGTGTGATCCTCGGGGCACTGGGAGAGACAGCTTTGCCTGGTGACAGCGGACCGCTTGATCTGTAGGAGACTAGCCTCTCCCTGCACACAGGGGCAAGGACCCCAGATGCACAAAGGAACCAAGTGAGGCCCAGGAACCAGCTCAGGGAGCACTGCCCTTGAGGCTGGTTAGAACCTGGTTCATTTTGGTAGACCTGTCCTAAGGGGCAGAATGGGAGTCTGATCACTTCCCCGAGTTCTGCAAGTAGTTCCATAAGGAATAAGGAACAAAACTGCAACTCTAAAGCTCTGAGTGGCGGGTTGGAGTCTCTGTGTGACTGTGTGTGGGGACTTCTTTCTCATTTATTCCCTGGGTCAATAACTATGATGATTAGAGCCAACTGTCTCTGGTTAGTCTACCTCAGAATGGGGATTTGAAGTAATATTCCCAAGAAGCTGCTGAAACTCCCTTTGTTTAGGGGAAATTCCCTGTCTTCTCTGGATCAACATGGATTGACTGCCTAATTCCACTAGTGGAAAAGAAATCAAAGAAAAACCTGGAGTCTGCTCTTCTAAGCTGACAAGATTTTTTTTTTTTAATGTTTATTTATCTTTGAGAGAGACAGGGACAGTGTGAGTGGGGGGTTGGGGCAGAGAGAGAGGGAGACACAGAATCCCAAGCAGGCTCTGACAAGATTTAAAACTGTGAATTCTCTTCCTCTGCCTTCTGCCGGCCCCTCCACCTCTTCTGCCCTCCCTTCTGACTCGTCCTGTTTCTGCACCAGCTGGCGTGAGGTCTGCATAACTGGCTGCCAATGCTTCAGGCACCATCAGCTCCTCTTCCCCACCTACAGGTCAGGGAGCAAAGACCACACACTTCAGATTTTCCCACCTGCGTTCTAAGTAAAATTAACCCTGGGGAATAAATTGTCTTAAGTGGACCCAAGTAAAATGTACTTAGTGTTTCAGCTAATTTGTTTGTTGGTTTGAGATAGACTTGTTTATCAACATTAAGTAACAAAATTTTATTCTACCTAGGTTTGCTAAAAGTCACATAAGCCCATGTTATCTCTGTTCCAATTTGTTAGCAAAAGGATGACTAAAATAATGGTTAACTTTGTTTCACAGTTTTCATGGGTAATTGTTGAGATAGCTTTCAAAGTCTTTGGTAACCTAAAACATTAAAGTTTTGCTTGCATGATAAATTTGGATTGAATTCATTGGACATCTAACAAGATAAAAGGCTAAATGACTAATTATTAGATGTAGGGTTTTTATTTTTTTTCTTACTACAAAAAAAGAACTATTTGGGTCTTACAAATGTGCTTTGTGCTTTATTAAGATTTTACTGTGGAAAACCTGCTTTGTGCCTAACTGATAAATTTACCATCTAAAAACAATTCTGATGTAACAGTTCACAATTACTACTTAGTTTTCACTGAGACTAAGGTTACTAAGAGTTAAAGTTCTGCTAACTGTAATTAAGACTGATTAAAAATAAGTAAAGTAACTGTATGAAGTAGCAGATACATAAGAAAGATTTAAGGAATAGAAACATTTTTTTGTTGAAAGTAAAAAAGCACTTTTGTCCTAAATGAGACTGGTTGTTTAGAGAAAAAGGGCTTAGGTCAAAATCTGAAAGCAAAGGAAATCTTTGGAAAGAAATTTCATTTGTGGTCAGGATGGACTAAGTTTAAAATAAAAAGATTTTAAAAGTACACTGGTATAAGATTAAAATGCTGCTTTACTCTCTATTTAAAAGGTAAAGTTCTCTTGAATTGTTGCTATGCTTTTGATTTTAAAAAAAAAAACCAAAATTTGTTTTTTTTCTCCTTTTATCTGACCAAAAACATGGAGATAAAAATACTATTTTAACCAAAAGAGCAGGACAGCAGGACAGCATGTCCTTTTAAGCTCTTTTACTCAAGCCTTGGTTGAATTGCCCCCCACTTTGATCTGAAGGGTGTGGAGATGGTGACGATGTTTTTGCTGCCAGCCTCCGAATGCTCCGCAAAGGAATGGATGCCTGTGCCATATAAGGGGCAGATGACTATGATATATAAAGGGCTTTCACTGGAGTACATAGGAGCCATTTTGCTACACTTAGCCCAGTGTATGCCATTCTGTAACAATCCAGATACTCTAAAATGGGCATCCACATGGCTGGAACATATTTCTGTGGGCACTGCTGAAAAGGGCAAGGGAATAGACCTTGATTTTAGCTCTTTTAGTCCTCTTGATGGCCAGTTTTATACTTGAAAACAATAGCTTTCACCAGCCTTTTAAAATATATTTGTAAAGAGGATTACTTTTGAGCCAAAATAAAATAAATGCATTCTTCTACAACCAGGGAAGTCCTGCCTGGTCACAAATTGGTACTGCCAAAGTCCCACAGGTGGAAAGTGGATGATAGGAGAAATCAGGGAAGGCAAGGTCTGTTATGGGAGAAAAGGTCAAGCCTGGGTAAGAGTGATTACTTCCAGCACCTCTTGAGACTGCCCAAACTTTTGACTGCTAGTTGCCTAGCCAGCCCAAACTCCTGGCCAGCTATGGAAATTTAAGATAAGGGATGCCTCTTCTTCCTTTTTACTTCAAAAAAAAAAAAAAAAAGGTTTGGTCTCTTTAATTTTTTTTCTCCATTGTTCTTCCATTTTTCTCTTTAATCTTTGTGCCTGTTTTCATTATTTCCTTCCTCATGCTTGATTTAGGTTGAGTCAGCTCTTTTTCTCCATGTCCTCAGATGGAAGGTTAAGTTTTAGATTAAAATTTTTTCAACTCAATAGCAAAAAAAAAATAAGTCAATAAAAAGATGGGTAGAAGATCTAAATGGACATTTCTCCAAAGAAGACATAACAGATGGCCAACAGGCACATGAAAAGATGGTTAAAAATGACTAATCATCAGGGAAGTGAAAATCAAAACCACAATGGAATATCACCTCACACCTGTCATTATGGCTATTATCAAAAAGACAAGAAATAATGAATGCTGGCAAGGATGTGGAGAAAGGGAATCCTTACGCACTGTTGGTGGGAATATAATTGATAGAGCCACTATGGAAAACAATATGGTGGTTCCTCAAATTAAAATAAAATTACCATATGGTCAAGCATTTCTTCTGGGTATTAATCCAAAGGAAATGAAATGAGTAAATCAAAAAGTTATCTACACCCCATATTCATTGCAGTATTATTTAAAATAGCATAGATTTGGAAGTAAACTGTATCCATTGACAGATGGATAAGAAAATGGAATATGTGTATACACAGTGGAATATTAATCAGATGTAAGAAAGAAATCTTGCTATTTGCAACAGTGTGCATGGACCTTGAGGACATTGTGCTAGAAAAAACTTTAAAATATATATATACACCGGTACAACTATGAACTTCTCAGTAAAGATTTATTACACTACATTCTATTAAATTTTGGCATGTTGTGCTTTCATTTCAATCATCTTAAAGTATTTTCTGATTTCCTTTTTGTTTCTCATTAGTTATTTAAATAATATTCCTAAGAATATGTTGTTTAACATCCACATATTTGTGAGTTTCCCAAATCTTTTTCTTAATGCTGTCTAATTTCAGTAACATACTTTGTGCTTCTCTGCTTTTAAATGAATTGAATATTGACTTAGGGATAAAGATAGAGTCAATCCTGGAGAATGTTCTGCATATACTTGAGAATAATGTACATTTTGTTCTTCATCGGGGTAGTTTATAGATGCTTATCGAGTCTATAAAACATTGAAAATAGAGCTTTGAAGTGTGCAATCATTGTTTCTGAATTGTTATCTCCATTTCTGTCAGTTTTCTTTATATAAATTGGTACTCTATTATAAGGTGCATATGTTAATAACTGTTCTTTCCTGGGATGGATTTACCTATTTACCCTTCTGTCATAACCCTCCTAATCTGTAATGACAAATGGTTTTAACATCTGTCTATTATTTGTATAACCACTTAGGATTTCTTGTGTTTGCTATTTGCGTAATATCTTTATCCATCTTTTAAAACTTTTTTTTAACATTTATTCATTTTTTAAGAGACAGAGCACAAGTGGGGGAGGGGCAGAGAGCGAGGGAAGCACTGAATCCAAAGTAGGCTTCAGGCTCTGTGCTGACAGCTCAGAGCCAGATGCAGGGCTCAAACTCATGAACTGTGAGATCATGACCTGAGCCGAAGTCGGACGCTTAACTGACTGAGCCACCAGGTACCCTTTTTTATTCATCTTTTTACTTGAAATTATTTATATTTTTAAAAGTTATTTTGAGAGAGCAAGAGAGTGCATAGAAGGGGGAGGTAAAGAAAGAAAGGGAGAGTGAGACTCCCAGACAAGCTCCCTGTTGTCAGCACAGAGTCAAACATGTGGCTCAAACTTCCAAATCTTGAGATCATGACCTTACCTGAAATCAAGTCAGACACTTAATGGACTAAGCCACCCAGGTGCTCTGTATTTGTGTTTTTACATTTTTCTTTCTTTCCTTTTTTCTTTGTTTCTTTTTTGTTATTTGGTATATGTATTTTTCAATATAAATTTTGTAAACAGCACATAGATAGATTTTTTAAATTTAATGTTAAAGTCTTTGCCTTTTGCTTGGATTTTAATGCAATTATATTTTGTGATATTGATACTGTTGGATTTATGTTTCTTAAACTTCATATATTCTGTGTCACATTTTTTTCTGTTCCTCCATCCCTACTTTACTGCTTTGTTTGCATTGGGTATTTTTTCATGACACATTTTACCTTATTTTTCTTAGATCATTTATGGAGTCATTAGTTTGTGGTTGCTCTAGGGCTTACCATATATAACTTAATGTACTGGAATTATCAGATTTATGTACATTAATTTTCAGGGAGCTAGATAAATCTTCACATATCTTTATCCTCCTTTTGTAATATTTTTATTGCATATATATTACACCTAGTAATATTACTAAGTACTCCCATTTTCTTTTTACCACAGCCTTCATTCTTTGGTGAGTGTTCCTCCTTAGGCTTTAATTTCTCCAGGTCCTGTTGAAAATTAAAATGGGAAGAGTTTAGGAGCTATCTTGTTTCTGTCCTATTTCTTGCCTCGGGCAAAAACTGAGCCAATTTCAGCCAAAATCTGGAATTGGGCACAGTGGGACATTGTGACATCCCTTCTTTATATATTAAAATTTCAGGTGGTAGATAGACAGTAGCCTCAGATCTCTTCCGCTTGCCTTTCCTGCTGTGGAACTACAGCTTTATAAGCCAGGATTGGGTGTTAAGGGACCCAGTATTTTCCTGGTACCATGAGTAGAGTATTCTATACAGGGAGGCTGGGCAGAAGGAAAGAACCACATCCCTCAACTATGCTCACCTAGAATTTAGCCACAGCAATAAGAAACAAAGAGCAGATTGAGAAATGTTGATGTCTTGTTTTTCCCAGGAATAAAGCTCTCTGGCTGGGAAATGCTGGGAACTGGCAAGATGGGGAACCCTGTGCTCCTGGATGCATTAATCTGGAGTCTCCATCTTGCTGAGCCGGGAGGTGAAGGGAGAGAACTCTCTTGGCTTAAATACTACAGATTCTTGGGGTACCTGAGTGGTTCAGTTGGTTAAATGTCTGACTTCAGCTCAGGTCATGATCTCATAGTTCATGAGTTTGAGCCCGTACTGGGGTCTTTGCTGTCAGTGCAGAGCCGCTTTGGATCCTCTCTTTCTTTTCTGTCCATCCCCCACTTCCACACATGTTCTCTCTCTCAAAAATAAACATTTAAAAATAAGTAAACAAATATATACTACAGATTCTCAAATAGTACTGAATTTTCAGTCTCTTGAACAGAAGTTTCTTCATTTGCTGTATTTATTTAGAAATATTCCCAAAGACCTTAAGACCTTAAATGACGTTCCTTTGTTAAAAATAGAACTTTTGCCACTTAACTGAGGAGCTAGTCTACACAAATCTCCAGGCTATCATGCTAGAAGTTGATGTAGGTGTAAAGTTTTGAACCTCCATTTCTGAAACAATTTGCAAAGCCATTACTTATATATATGATTTTGACCCATGGCTTATTTTCCAGCCTGGAGACATTATTCTCCACTATCTTTTTGAGTATGGTTTCATTTCCTTATTGACATTTATATTTCTATTCAGCACTTGAGTAAGACAAATACTTGTATTAAGAGAAAATGAGAAAGTATGGAGGGACTCTAATTAAATTTAGTGAGGTTTTCCAATTTCCAGTCATATAAACCACTTGAGCTTTTTACCATCTCTTGAATGAAGTGGGAAATAAGTCATTCTGTTTGCCCTCATTTATTCTTCATGAAATAATTTCACAATGAAAAAGAAACATAATGTATCTGATTCAGTAAAATAGGAAGTCAGGATTTTTTTTAAACAAAGGTAAAAGACATTTATGTTACATATAGGCTAAAAATGCTAGGTTTCTCATGATCTAGTTTATTTATTTTCTTCTCAGGGCCCCAGCTCCAATGCACCCACTCATAGAATCCTAATCTTCTGAACAAAGTTTTATGATGACAGGTGGTTTTCAGTTTGAATACTGAATGCAGGACAACTCAAAGAATTTCTGACCTCCCAAGACTTGATAATGCCAAATATTTTTAAATTTAAAAAGTAAATAATTAAAAACAAGCACCCTAAGAAATCATGGTAATCGTTTTGTTTTGCTTTTGGAAACAAGGGATGTGGGGCACCTGGGTGGCTCAAGTCGGTTAAGCGTCCAGGTTCAGCTCAGGTCATGATCTCATGGTTCGTGAGTTCAAGCCCCACATTGGGCTCTGTGCTGACTGCTAGCTCAGAGCCTGGAGCCTGCTTCTGATTCTGTGTCTTCCTCTTTCTCTGACACTCCCCTGATTGTGCTGTCTCTCTCTGTCTATCAAAAATAAATAAAAAACATTAAATAAAAGAAAGAAAACAAGGGATACAAATCCAAATCGCTTTTTTTTTTTAACCAAAACAACAAATAGGTATGCTTTCTCAAAACTTTAATCTGAGTTTTGAGTTGAAAACAAGTTTACACAGTCTGCCTCAGAAAGCCCATATTGAGTAGTATCAAGCTTTCCTTTTCCTTAATTACTTTTGTTCTTAAAACTGTTAGTAGGTTTAAAATGATCAAAACATGTAAGATCCAGAAAAAGTCACAAGAGAGAGGAGGGATCTACTCTATCTAGTTGTAGATACTGCTACATTATAATTATGCTTTTATTTTTTAAATAAATCTAAACTTTGAGAAATTCCATCAGAATAATAGATAAGTTTTACTAAAACATATCAATTTCTAGCATTCTACTACCTTCCTCCCCACTGTGCTTTGTGTTTGAGTGTGTATTGTATACGTCATCTTTTTATACAAAAGTGAATACATGACCCATTTGCAGTGATCAGATTCAGGAAGTTCATATTGATACCTTTCTTTAAATAAAAACTGTCTTCTATATTCCAATTTGGTAGCTTGTCCCAATAATGTCTCTATTCTTGTTCCATTCCAAAATCACTAAATTTTTTTCTTCTCGACATTGATGCTCTGCAATATTTTTTAAGGTTTGTTTATGAAAAGATGAATCTAAGTATTTGAAGATTGATTAATTGCCAAATTTGAACAATAGGTCCTAACTGACATCACTTAGTATAACTTTTGTCAAACATAAGGTGACCAAACTAGACTTGGTTATGGCCTTGCTTTAACTGAAATATTTCTTCTCTATCAAGGTCTCAGGAGATCGGGAAAATGGAGAGGGGGTAAAAAGCCTCTACCAAAACTAAGTGGATCCCTGTTAAGTGAATTTTGGAATGAATATAAATCAAAGATAATTGAAGTTACTGAAGCTACAATGGTAGTTTATGCTCAATGATAGTCATAACAAAAAATTCCTACAAACAAAATTACTATTACTTAAACATGGTAATTTTATCTCTAAACATTCTTATATCATCAAATGGAAGAATTGGAATTTCTATACAAGAAACTTTTAATCTTGGTGTACACAACTGCCTTTGATACTGCATTGCAAACCAAGTAGATGACTTTTACTTGGATTTTATTAAATGGGTGAAAGAAAGCTGCTTGTATAAACAATTGATATTTTAAAAACATTATATATAAAAAAGTTACTGGTTAGTACTTAATACTGAATAACATTTCACCCTTCCTGATGTCATTCATATTTTTAATATTCTTTCTTATTCCTAAGGACTTTAATTTTATTATTTTAAATGGATATTTATTTTCATTCCTTTATCCATTGTTTCTCATAACACTATTCCTATTTTGTTAAACATGATCTGCTTAATCTAACATCTACAATTTATCACAGGACATACTTTTCTACTTATTACACCCTTCCACTCAGCTTTAGAAAGTGGAAAATTATTTATAAGGTTAAATTAAGCCAGCCCTTTTAGAAATCATATCCTAGTATATCCAGATGGAATTAAGATTTTCCCTAATCCTTTTACCCTGACAGCACTTCTAAGATATCTTCTTCATTCTGGTTTACACTTCTTGAGAGCAGGAACTTTGTATCCTCCATGGTGTTATTCAGTTTTATATATTGTATAATACATATATATGTTTATATTGTACACATACATAAACATGTCCATATTGTGTTCTATTTCATGGTATTTGACATGCCCAAGAATAGGATATTGCAAAGCCTGCCTCGGTGAAGAATTGGCTATACTTATAGACCTACTAGGCAGTACACTTTGTGACGTACTTTTTAGGAATATTGAAATAACCACTTTTATTAGTTTCCTAGGGTTGACATAATAATTCACCATAGACTAGGCAGCTCAAACAACAGAACTAGAGGCTGGAAACAAGATCTAAGTGTCAGATCTCTTCTGAGAGCTATGAGTAGAGGCTCACTTCCAAGCTTCTATCCTCAGCTTATGGACGACTGTCTTCTCCTCCTTGTCCTCCGTTGTCTTCCTCTTCTTTTAGGACACCAGGTAGATTGGATTAGGGTCCATCCTAATGACCTTAGGTCAAGACTCTATTTGATTTGCAAATATAACCACATTTTTAGTTATTGGTGATTTAGGACTTCAACATCTAAATTTAAAGGATCAGGGAACATGATCTGGGCCACAATAGCACCAGTCCAAAAATGTTCTTACATGGACATTTATGACTAAATATTTTAATGCGGATGGATGTTTTCTATTACAATTAGAAAGACAATGATTAAAAAACACTGGAAAACTTAAAACGTTATCTTAAGATTTATATGATTAGTAAGAGATGCTACTGGGAAAGGCAGAATGTGGTAAGATATACAGGAAGAAGGGGGGCAGTAGAATTAAAACACAATGATTATAAATTCCTAGAAAAGGATTTTATGCAGTGTATAAAATGTGGGAGAGAACTTAGGAAAGAGAGGAAAAAACCCTAACTAGAACTTCATGCTGAAAATCCTAGAGATGACCCAGGCTCAGTTTTTAAACAACTTCATGTTGGTCATATATTCCAAATGTAATACAGCAAAAAGAGAATAACCCAAACCTGTATGGGACTTTTTCCTGTACATTAAAAGCCAATATGCAGCCGCTCTGGAAAACAGTGTGGAGGTTCCTCAAAAAACTATCCACAGAACTCCCTTATGACCCAGTAATAGCACTGTTAGAAATTTACCCAAGGGATACAGAAGTGCTGATGCATAAGAGCACATGTACCCCAATGTTCATAACAGCAATGTCAACAATAGCCAAACCATGGAAAGAGCCTAAATGTCCATCACCTGATGAGTGGATCAAGAAGATGTGGTATATATACACAATGGAGTATTACATGGCAATGAGAAAGAATGAAATCTGGCCTTTTGTAGGAAGGTAGATGGACCTTGAAGGTGTCATGCTAAGCGAAATAAGTCAGGCAGAGAAGGACAGAAACCATGTGTTTGCACTCATAGGTCTAACAGGAGAACAGGAGAAACCTGGTGGAGGACCAGGGGGAGGGGAAGGGGGAAAGAGAGTTGGGGGGAGAGAGGGAGGCAAAACCTGAGAGACAATTGAATACTGAAAACTAACTGAGGGTGAAGGGGAAGGGGGCGGGGGGGAAAAGAGGTGGTGGGGATGGAAGAGGGCACTTGTGGGGAAGAGCACTGGATTTTATATGGAAACCAATTTGACAATAAACTATTAAAAAAAAGAAGCCAATATAGCCCTCTGTTTACAAACTGGGTGAAACCATAGCACTGTTCCTGCCACACTTAGGGAGAGATGACTTGATAAATTTTCCAAGCCAGTTTGATTCTTGCTTCCTCCCTCCTGAGGCTTGTTTTTAGTCTCAATTTGTTCCTCATTAACACCTTTGTCAAAGGGTAAACACAGGAAATAAAAGAAATGAAACACTCCAATTCAGTCCTCATTATGGACTCATAAAAGCATTTAATGAAAGAGGATGTTTAACTTTATGGGATGGGTAAAAGCAAATGGTTGTTTTTCAAAAATCACCTCCTTTAAATTTGCAATGAGTGGTTCATTTTTGTAATATTGTAAGAAAATGAGGGGAAAATGTGTGTTAAATCTCACTAGTCAAAAAAGCACTCGTCTTAAAGCTTCTGAAACATGTGAAGTCCTGTGTTATTTTTAAGATTACTATTTGTAAATGCCAAAGAGATTAGAATAGATTAATATGGCTTTTTTTCTAAAGTGATACAAATAGTACAAAGCTATTTCTTATCTGTTACATCTCTAGTTTACTTAGAGTGACAATTTTCAACATTTTAAGAACTATTGACCATGTTAATACTGCAGAGGTATCCCCCTATAATTTATTCCCACCAAAGCGAATAATGTTATCCATAGACTTTTCTTTGGGCAATCTCATGGCTCTGTAACCAATTATTTTGTACTGACTTTCTCTGATAGCAAGTAGTATTTTCCCAAGCTTGACTTCTCTGAAAAGATTATTGGTACTATCATTTTTTCCCCTGGAGGAGTCAAACTGACTTAGAAAACAGACTCACAGATTTTCCTATCCAGAGTGAATTAAATAGAAATCAAATTGCATTGTCAAGTCCGTTAGAAGAGTGAACTTTTGAAATGTGAATTTGGAGGTTGAAATGATGTATTGTTAAGCCTATTTTGGCAAGTATTTGGAAAGCTGAGGCAGCTGACTATTGCAAGGGGGGGGGATTTTATAAAGCTCATGATAAACTGATAAAACTAGTTCAAGATGCAACTTTCCCATACTGTAGGGATGATGCTTTGGCTTTTAATGGTTTTAGATCTACTTGCAACAATAGGCAGTTTTCCCCTCCAGCTACCCTGCTGAAAGTAATTCCATCTGCATAGTAATAGTAACTGTCAACAATCTGATAGTGCTCTTGTGGTCCAGAAGTTGTCCTTTGGGTGTTCCATGTGCAAACTTGTTAATCTTCTCAACAAGGTGCTATTATTTTAAATATGAGAAAACTGAGGCAGAGTTAAATAACCTGTGTGTTATCACTTTGAGAGGCAAGGGAGGTCTGAGAACTTGCACTCTAGCCCTGGCAAGTTCCTGTCTTCAAAGTTCAAAGTGTGGTAAAATACACATAAACTTTACCATCTTAACCATTTTGAGTGTGCAATGTGGTAATGGTAAGTACATTCACGAGGTTGTGGAACCAGATTCAAAGAACTCTTCATCTTGCACAACTAAAGCTCTAGACTCATCAAACAACGGCTCCTCTTTTCCTTTATCGCCCCAGACTCGGGCAACAACCATTCTACTTTTTATTTCTATGAATTTAACTACTGTAGGTACATTATATGAAGGGTCAAACAGTCTTTGTATCTTTGTGACTGGCTTATTTCAGTTAGCCTAATACCTCAATATTCATCCATGTTGTAGCTCTATGACAATTTCTTTTTTTAATGCTGAGTGATACTCCATCTTATGTATAAATCACATTTTATTCATCCTTTTATCCATAAATGGATTCTTGGGTTTCTTCCACTACTGTTGACTATTAATCAGGCTGCAGTGGACATGGGTATACAAATGTCTTCTGAGCCCCTGCTTTAAAAATTTTAAAGTATGTACTCAGAAATGGAGTTGCAGGATCATACAGTAATTCTGTTTCTTTTAAAAGAAGCATTGTAATGTTTTCCACAGAAGCTGTCCTATTTTACATGTCCACCAACAGTGCAGAAGAGTTCCAATTTCTCCACATCTTTATCAATATTGTCTGTATTTTGGTTTTTATTCTAAAGGCAGCCATTGTGAATGGTGTGAGATGGTACCTTACTGTAATTGGGATTTGCATTTTCCTGATGAGTGATGTTGACCATCTTTTCATGTGTTAAACCATTTCTATATGTCTTTTAGAGAAATTCAAGTCTTTTGCCTATTTCTCAGTCATGTTTTGTTGTTGAATTCTAGGAGTTCTCTCTATATTCTGGGAGTTCTTTATATATTCTGGACATTAATCCCTTATAAGATATATGATTTGCAAATTTTCACCCGTTGGTTGCCTTCACTATGTTGGTTGTGTACTTTGATGCATAGAAGTTCTTAATCTTGACATAGTCTCATTTGCCTATTTTTCCTTTATTTTTTCCTATTATTCGTGGTCTATGTCTCCCTAGAAACCTTCCATGCACCCATGCATATGTCTTGAGCCACTAATTCTTCCTTCCCTGTTGATAAAATTTTAAATGCCTCTAAATGGCTGATAAATGATGAGAATAATTATTCCCTTCCCTGAGAACTGATCTTGACCAACCTATCTTGAAACAACCTGAACTCTACTGACCACTTCCTGCTAAAAATCTTTTCTTTCCTTTACTTGGAGCCTTATGGGATATGCATGGGTATATGATTTTACATGATAAAGATCAGTTATTAAAAGGCTTTTCAGAAGAAATTACTGTTTTAGATATTTGTGGCATGCAAGAAGAGATGGACTAGTATGGCACATAATTTCATCAATTTGTTTCATACTATCACTAACTTGAGCCCAACCTTATAGAAAATAAAAGCAGATCTTCATAAAGTAAAACTAAACAACTTTCACAAAAGCAAGATCAAAAACTATCATTCCCTTAAAATTGATAAACCCCTCACCTTTTGGCTAATGTAACACTTTAATCAGGGAGTAGCTGAAATAATTTCATATAAGTAGACTTTACATTGGAGAACCTAAATATTTCACTTCGTGAAGCAGTGTAGGTGCTCTACCATTAGAGTTGGAAAGAAAACAAAAGAGATCAGAATAAACACTGTCTTTTCTGTATCTACTCTCTTTGTGGATTCCAACTTGAATTAAGATCTAGTGTGTGGTTTCTTCACTGATCTATTCTCCTTAACAAAAAGAATCTTTTAAAAATAACAAATTTAATTGTTTTAGACTTTACTTGGAATAAGAAATTCATAAAGTAAATGTTGATTCATGTTTTAGGTTTTTAAAAAATAAACAATTGCTACTTTTTAAAAATTTATTTTGAGAGAAGGAGGGAGAGAGGGGGGAGCGGTAGGGGCAGAGAGAGAAAGACAGAATCCCAAGCAGGTTCCACACTATCAGCACAGAGCTCATTGTGGGATTTGAACTCACAAACTGTGAGATGAAGTCCTGAGCCAAAATCAAGAGTTGAATGCTCAACCAACTGAGACACGGAGACACCCCTTTTATTGTTTGAGTTTTATCTGTGAGGAGCAATCCCTTTCTTAGTAATTTTCTTAGTTTAAAGTTGAGCTCATAAGTTAGTGGCAGATGACGTTATGAAATTCTCTTTAGGAGACCTGGTTCAAGCCCCATCTCTCTTATCCATTATCCATGTAACCATTAGTCTCTGAGTTCCCAGTTTCCCAATCATTAAATGGGCATATCACTAACAAATTTCCCATATACTTTATAGCTGGAGTTAATTGAAAGTCTAAAGTCTAACATATGCAGAACATCTTACACATAGTTAATTCTGAGAATAACCTTTTATTGTAGGTGTGATCCTTGTTTTACAAATATTTTAGAAGCCAACCAAGGAAACATGGTTATTCAATAATAATAATAAATAAATAAATTCTGGGCTTGCAGACAGATTTTTGTTTCCAAATTTGCTTTCCATAATGTTCTGCCACTTTCCTGTGATTGTGAGGGTTCACCGAGCCAATAGTTTTGCCAAAACTTTTCAGATAGCCAATATTTCTTTCTACTTGTCTGATAGTGGAATAGAAATAGCCTGTTAAAATACAGCTTGTTAAAAGGGCACTAGAATACGGATTTGAAAATATATGTTCTACCCTTGTGTTCTAGTTTCATATGGTAGCCATAACAAGTTAGTAAAAAAAATTGATGAATTAAAATGATGTACAATTGGGGATAAAATTCAAGGTGTTAGCAGGATCTGCTCCCCTCTGAAGGCTTTAGGAGAGTCTATTTCCTTGCCTTTTTTTTTTTTTATTGTTTCTTTGTTTTTGTTTTGTTTTATCATTTAGAGCAGCATTGCTTAAGTTCCTTAGCTCATGGCCTCTTCTCTTAATATTAGAAGCCAGAAACATAGCCTCTTAGTTAAGTAGTAACATGGTCTTTTCTGTGCCATATCTCCTTCTGCCTGCTTATTGTTAGGACCTTTGAGAGTACATTGGACCCACCTGGATAATCCAGAGAACTCCCAATTTCAAGATCTTGAATCACATTTGCAAAATTTATTTTGCCATATTATGTAACATTCACAGGTCCTAATGATTAGGACATGGTTATCTTTGGGGGCCAATGTTTATCCTTCTATATTTTTACTCTGTCACCCTGCAGTACAATTACTTATATTTACTCAGTTTTTTTATTAATATATTCTCCACAGTTAGTATGACTGAAGTAAAAAATGCTTGGAATGCTTTGATATTTTTTGAGCTATATGTATTTTTTCGTAAGGCATCTTACTGCATTCTTGCTACAGTCTAAATTGCTAGAGACAAGCAAAATAGTACTGAAAATACCACTTTCAAGTAACTAAGTACTGGGATCCCTGTGTAGCTCTGTTGGCTAAGCGTCCAACTCTTGATTTTGGCTTAGGTCATGATCTCATGGTTCTTGAGTTCATGCCCCAGGTGAATTCTCTCCCTCTCTCTCTCTCTGCTCCTCCCCTGCATTCTCCCTCTCAAATAAACTTCAACAACAACAATCACAACAACACCACTGCTTTAAGTACTCAAACCTAGAATGGCTTCTATAAACATTTGCTTCACTTGCTTATTTTTTAAAATTCATCATTTATATTCAAAGTAAAATGAATGCTTGGACTCAGTTCAATATTAAAATAAGACCAACACCAAGAGGAAGTTGTATTTTGCAATGCCACAGCTAGTTTTTCAGTTGCTCATTTTCCAACATTTAAACTGCCCGATCACAAAAACTTGTTATCTATGTTGATGGCCAGTGAGAAATACTCTCTAAATTTGTCATGGTTGCAATAAAATCAGATACATTGCCACTGGAATTAACTGTGATGCCAGATTCCATACATTATATCATAATGGCTAAAACCCCCTTTGAAGATGATTATTTCTCTTCCATAATTTCACTCTATGATTTTCAGTCTACAAATTATATATATATGTATACATATATATATTTCTTTATTACATAGATGGGTATATTATAATGTGATATTACAAAATAATGGTAATAAGTATTTGGGGTGAGTTTTCACTGTTGAAAACTTCTATATTCCCCTTCTAGAAGTCTGATGTGATAGGTGCTATTATAATTTCCGTTTGAGAAGAACACAAGGTGTTAATTACTCTCAAACATCTTGTTAGAGATGAAGATTGAATTTTGAACACAGGCAATACTACAAAACTGAGGACTTAAATCTACATAATAATGCTTAATTATATTAACTTTTCTGGGTTAGAGTAACTTTTTATTTTCTATTAATCAGGTCATATTTTCATTTTTGTATTAAAGATAGATAAATGTACACAAAATGCCATTTTATTTCAGATGTTCAGAGATAAAATTTTATTCCCTGGCAACTGTTTTAGCCTATTGAGCACCTGAAATTTATGCACCCTAGATGTGATATTAGATGTCATTGAGAATTCAATTTATAAGAAAATCTAGTATATTTTCAACTATGAAGTTCTGACACTAAGGCTCACAGAATTACTATGGTGCTGACATTAAAACAGCAATGACTTAACAGTGTTCATTTGATTTATGACTGTTATAGCACTAAACTCTGAGCTGGTATGGATAGTATTCTCTCTCTCTTTTTTTTTTTTAACTTTTATTTTTATTTTTGACAGAGTGAGTGTGAGCAGGGGAGGGGCAGTGAGGGAGGGAGACAGGGGCCCAAAGCTCATAGCAGCAAGTGCAAAGCAGGGTTTGAACTCAGGAACCTTGAAAACATGATCTGAGCCAAAGTCAGCGTCAACCAACTGAGCCACCCAGGCACTATTCTGTAATAGTCTCAATATTCTTCACAGAAACTCATAGTTTATAGAGTAAAATAGTTGTAGTTGTGATTTTAAGAGAAACCTCTTTGATTTCAGAGACCAATAAGTACAATTCTATTTTGTTTCTATGAATATTCTCCAAGATAGACCATATGGTAGGCAATAAAGCAAGTATTTGCAAGCATTCAATAGCATTAAAAACACAGAATACTTGTACTCTGATTAAAAACAAAAAAAAGGAGTTAAATTAGAAATTATCAACGGAAGAAAATTTGGAAAATGAACAGATACTTGGACATCTAAATAATTGTAACAACAATAAAAACAACAACAAAAACTCTGAATTCTGAAAATAGTAACCTTGAGGTTGTACAATTTGTTGGCATGTAACTGTTCATAGTAGCCTCTTGAGATCCTTCGCATTTGTATGGTATCAATTGTAATGTTTCATCTTTGTATTATAATCTGAGTACTCTTGTGTTATTTGTTAGTCTAGCTAACAGTATTGTTTATCTTTTCAGAAAAAAAACAGCTCTCGATTTGTGTGTTTTTCTCTTATTATTTTTAAATCTTTATTTCCTCTGTGATCTGTATTTCCTCCCTTCTGTTAACTTTGGGCTTTTTTTCCCCCCTGAATCCTTGAAGGGTTGGGTTATTTTTTTGAGATCTTCCTCCCCCGTCCCTCGGCTATAGGCATTTATCATTACATTATGGACTGCTTTTGCAGAATCTCAATAGTGTTGGTGAATTATATATTCATTTTCAAGAATTTCTATTGTGTTTCATATAGAAATAGAATGGTACTGAGTGTACCAGTACCAAACTATTTTAATTGTTCTAGCTTTGTAGTATAGTTTGAAATCAGAAGTGTCATACCTCTAGCTTTGTTAATCTTTCCCAGGATTGCTTTGGTTATTCAGGGTCTTTTGTGGTTCCATACCAATTTTAGGATTGCTTTTCTATTTCTTTGAAAAATGCCATTGGAATTTTGTTAGGAAATTCATAAATCTAGTGATAGGTTTAGGTACTTTGGACATCTTAACAAAATCAAATCTTACCCATGAACACAAGGTATCTTTCCATTTGTTTAGGTTTTAACTTTCATTCATAAGTGTCTTGTTGTTTTCATCCTATAGATTTTTCACTTCATTGGTTGAAATCAGTCCTAAGTATTTTAATATTTTTGACACTACTGTGAATGGGATAGCTTATTTCTTTTTCTGTTACTACATTTTAGAGTAGAGATAGGCCCTTGATATCTGTATGTTTATTTTATATCTTGAAATTTTACTGTGTTTGTTGACTAGTTTGAACAGTGTTTTGGTTGAGTCTTTAGAATTTACTACATATAAGAATACACCATCTGCAAGTAATGACAATTTTACTTCTCTGATTTAAGCGCTGTATTATAACCGATTGTCACTAAAAGACTAGTTCTTTATTGTTTCTATCACAAAAAAAATTGGTAATTAGGTGATATAGAAGTATAAGCTAACATTACAATGGTAATCATATAGCAATATAAATATATCAAATCAACACATTGTATACCTTTAAATTGTTAAACATAGTTAAATATCAATTAAAAAAAAATCAATGGAACCAGTGTAGAGTCCAGTATAGGTCTACACTTGCAAAGTAAATTAAGTTTTTTTTTTGAGAAGATGTCCAAAAAATTTAGTAGAAAAATTTGTTTTTATCAAATGGTGTTGGAAGGACAGGATAGCTTACAAAAAACAAATGATTCCCAAACCTTATCTCACAAGGTATACAAATGTTAACTCATGATAGGCATTAATCAGAATATTAAATATAAATCCAAAAATCTGTAAAACTTCTAAATAAAGCCTATGGAAATGATTTGCAACTAGGGAGGCAAAGGCTTAAGGTAGAACAAATATAGTTTATAAAAGAAAACTGATAAATTGAATTTCAGTCAAGTTGAAGCCCTATTCTTTATGTAAATTGAGATACAAATGATATATAACATTAATAATTTCAGGTATATAACATAATGACTTGATATATGTGTTCATTGGAAAATGATCACTTCAACAAGTCTTGTTAATATCCTTCATTGCACATCATTAGGATTTCTTTTATTGTGAGAATTTTTAAGATCTACTATTTTAGCAAAGTGGAGGTATATACACAATATTATTAACTGCAGTCACCATGCTGTACATTAAATCTCCAGGACCCTTCATACAATTGGAAATTTATCAGTTGTATTCACCCCATCACCTACCTCTGCTCCCCATCTCCCTGTCTCTGCCTACCACCAGTCTGTTTTCTATATCTGAGTTTGTAATATCATTTTAAATTCCAACATAAGTGAGATTATACAGCATTTGCTTTTTTCTCCTCTGATTCACTTAGCTTAATACACTTAAAGTCTATTCTTGTTGTCAAAAAAATGGCAATATTTTCATTCTTTCTATGCCTGAATAATCCACTGTGTTGTGTGTACATGTGTGTGTGTGTACACCATGTTTTTGTGATCCATTCATCTGTCCATGGATCCCTAGGCTATTTCTGTGTCTTGGATATTTTAAATACAGCTGCAATGAACATGGAGGCGCATATAGCTCTTTAAGTTTCTGTTTTTATTTTCTCCAGATAAATACACAGAAATGAAAGAGCTGGATTACAGGGTAGTTGTATTTTCACTCTTTTGAAGAAGCTCCACACTGTTGGTAACTCTACCAATTTATATTGTCATCAACAGTGTGCAAGGGTTCCCTTTCCTCCACATCCTCACCAGTGCTTAGCATTTCATGTCTGTATGATAATAGCCATTCTAATAGGTGTGAGGTGACAGGTTACATTGTGGTTTTGATGTGCATGAATGACTTGATTTCTCTCATGATTAGTAATGTTAATGTTTTCATGTACCTATTGGCCATATGCATGTCTTATAAACCACAGTCCTCTTTTCCTCAAATGATAGAACTAAAAAATGGAATCCACAAAGGACTTTTTTTCTGAATGTATAAATAACTCTTAGAACTCAATAACACAAATAATCTAAAACAAGATAAATGATTTTGGCAAAAATTTCACAGATTAAGATATTCACATGTATAGTAAACACCTGAAAAGATGCATAACATCATTAATCATTAGGAATGGATAAATTTAATCCACAAGATATCACTTAATATACATTGAAAATATTGAACAATACCAAGTGTTGGGATATATAGCAGCTATAATATTTATGAATGGAATATATAGCATCTAGAATCAACAATTGCTGATGGTAATGTGTGATGATAGGATCACTTAGGAAAAGCATTTAGAAGCTTCTTAAAATTTTAAATGTAAACCATACAATCCAGAAATTCTATTCTTCGGTAATTACTCAGAAGAAAGCAAAACCTATACCCTCTCAAAGACTTACAACTAAATATTCAGTGCAGCTTTGTTCATGAGAACTAAGCTCATAAAACTAGCCACATTTGTATCTACAGATGATTATTCTTAAAATGGCAAATATTTAGCAAGAAAAAGGAAGAAACTACTGATAATGCAAAACAATGGATGAGTTTAAAAACAGATTAGACTGAGCCAAAGAAGCCAAAAAAAGAGACATGAGTAGTATATGATTGCATTTACATGAAATTAATAGAAATGAAAGATAGGGAACATAGTGAAAATAAATCAAATGTTACATGTAACATGAAGCCAGGAAAAAACTGATAGTGGAGTTTAAACAAGAGGCCCAAAGACACATAGATCAAAGTTGGCAAGTGGTTAATTACAGTGATGATTCTACCACCTCCTAGCAAATGCGAAATCAAATTGTGTCAAAAGAATGTGATTGTACATTGTGTCCCACTGAAGAAGCTCTATACCTTTCTTGTGAACCAGCTGGGTCTGGTTAAATTAGGAAATGAACCAGAATCAAAAGTTTTATGAAGCAACTTGAAGATGTGAATTTAGAGTCTCTTATAATGTGTTTAATGCACAAGAATGAGGAGGGTTATGAAATAAAGTCTTTGAACATAATATAGGATTTTCTTCATAATAAAAATAGTTTTCTTCTCCAATTGTGCTCAAAGGTTACTGATCTCTTTAACCATTAGCAAAAAGAAAAAAAAAATTCAGAAGCCAACTTACACTTATTACGGAGCACCTACTGTGATTTCAGCACCAGAATATGACCTAATCATCACTTTAGCTTTTATTCATTTTATATTGCCCTCCACACGCTTATGTATGCCTAATATATGTTAAAGTATAAAAATAATAAACACAGAGGAAGAGAAATTCATGCTTTGTTGTATCTGCTCTATGAAGTGTTTATTAATAAACCATTAAAAGCAGGGTTAGGGCACAGTTCATTTTAATGCTCTTATAAATATGGATTTCCTTTTAATTTTTTAAAACATTTTATCTCTCAGATACCATTATTGTTCCAATATGAAAAACAACCTGCGCAGAAGAGAAGCAGATGCATTAAATAAATATACTGTTTTTAAAATGTTGAGTCTATTTACATAATGCTTTCTACTCTTTCTAAACTCTGGTAAAAATTTAAATTTTGTAGATTTCAAAATTTATTATTATTATTCCTCACTGGAGTGTGTGGAGCCTTCAAAAGGGAAGATTCATTTTTACTTAAAATTCTTACCAAAGGAAATTCAACACTGTTATAGAAAATTCAAGACAATAAATAATAATTAAAAATGGAAAGCTGCTTCACTCATTTGTAGGTCAGTGATTTCATAAATATGCATGTAGCTTTAAATCTAATCTCTTTGAATATTTTTAAATTTTTTTCTTTTCTTTCTTTTCTTTTTTTTTCTTTTTTAAGACACAGAGCATGAGCAAGGGGAGGGGCAGAGAGAAGGAAATACAGAATCTGAAGCAGGCTCTAGTTTCTGAGCTGTCAGGACAGAGCCTGACATGGGGCTCAACCTACAAACCATAAGATCATGACCTGAGCCCAAGTCAGACACTTAACCCACTGAGCCACCCAGGTGCCCCCTCTTTGAATATTTTTGACAAATGTCTGTCATGAAATGGTTTGTTGCCCACATAGCCAAGGTGTAACATGAAGCTATCTGAAACGTAGTACACCCCTCCAAATTAGATATTCTAGAACTTGTAGACATACTGGATTGAATAAATCCAAGTCAGGCAAGATCCATAGAATTTTTGATATTTGGTAAATTCTGTGGTTCATTGAAATGAGTCAAAATAATGGAATTCAAATTCTGGTTTTGTCACTAGCTGTTTGACATTGGGTAGTTAACTTTAATCTTCCTGAACTGTTCTTTCATCACATGAAAAATAAGAGTGATATGGAACAGACTACAAGGGCTGTATAAAGAATTAAAGAAGATAATATTTAAACTAGCTCTGAAAGCATCAGAATCCTACAAGGTTAAATGTATTTAATGTCCCAGACAATGTTTCTATCACTCACTCACTATTTATCCATATGAAATGTTTTTTGATAGAACAGGATCTGGGCTTTCTGTGCATAAGAATCAATTCATCTATGTGTTTTACATGTTTTATTTCCTGCCTTTTGAGTGTTTTCTCCTTTCTATATCTGTTCAAATCTCAACTCAACTGCAAAAATATTCTGTACCATGTTTTCCTGCACAAAGCCATCAAAGTCCATAGAAACCCACAATGGTGTCTTTATCCTCTAAATTAATAGCACTGATTTGAGTCCTTTCATTTAACTCTTACCAGGTATGTCCATGCCTTTTTCCTCTAAGTTATTCATAATTTCTAACACTTAGAAATGTGATGCTAGTAGGTATACAATAATAAATTAGATTGATTTATCAGAAGATAATTTATGTCTAATTTATGTCATTGGGCTAACTCTTTCTTTCATTATCTCATAAAATGTTTTTCCCATGACCACAAATGAGTGGGTAGTGGACCACATGGTGCTAGCCTCTGACACGAGTGATAGATGAGTTGGAAAATTGATTAAAGTGAGCCATTCCAGTAGACATTCCAATCTTAAGGGGAAAAAAGAATGAATATGATATTCAGAACAAGGGGAGGAGAAAGCACACTGTTGCCAAGAGAAAGGGAGAGGGGGGTTGTATATGGGGAATGGTCTATGAAATCTTTATGCATATATCCAATATGCCTTTCCATATACTTTCATAGTACTTTCCTTTATAGCCCATTTAGTTTAATTACCTTTAACCAAATAATATATAGCCAAGAAATTGATAAAATGCATTCCTTAAGTAAACTGACATATGTACACTTAGATATCAGACAGCATTACTGTTCTATCCAATAACAGCAAGCAAGTAAAGTAATTTCAGAGCTATGTCTGTCAAAGTGCATTTATTCACTCATTCCCTGAACAATAAGTTTTAAAAATAATTAGGTATATGCTTCCTCAGCTACCCTGTTGTTTCTAGCCTTCCTTGTAATTAAGTGTAACAATAGGACTAATTGTAAAGTTTCGAGTGATGGAATATGAACTCAAGTGGTGGGTATCAATGACATACAAGCATTTCACAACAGTGAAAACACCTCTCCCATGCTTTTTCCTTCTCAGAAGCTAATACATGGAGGAGCCTAGGTTCCAGTTTTAGCCTAAAGATAAATGCCTCAGGAGATGACAGAGAAAAAATGATGGAACCCAAGAGCCTAAATGACCTGAGGGAGTAGAGACCTCCATTGATTTGGCATGCTCACTTTGGACTATTTTTGGGAGGGAGTCGGGGGTGGGGGGAGTGTATGGACTATGTGTGCTTGATTTTTAGTTCTTATTCTCTCTTTCACAAGCCACTAAATTGTCCTTTGTTAAAACAAAAATCATGATGAGTTACTACTATGGAAGTAGTAGGATGTTCAGGAAGAAATTCACACCATTCCATGTAAAGTTTACCACACCAGGAGACAATATGAGGATTGTAGCGAATGGATACTGGAGACATGCATGGTGATTGAAGAGCAACCCCATAGTTGAAGAGCTGTTCAGATTTGATATTTCCACTTATATAATTTCCCTCGTTTGCTATAAAGTTCTGCATAGCAGCCTCACCCACACAAGCATTCTGATTTTTTCTCTACTCAGCTAACGAGTGTATGTATGATTTCACATACATTAACCCATTTACTCCAAAGACAAATCTTTTAAATTCCTATGAATACAAGATACATTGTGCTTTCTGCTTCACCAGATCTATGTCCTGTTTAGCCAAGGGGAGGCAAGGGCAGGAGCTTGGTGACAGAAAATAGAGCAGTGAGGCTATTTTTTTCCAAACTCCATTCCTGCTTAGCTATTGTGTCTAGAATACAGATGCAACCTCCCTGAAATGAGCTTCAACTATGTGGCCCAAATTTACAGTTCTGTTCTCAGTGGTCTCCAACACATTGTCTCCCTTATTCTTTCAATCATAGTTATGGTAACACCTTTGCTCTATAGTTTGCGTGTGCGTGTGGGTCTCATCATTGTCCTTTATTTTTTTTCTTTTAACCCTAAATACACCTCTATAAATAATCTCTTTGTTAATATCTCTCAACTGAGCCATCTGTTTCTTGCTGCTACAATATATTTCCCCCATCTTATGGATGAGGAAACAGAAGTACTGAAAGATCAACACCCTGAGGTCACTTAATAAATGATGTAATAAGGATTTGAAACCAGACAGTCTGATGTAGTGTCTGTGACCTAAATGCTAGGCAATAGTGCCTCTATATATCAGCACATGGAGACTGTATAAATTGCTCAGAGGGAACTGGAAATAAAAGAAATATATAACATTCTGAGAATTAAACTTGAAATCATCACAAGGTGAGCCAGAAAGGAGTTGTGAAAAATTTAAATGACCAGATAAAATGTTCCAATTGGAAATAAGAAATAGGAAAAGTCTAAAGGAATGAAAAAATAAAAAGTGGAAGAAGGGTTGTCTGACAAAGAGAAAGGCAAAAGGAGATCAATAAACAAGTTATGGCAGTGTCCTACTCTAGGTGTTGAGAATATTCTAAAATTTAGTCCCGTTGTCAAGATTGTTCTATGTGTATAGGACAAATGAGACTGCTTTATTCTGGTGCCATCACACATTTAATAGATCTCACTAAAATCTTTTATTCTTATTATGTGTTCATCCAGCAACTTTATGATCTTGATTTGTTTTTGTTATTCTAACTAGGGGGAAATAATGCACTAATTTGTACATATTAAAGATACACTGTTCCTGTAGGTGTTGAAATAATATTTTAGAATACTGTATAGAATGATGTTATGAATGCATATCTAAGTCCTATGAGTTTAATTAATGGTTGTGTGGCCCTATAGGGTAGAGCTGTTTTCCGAGATCTGAGGACATTGTTTTTAAACCTTTAAGACTGAATGACAATCATTTTATTATGGAGAGCAAATCTCTTTTTCAATTTGAATTTTGGAATGAAAGCAGATTAGAAGGTGAGTGTTCTCTACAATTATCTGAGAAATGTAAAATTATCCTAGCTAGGAAAAATATGTCCTAGGAGATATCAATTATCAGCATCATTCAGAAAAAAAAGCACTTACAAAACAATCTATCTCTGTGCCAGTTTGTCAAGTTAACAGAGACAGTTCTAAAAGGATTCAAACTTTATAGCTTAACATAGAATTTGTCACAAAAAATTTACAAACAACCAAACGTGTATTGATGCCAGTTTGACAGTAATATTTCTCAGCATAAAATAATAAATTGTCATTCTGGTCTGTAAAGAAGTGTCTTGTGAGTATTATTAAATCATCCCTATCCCTAAGAGAGCTGACTAAGTCAGCATTTTTCTGAATCCTAAAAAGCTAAAACCTACATCCTGGACACAGATTCCCAGAGAGACTCTAAGAACTTCAGTCTATCTGGTTCTGATCCCTGTGGACAGTAAGTAGTTGTTAGGAGCCTAGACTTGGTAATCGGACAAAGCTGGGTTTCACTTTTGATCTTGCCACTTCTGCTGTGCACTATTGGAGGTCCTTAGTTCATAAAAAAGGGATACTGATGCCTATATCTTAGAGTTAGGATGAAAATGAGATGAAATGGAATAAAAGTCTAGGATATGAACCACATATAAAAACTCTTACTATTATTGTCATGAAAACTGTGATAGGCACAATTTAAACCTGTCTTGGATTACTAGAAGTTAGCATTATGAATATTAATCATAATATTATATAAATGAGTAGATGAACAACTTTATGGAGATCTACAATAAATAAGTATTAGATAAGATAGCTTTTACTAGATTTATGTGCCTTTATAAAATTTAGAATGGTGAGAAAAAATATATTTTTAGCCACAGGTAATGGACAGAGATAATAAAAATTAAACATTTCAAAAATATTTCAGTGCAAAAGTAGTTTCAAGATTTGGGTGAGGAAAATTTCCTAAAACTATAGCAGATATATTTTGAACTATTTTAATTACAAATAGTTAGACTATAGTAGAAGATTTATGAAAAGTTATTTTCTTAATTATGTTATTTGATACTAGATAATGCCTAGAATCTGTGGATGCAGAGACAAATGGCGGGGGGAGTGCTCTTAGGGAGCTTACTTGTATTTGTAACATCAATTATTTCCCTGCATTACTATGGATAAGTCCTATATAATGCATTAAATTTAATGGGAAAACAGACTTTATTTTTGTTAAAAGTTTTTATTTAGAGGGTGCCTGGATCACTCAGTCAGTTATGCATCTGATTCTTGGTTTTAACTTAGGTTATTATCTCACTGTTTCACGTGTTGAGTCCCACATTGGGCTCTGTGCTAGCAGCACGGAACCTGCTTAGGATTCTCTCTCTCCTATTTCTCTGCCTTTCCCCCATTCTCACTGTGTCTGTATCTCTCAAAATAAATAAACTAACTTCAAAAAAGGTTTTTATTTAAATTCCAGTTAACACATAGCATAATATTGGTTTCAGGAGTAGATTTAGTGATTCCTCAATTTTATATAAAACCTAGTGCTCATCACAAGTGCCCTCCTTGATAGCTATCACCCATTCAGCCCATCCCACACCAACCTCCTTTCCATCAATCCTAAGCTGTTTTTTTTTAAGTAAAGAGTATCCTGTGGTTTGATTCCTTCTCTTCTCCCCCCCCCACATATGTTCATCTGTTTGTTTCTTACATTCCACATATGAGTGAAATCATACGGTATTTGTCTTTCTGTAACTGATTTCACTTAGTGTAATACACTCTAGCTCCATTCGTGTCATTGCAAATAGTGAGATTTCAGTTTTTTGATGACTGAGTAATATTCCATCACACATACACACATATATATGTATATTATGCCACATCTTCTTTATCCATTCATCAGTTGATGGACATTTGGACCCCTTCCATAATTTGGCTATTGTTGATAATGCTGTTATAAACATTGGGATGCATATCTCTTCAAATCAGTATTTTCGTAGCCTTTGGGTAGATATCTAGAAGTACAATTGCTGGTTCATAGGTATTCTTATTGTTAATTTTCTGAGCAATATCCATACTGTTTTCCACAGTGGTTGAACCAATTCTCATTCCCACCACAGTGTAAGAGTATTCCTCTTTCTCTGCATCTTTCTCTTTCTCTTCATCCTCCCCAATATCTGTTGTTTCTTGTGTTGTTAATTTTAGCCATTCTGACAGGTGTGAGATGATATCTCATGGTGACTTCGATTGCTATTTCCCTGAAATAGAGTAGTGTTAGCATCTTTTCAAGTGTGAGCCACTTGCATGTCTCCTTTGGAAAAATGTCTATTCATATCATCTTTCCATTTCCATTTCTTAACTGGATTATTTTTTGAGTGTTAAGTTTGCTGAATTCTTTATAGATTTTGAATACTAATGCATTTTCAGATGCATTGTTTGCAAATATCTTCTCCTATTCCATGGGCTACCTTTTAGTTTGGGTGATTTTTTTTTTCTGTGCAGAAGTTTTTATCTTGATGAGGTCCCAATTGTTCATTTGTGCTTCTGTGTGCCTTGCCTCTTGAGACATGTCTCATAATAAGTTGTTGCAGCTGAGGTAATATAGGTTACTATATGTATTCTCCTCTAGGATTTTAATGGTTTCCTTTCTCACATTTAGGTCTTTCATTCATTTTTAATTTATTTTTGTGTATGGTCTTAAGAAAGTGGTCCAGTTTCATTTTTTTGCATAGTGCTGTCTAGTTTTTCCAACACCATTTGTTGAAGAGACTATCTTTTTTCTATTGGGTAGTCTTTGCTACCCAAAGTAGCAAAGCAGCAAGTAGCAAAGTTGTGGGTCCATTTCTAGATTTTCTATTCTGTTCCATTGATCTATATGTCTGTTTTTGTGCCAACACCATACTGTCTTGATGATTATAGCTTTGTAATACAGTTTAAAGTCAGGAATAAAATAGATTGGGTTGAGAACCATGTTTTTTTTTTAAACCTGACTAGATTAGATATTTAAACTCAATTCTAATTTACTTAAATTGTAAATAAAATCTTTATTTTAATTGGTCTTTTTAAAAATACCAAATCCTTAGAGCATAGGGTTGAGTTATTATATCTTAAGATGCTACAAAACAAAAAAGGAAATGAAAACCCTGAAAATGCAGACAGAATCTTACTTTAAAAAGTCATCCATGCAGGAACCAGTGGAAGAGCACAGAAAGCTTTGGCAGAATTGAAGAAAAGTTATAATCTATGTAACAGGGTAGGAATCATTGTAAGAGGACAACAATGGGAGAAACTGGAGGATGATTGGGATGGAGACCTATCAGTTATATCCCCTCCTAAAACTAAATTAAAGTAGACAATAGGGAAACTAAAAACACAACTTGATGGTGCCCAAAACTCAACCAGATATATGCCTCAGTGACTTAAAGATTCTCTGAAAAAATCCATACTTTAAAAAATTTTTAGGTATAGAAAAGAAATAAATCACATTGCCCCTGTATTCTTGAAAAGAGAGAAATCCTAGTATGGCCCACACAACCAGTCTCTGACTAAAACAAAATTTATTCTGACTAAAACAGAATTTATTCCTATTGTAAGTGCTATTTACTTCCCCTATCCAATATTTTAACACTCAATGTAGATAACTGTGTTTTATAAATGACAAATTTCCTTAACTGGATTTAATACTTAAATTAAATTTAATACTTAAATTTAATTCTACCTGACAGAATATAATAGATTTGAATGTTCCTAAATACTGGTTAATGATACTATGTAGAACTTACCAATTTTTTTTAAAACTTGGGTTATATTCCCATTATGAAGGAGGAGAAAAGATCCATACTCTTTCTCCAAAAAGAAATTCTCTATTTCACTCAATTACAAAAAAAACAAACAAAACAACAACAACAAAAAAACCCCCAAACTTTAAAAGGCTAACATAAAGTCATCATCTGAGAAATGTTTTGTCTATCCGGCATAGTAATGACACAGTTGGATTGAATTTATAAATCTACCTTCAGAGTGATTGACCACTAAGAAAATCAGTAAGTTTAATCAACAATTAACTGCTTAAAACATATATTCATGAATATAATATACATTGATTTGGGCATACATAATGGTCATCAAAAATGTTTAGAGAAAAGTCTTAGAGTTCTTCACACAATGATCTGGATTGAAAATACTCAGTAGTAGCTTGGATTACTAGAAATAACTGGAAAAGCTGTTTAAAGTCTATTTAAGTAATTCATAATGTCTTGGAAGTAAAAGTGGGCCAATTTTATTCAGATGAATAATTGTTCATGGCCTTGTCTTGTATGATGTTCAACAAGGTCTCATAACAACTGTAAAATCTTCTAATCACTACATATGAGACTAATCTATTTTCTTATTTTAGGTTCCAAACCACCTTTAAGATAGATGACCTGAAAAAGAGAGGGACACACACAAAGACAGATATAAAGAGACAGAGAATAGAGGAACATATGCACAAAGTCTAACAGACGCAGTGAAGAAGAGCTTATGAAGAACATTTAAAAGCTGTGATTCTACTGTTCCCCCACCCCATCCATGTTTCCCTTACACAAATAACTTTTTTTTTTTATTAATGGTTTATTACCAAGTTGGTTTCCATTTAACACCCAGTGCTCTTTTATTGGCTTGGATTTTCAGCTCTTCCATTGCTTACCTCCATGTTGCTGAAATATTCTTAAAATTTTTTTGTTTGTTTAATGTTTGCTTATTTTTGAGGCAAAGACAGACCATTAGCAGGGGAGGAGCAGAGAGAGAGGGAGACGCAGAATCTGAAGCAGGTTCCAGGCTTCAGATCCTGAGAGGATCTCCTGTTAAGGAAATGGGACACCATGTGAGCAATAGAAAAGAATTCTTGTGACATTTAAATGTCGTCCTTCTTGAAGGGATCCAGGAAAATCCAAATCATGTGAATGTCAATTGCTTAGATATAAATACTAGTTTAAAAAAAATTCATGATCATATAAAGATTTTTGTAATTAAAGAAAAATTTGGGTTTCCAGCAAGAAGAAAAATCACTAGAAAAAAGCTAAAATGAAGCAGAAAATGCAATACACCATCACTTCAATTAAAATATATATCTGTGGCTACAATGAACAAATCAAGAGACTATAGATGCTGGTGAGGGTGTGGAGAGACGGGCACCCTCCTACACTGTTGGTGGCAATGTAAACTGGTGCATCCACTCTGGAAAACAGTGTGGAGGTCCCTCAAAAAACTATCCATAGAACTCCCTTATGACCCAGCAATAGCACTGCTAGGGATTTACCCAAGAGAGACAGAAGTGCTGATGCATAGGAGCACATGTATTTCAATGTTTATAGCAGCAATGTCAACAATAGCCAAAACATGGAAAGAGCCTAAATGTCCATCACCTAATGAGTGGATCAAGAAGATGTGGTGTATATATACACAATGGAGTACTACATGGCAATGAGAAAGAATGACATATGGTCATTTGTAGGAAAGTGGATGGACCTTGAGGGTGTCATGCTAAGCAAAATAAGTCAGGCAGAGAAGGACAGATACCATATGTTTGCACTCATAGGTCTAACAGGAACACAGGAGAAACCTAATGGAGGACCATGGGGAGGGGAAGAGGGAAAGAGAGTTGGGGAGAGAGAGGGATGCAAAACTTGAGAGACTATTGAATGCTGAAAATGAACTGAGGGTTGAAGGGGAAGGGGGAGGGGGGAAAAGAGGTGGTGGTGATGGAGGAGGGCACTTATGGGGGAAAGCACTGGATGTTGTATGGAAACCAATTTGACAATAAACTATTAAAAATAAAAATAAAAATAAAAACATTAAAAAATAAATAAATATCCGTTGGAACTATGAAAGAATGCCAAACTAAAAGGAACTCAGAAAAGAATTGACAGATATCTAAAATGCTCATTTTTTAACATCTTTGTTTACATGACAAAGGTACTTTAAGTTAATAATATAATTAGGGGTGCCAGGATGGCTCAGTCAGTTAAGCATCTAACTCTTGGTTTTTGGCTCTAGTCAAAACTCCTGGTTAGTGAGTTCCAGCCCTGAGTAGGATTTTCTGTCTCACTTTCACTAACTCTCTGCCTCTCCCCCACTCATGCACATCTGTACATGATCTCTCTCAAAACTAAGCATTTTTAGGCAATAATCTTAATACTAATCAGAAAAGAAATTGAGACAGTAAGCATTTTTTAAAAGTTTGTGTAATCATGCTAGTAAAAAATAAAACTAATATGAATGTTGATAAAACTAATGCAGTAATAATTCTCATTTTGTCTTGATAAAAACTGAAAAACACCTGCATGTTAACCTGTTACATTAATATGACATTATAATTTCTGTTTTCAAGATGTAACTTTTGTGAATTGGTCAATGATCATATTTACTAGCATATCTATTAGAATCCATATTTATTTATTTTCTATCTTCATAGTTGATCAAAGAACATTTTGAAATAATTGTAGTATTGTTTTTTAACATTAAGTAATAGATATCCAAATGAATAGAATGTCATGCTAAGCGATATAAGTCAGGCAGAGAAGGGCAGATACCATATGTTTGCATTAATAGGTCTAACAGGACAGACCTGGCAGGGGACCATGGGGAAAGGAAGAGGGAAAGAGAGCGGAGAAGAGTGAGGGACACAGATCAAGGGAGACTACTGAATACTGGAAAGGAACCATGGACTGAAAGGGGAGGGGGAGGGAGGAGGGGGTGATGGTCATGGTGGGGGGCACTTGTGGGGAGAAGCACTGGGTGTTATATGGAAACCAATTTGACAATAAACTATTATAAAAAATAATAAAATCAGAGTGATATTGAAAGATTTAAAAAAATAGCAAAATCTTGTAAAGATGACTTTGGCAGAGATTCCTTTAAAAGGGACACCTAGGTGGATCAGTTGGTTAAGCATCGGACTCGATTTTAGCTCAGGTCGTGATCTCAAGGTTCATGAGTTTGAGCCCCCAACAGGCTCTGCACTGACAGTGCAAAGCCCACCCGGGATTTTCTCTCTCCCTTTCTCTCTGCCCCTCCTCCTCGCATGTGTGCATGCATGCTGTCTCTCAAAGATAAACTTAAAAAAATATTGTATGCGGATTTTAAAGTATGGTATGAGTCAGCACCCCTTATTCCTGTGTGTGTATATATAGACATTTAAATATATGTATCTAAAGTAAAACGAAGAACAGTAATGATACAAGAGAAAGGAAAGAATTAGTATCCTGTTTTTATAAAGTACTTGCACTACCCATGTAGTAGTATAGTGTTTTATGAAATTAGACTTGGATTAATTGTACATGTATATTGCAAACTCTAGGGAAGCCACTAAAGTGGGGAAAAAAGTAAAAGCAATATGTTAAGAAAAGAGAGAAAATGGAACAATAGCAAACACTCAGAAGCATAAAAAGCAGAAAAATTTAGAAGACCAAAACAGAAGTTTTAGAGTGGATAAAAAATAAGACCCAATGATATATTTTCTACAAAAATTACCCCACAATTTAAGTATACAGATATATATATATAGAATAAAAGTAAATGGATAGGGAATGATAAGCCATGCTAACACTGGCTAAGAGAGTGGGAGTAGTTATATTAATTTCAGAGAAAGCAACTTTATTGTAAGGAGCATTATCAGGTATAGAGTGACATTACATATGATAAGGGGTCAATTCCCCAAGAAGATACCATAATCCTTAATGAGTATGTGCCTAGCACCACAGCATCAACGTATATGACAAATTAGATAAGGAAAAAAACTGATAAAACTCCAAGGAAAAATATATGACTATACTCTGATCGCTGCAGACATCAACTCTCCTTTCAGAAATGGATAGATCAAGCAGGCAGAAAATCATTAGGACATATTTGAACATAACGATACCATACATCAATTGAAAATAATAGACATCTATAGACTACGTGATGCAACAACAGCAGAATACACATTCTTCTCAAGAAGTCATGGAATATACATCAAGGTAGACTACATTCTAGGCCATAAAACACACATTAACAAAACTAAAAGAAAAGAAATCATACCAGGTCTGCTCTCAGACTGCAATGGAAGTAAACTAGAAATTGGTAATAGAAGGATAGTTAGAAAATCCCCGAATACTTAAAGATTAAACAACAGACTTCTAAATAATACATGAGTCAATGTAGAAATTACAAATGCTATCATATCTTAGATATTTAAAAAACTTTCAAAATGGTCTTTTTTTGGAGCAACAAAAAGAGGACTTGGCTAAATGATAGAAAACGTTGACATCATCTGATTTGAAATTTTAAGACAAGTTTTTTTTGTATCCTTATTTGAAATTTGATTTTTATTTTCCATATGTAAATACTTCTTGATTTTTTTTGTTGTTGTCATTGTAAAATAAATGGTCTTCTACATAATTTCTTCTTTTCTTCCTGGAGCAGTTTTAAAGCTTGATATTTCACTGTAAAAGGCTTTTTTGGCTGCTTGTAAATGTTATAAAACTTTATTTAAGGAAAAAGTAATAACTCCAGAAAGCCAAATCACATATAGCAGATAGAAAAATCTGAGCAGATTCTTTTGTATCTCTGGTTTCTTTTGGATAACATAGGACTTCAAATTGAGATTAACTTCCCCAAATTTCTTTTTACGATGCTCACAGCTTGACAATGAGCAGCCCTTCACTTTTGCTGGAAGATCTTTTACTTTCACACCAATATTTTGCAACAGTCACATTGCAAAACAGAACTGAAATGAGTCAAGTTCTCTTTCTTAGGCTTAGCAATGGCTGCACTCATTATTTATTTCAATTTGTGGTTTGCAGGGAAGGATATGTGGTACCAACAGGATTAGAGAGACAAACTGAATCAGAAGAAAGCTAGAAATTTTTTGGACCATTGCAAATATACTCTTAAAAGAATCATGTGTAGTTGAGTCTACATACTTCCAGGCTAGTTGTAGAACTGAGTTCTCCAAAGTAGCTTCCAGGTACAATGTAACATTTATTAAAGATAAATAATATTTATGAGCTAATATGAAGTATATTTATATGTATGTAATTGAAATTCAATAATATGGTAAATATTTGAAAATTAGACAAAAATTTGGGGGTTAATTAATTTTGGGTGTTAATGACTATTGCTGGCATTATTAAAGTTGCTGGCACCTAATGATAATAAAAAGTAGGCCAAGTGTTAATAAATGTTATTGTTGAATTAAAATCCTCTGGAGAGAAAGCATTCCTTTATTGGCTATGCCCAGATTTGACCACTCCCATAGCACTGCCCTTGGAATTTGACTGAGTGGGATGAGTTCTAAGAATTCAAAGAACACATACGGTGCCCTGGTGGCTCAGTCAGTCTGACTCTTAATTTCAGCTCAGCTCCTGATCTCACGGTTGTGGGAATGAGCCCTGCATCGGACTCTGTGTTTACCTGCTTGGGATTCTCTTTCTCCCTCTCCCTTTGCTTCTCCCCTGCTCAGGTGAACAGTCTCTCTCTCAAAAAATGAAAAGAATTAAAAGAACACAGATTTTACACTTACGCAGTTTTATTGTTTGTAGTAATACCAGCATTTTTATTTTAAAACTACTTTTATAAGTGTGAATAAAGCAATTATGTTAATGACGTTATGAATAAGTAGTTTCACTATAAGAGAAAAGAGTTGCAATTATAAAATTGAGTTAAGGGAAAACATAATTACGTTAAAGTTTAATGAAAATATGAAATATTGATGTCGATATTCTAAAAATATATACTTTTAAAGAAACACCTTTTCAGTAACAAAAACACTATTGGTACCATGTTTAAGTCTCTCTGACAGTTACCCGCCAAATGGAACCAGGAATTCTCAGAGAAATTTCTGATTCCAGATCATAAACAGGAAAAGTAACAAGGATCCTGTTATAAACCTGAATAGCAAAAAGAAGCAAGTATAGAAGTAAAAGAAAAGAAAGGATCATGGAAACAATTATCCAGAGTCAGCTTGAATTCCTGTCTACTAAACAAAACTTTGTAGAAAGATACCTTCAGAGGGATGGATGTTACCAAGTGCCAAAAGCATAACCTTGTTTTAAATATTAGCACCTCTGCTTATTGTGTCTGAAGTTAAACCACTTATCTTACTTGTTGATGAAGTGAGGTTAATGATACTTCTTAGGTTTATTGAGAGGGTCACATAGTAGCAAACAATATTTGACTTATGATAGGCACATCCTAACTCTTGGATCACTGAGCATATCTATAAAACTCTAGAGCTTTTAAAGCAAGTTCTGTCCTATAGAGTTTACAAACATTTTTTTAAAATGTGGGTTATCCAGAGCTGACTGGATTTACGGATAATCTCAATTTAATCCATTATTAGAACTAGTGATATTTTCACCTTTTGCCAACATTCTGGTTAAGATTATTATTAAGGTGTTAACTATGAATTCTCTACCCTGAACCAACAGAGCAGATAAAAACAAATTTAAAAAAACAATGCAAACAATATTTTACGTTTTTAGATCACCTCAGAAGTCATGACTGATGTTTCTTTAAATAGAAGTCAGAAACATGACCTATATTTCTAGACTCAGGAGAGTACCATCTTGGAATAAACTTCCTGATTTTATTGATCCTTGTCATTTTTGACTTACTTGGGAATCAAGGTCATTTAAACTTGACTCGATTCATTTTCCTTACCAATGTGTTAGTTTATGACAAAGCAGGGTTTTATGGAGCTTTTGATCTATAGAGTTCTGTTAGATTGTGGAAAGCCCAAACTCCTGTTAGGAATACAGATTAAGAGAAGTGAAAAGTCCATGAAAAGATAAAAGTTAACCATTGAAATAGTGCTGGGAATTTGCAGTTACAAATAATCCTTTATAGGAAAATTATAAAATCATAATTTAAGAAGTAATTTTACATTATAGGCAACTTCCCAATGTCATAGTTTTTTTAAATATTACAATGTGAATAGATTTTCAGGTCATAACGTTTAATCTTATTCAAATTACATTGTTTTTTGTTTTGTTAAAGTTATTGAAGTTTTCTAAGTTTCCTGTAACAAAAAGTGGTGATTATAGTAGGAACTTACTTCAAAACACTGTTGATGAAAGTGATGATAGGGGCATCCAAGTGGCTAAGTTGATTAAAGTTCTGATTCTTGGTTTCGGCTCAGGTCATGATCTCATGGTTTGTGAGTTTGAGTCCTGCATCGGGCTCTGTACTGACAGTGTAGAATCTGCCCATCTCTCTGCCCCTCCCCTGCTCCCTCGTTCGTTCTTTCTCTCAAAATAAAGAAGTATACTTAAAAATTTTTAAAAACATGATATAAAAAACTCACTTGAAGAAGTCTTAGTAGTAGTGAAAGTAGTAGTGTTACCAGCCTACACTGTGAATAGTATACAGAGCTGTGTGGGTACACACACACACATCTATGAATACATATGCTATATCTGTAGATACATATATCTCTACAGATAAAGTTATAAATCACAACTTCTTTATTAATTCCTTGGTAGACACTTAGGTTGTTTCCATGTCTTGGCTATTGTTATAAATAATACTGCAATAAACATGGGGGGTGCAGATATCTCTCTGATGTCCTGTTTCATTTCCTTTACATATATATTCAGAAGTGGGACTGCTATTTCATATAATAGGTCTTTGCATTTTTTGAGGAATCTCTATGATGTTTTCCCTAGTGGTGAACTAATTTACATAACCACTAACAGTGCAGAAGGGGTCTTTATCTCCTTATCTTCTCCAATATTTACCTCTTGTCTTCTTAATAGTCATTCTCACAGGCGTGTGGTGATATCTCATTGTTTTGCATTTGCATTTCACCTGATTAGTGATGAGTACTTTTCATGTACTCATTGGTCATGTGGATGTTTTCTTTGTAAAAACATTTATTCTTCCACTCAGTTTTAAATCAAATTGTTTTTTGATGTTAGTTGTATGAGTTTTTGCCTTTTCTGGTGTTTGATATGGAAATATTTTCTCCCATTCTGTAGATTGTGGTTATTTTTTCTGTGAAGAAGCTTTGTAGTTTTGTGTGGCCTTAGTCGTTGGCTTTGCTTTTGTTCCTTGTGCATTTGGTGTCATGTTTTTAAAACAAATGCTTTTCTAGACCAATGGGAAGGAGCTTCACCAAGTTTTCTTCCAGAAGTTTTACAGTATCAGGTATTTATAGTGGGAGGTTTAAGTTTTTAAACCATTTGGAGTTTGATTTTGTAAGTGGTATGAGATGGGTCCAATTTTATTTTTTTACATACAGTTATCCAGTTTTTCTAGCACCATTTCTTGTAGAGACCATGCTTTCTCAAATGTTTGTTAGCCATATATGGAGTCTTTATTACTGAGCTCTCTATTGTGTTCCATTGGTGTATGTGTCAGTTTTTACATCAGTACCATATTGTTTTGATTACTATAGCTTTGTAGCATACTTTGAAATCAGGAAGTGTGATACCTGTGGCTGTTCTTTCTCATATCTGCTTTGGCTAGTCAAGGTCTATTGAGAAGCTCGTGTAATTTTATCATATATCCTATTAATGTGGTATATCACATTTATTGATTTATACATGTGAACACTCATTACATCCCAGGAATAAATCCCATAAATTTGGTCATGGTATAGAATCCTTTCAATGTGTTATTAAATTCAGTTTGCTAATATTTTGTTCACAATTTTTGCATCAATATTCATCAAGGATATGGGCCTCTATATATGTATTCTTGCAGTGTCCTTCTCTAAATTTGGTATTAGGGTAAGGTTAACAAATAAATGACACTATGCTGAACAATTATTAGTCAAAGAAGAAATTAAAGAGAATCTTTTAAATATCTTGAGACCAACAAAAACAAAACTTAAGGGATATCAAAACTTGAGGGATGTAGCACAGGCAATACTAAGAGTAAAGTGTACCTCATTAAATGCCTACTTTAAAAAAGTAACTTTATATCTCAAAAAATAACATTATATCTTAAGGAATAAGATAAAGAACAAACTCATCCCAATATTTTGAAAAGAAATAAAATAACAAACATCAGAGCAGAAATAAATGAAAAGTTTAATTGATCTTTTCTATTGTCATTTTACTATTTAAATGTTAGTCTCTGGAGAAAAAGAAGAAT